>CM029551.1:14438883-14700105 GCA_017141385.1 Sogatella furcifera | reverse complement strand
ACCTACTAATACACAGATTATAGTCTAAAACATCTTAACCTAACTTCCTACAAAATCATTTAACCTACACTATTACTTAATCTACTTTAATATTCAATTTGATAAACCATTTAAATTATTTAACCTACTACCCAGGACATTTTTTTTTTTTTTTTAATTTATAGTCGACTTTCTTATCACATTGCTACTCATTTGAAGTGATTTACTTGTTAAAGAGAGAGATGAAAGAGAAATAGATGCGTCCACCTAATCTCAAGTTATTCAAGTACTCTTATCAAGTTTCAACTGTGATACATGCGCACGTCTTACAAAGGTATTCCCATCTAATGAGTATAAATTAACCGACACTGAGCTTATCCATTCTTTCAAGAGATATGGACCTAACCATTGATATGACAATTTCGCTGTGATCTTGTCAACAGCTTTACTTACTGGATTTGCTTTCAAGTAAACTCTATCATTCAGTTTAAAAGGGATTGGACTCCTGTGTGAATCGTATCTATCCTTTACTTTACTGTGTGCCCAGGTAGCACACATATGTGTTTTCAACGTTGAAATTTGGTTGTAATGGTTGAATAACCGTTAGAGGTTGAATTCTTCAACGTTATAAATGAAACGTTTTTTCAACGATTTCTCTGGACGTTGTTTTCAACGTGACTCGTCGTGGAAACGAGCTTGTGACGCTGCCACTCACAGCACTAGAGTCGCATACCTATCTCCTCGAGTCCTCGTTGCTTGTTCGGTTGTTTGTTGTTTGGTAACGGTTGTAAATCGATTCAAATTCAAACTCATCAGCAATCTTTTCAGAATTTTAAAAGTTTTAATTAGGTATTGAGTTAAACAATAGGATTTTAGCTCAAATTCATTTCTTGTTTTGTTTCAATAAGAGTTGTTTGGAGAGTTCAAGTGAACAGAAGAAATCGCAATTCAAAAGTCCTCAAAACCTGGTAAGTTTCATAAGATTTTTTGTAAACAAGAATTACTCATGATGATTATATCATATTGTTTGGTAATTTATTGCCTAGGTGATAATGATGCTGAATTACAAAATCATTAGTTTTTTCTTATTTTAGGATTCTCATGGACTTACGATCTAAAAAGCTTCACATAACCTCAAACATCATCAAGATCTGGGGGAGAGTAGGCTTTAAGTCTGAGGAGCACTTCATGGAGCTGATCAAATAGTTGAATACTATCAAATAAAACACTAACCATATAAATCAACTGTTATTATCATATAGCAGTTAACTTATTAGAGAAAAAATGATTTGCAGATATTAAAGTACCTAGGCCTACCTACCACCCCTAATTTGTTTTGGTCCAAAATTTTAATGTAGTAAGTTACATAAACAATTCAATTTGAGGGGTATTTTTGCATTGAAAGTAATATGATTATTTAACTATCTGTGATTTGCAAGTTTTAGTCTTGGTTATTGGATAATATGTAGCTTGAAGGTTAGGTTACCAAATAGCAAAAGTTCAGTTGTTTTATTTTTCTTGGGCTCAAGATTAGGCCTATATGCCGCATTTAATATGATTATATCAAGGAATGCCAAGTTGGTGTTCTAAATATTCGTAATTCAGCATCATTATCACCTAGGCAATAAATTACCAAACAATATGATATAATCATCATGAGTAATTCTTGTTTACAAAAAATCTTATGAAACTTACCAGGTTTTGAGGACTTTTGAATTGCGATTTCTTCTGTTCACTTGAACTCTCCAAACAACTCTTATTGAAACAAAACAAGAAATGAATTTGAGCTAAAATCCTATTGTTTAACTCAATACCTAATTAAAACTTTTAAAATTCTGAAAAGATTGCTGATGAGTTTGAATTTGAATCGATTTACAACCGTTACCAAACAACAAACAACCGAACAAGCAACGAGGACTCAAGGAGATAGGTATGCGACTCTAGTGCTGTGAGTGGCAGCGTCACAAGCTCGTTTCCACGACGAGTCACGTTGAAAACAACGTCCAGAGAAATCGTTGAAAAAACGTTTCATTTATAACGTTGAAGAATTCAACCTCTAACGGTTATTCAACCATTACAACCAAATTTCAACGTTGAAAACACATATGTGTGCTACCTGGGCACACAGTAAAGTAAAGGATAGATACGATTCACACAGGAGTCCAATCCCTTTTAAACTGAATGATAGAGTTTACTTGAAAGCAAATCCAGTAAGTAAAGCTGTTGACAAGATCACAGCGAAATTGTCATATCAATGGTTAGGTCCATATCTCTTGAAAGAATGGATAAGCTCAGTGTCGGTTAATTTATACTCATTAGATGGGAATACCTTTGTAAGACGTGCGCATGTATCACAGTTGAAACTTGATAAGAGTACTTGAATAACTTGAGATTGGGTGGACGCATCTATTTCTCTTTCATCTCTCTCTTTAACAAGTAAAGACAAGGATCTCTTTAACAAAAACAAGGATTATCGAATTACAATGTACGGCAGACTGGCGCCTGGAAATATCCAACTGACTATGGGAACAGAAACTACTAAGTTACAATTTATAAATTCTAATATTCCAGACTCTATATATTCAAATAAAATCAATGAAAATAATATAATTTGGCACATTTGAAAAACATAGGCAACCTATGTATAAAAATCTATTGAATTGTATAATATTTATAATTATAAATAATCATGCTCTAAGGGAGGAAAATAGGATCAAGCCTTTAATTTCAGGATCAAGTTAATTTATAGGATTAGGCTATAAATTTATCTATAGGAAAATAGGATCAAGCCTTTTCTCCAGGATCAAGATAATTATTTATAAAAACCTTATATTTAAGGTCCTCTACACTCTACAGGCCTCCAGGCTTTCTGAATTGCATGGTATGCCTGCGTTTACAGCAGGCATTTGCCTGCGTTTACAGCTTGAAAAGATTTGCTCTATTTCTGCCTCAAAATATCAAAATAATGTTAGTCGAAACCCTTGTGATGTCTCATTTCAGTTATTGAGACAAAGTTATAAACGACATGACTGTGGAGCTCTCGGACAGATTGCAGCGTGCACAAAACTATTGTATAAGATTTATTTTCAATTTGAGGCGATTTGATCTTGTTTCACGTTTTTACAAAGAGCTATCACCGTTAAAATTGTCTGAACTCTGTACCTTGCACATCTTGAAACTTCTTCAATCCATAATCAAGACAAAATCTCCTCCTTATCTGTCTGAGAGCTTCAAGTTTCTGTCTGAGGTCAGTGAATGGGCAACTCGACGAGGGGACACATTACTGTCTTTTCCTATTTACAGGACTACTACTTTTGAGAAATCCTTCACTATCACTGCTTGCAGGCTATGGAATAATCTTCCTGATAGCATCAGAAGCATCGATGGAAGTGCTTGCTTTGGGGTGGCGGTCAGGCGGCTTTTGTTGGCGGGTCTGCGTGGGTAGTGTGTTGTTGGTGATCGGTTGCGATGCAATTAGTGGGCTGTGTGAATGTTGGATGTGTGTATGGTTTGAATGTTCATTCAGAAGTAGGATTATTTTCTGCATTATTTCAAGTTTTTCTTAATACAATTTATTTTTGATCAATTAGTATATTAGATCAATATAGTTTTTCAATTTTTTCTGCTATGCTATCATGTTTGTTTTAAAATCAAGTTTAATTTTCACTATCTTGTGTCATTCAAAGTTCTGTATTGTTTTATTTACTTTTGATTTGTTTTTTATTGTATTGTATTATTTTTGAATAAGGTTGAGTGGTAGAAAGGACTTCCTAGTCCTAACTCCGCCTAATAAAGGATATTTTCATTTCATTTCACGTTAGCACCTTGTCTCCATTATCTCGGGAATCTAATTTCTCACGTGTGTTTCCATTGCTTGCTCGCGCACTTGCGTATTGAGTTAAAGCTTTAGCTTTAATGATGTTTTTAAAGTTATTATTTTGATCTAGTTTGATTGATAATAGGCCTATTATTAAAAGATTATTGATAGAGAAAATTTATTGAGAAGAAATGGTAGCCTACCTTCCAATTCTACTCAAATGGTGTAGGGGCTTTATTATAATTCTGTCAAATAAAATAGCCTTTAATTATTCAAAAGACTATAAAGCTAAACAGAAAGACTCAACTGAATAGAAACAACTGATAGGGAGTAGCAAGTATGACAAAGACAGGACCCTTAACTTCATATAGTAGTACCGGTAGCTAACTTGAAGTCACTGAATAATTAATTGGAATCGCAAATGAAATACCTAATGAATTTAGTAGGCTATATTTACTTCATAATCTATTTCGAAATTCAATGTCAACTCTGCCACACTATACGCTGATTAATTCAATGGGAAAGTACTCAATTTCCTCTTATGTTTACTCAAAGAAATGAATGAATAGATAAAAAGCTACCGTACTCTTAACAATAATCTGAATCAAAAAAATGATTTTTGTTTGAGCAGTCTAGTCTGAGCCTGGACAACGGATGTCTCAATTTTAATTATTTGCAAACAACATTCCTAATTGTGCAATAATAATCATATGAACTTGCTAATATAGCAGACAATTGAACGATAAAAATTAGATTTAAACAACACTAAGTCACCAACATTGTTTTGTTGATGCATAAGTTCTTTTCAGATTATTAATCACTTTGTGCATTAATGGCTACATTAGTGCTTTTGGCTGTATTTGCCAAAATAGAAATCATGTTTTTTTATAACTCGTCACTTCAATTTTATCTCTTTAGAAATTATGTAAGATATAATTCCAGGCCCAAGTAAGTTACTTCATTTTTCAGGAAACCTATATTTTATATTTGGGCCCAAGTACTTCATTTTTCAGGAAACCTAAATTTTATATTCGGGGACCAGCCCGGGCCCCCTAGAGCCCCGGGCCCCCCCGCACCGCGGGGGCTGCGGGGGTGTACGTTACGCCACTGGCGAAAAGTGTAAAGCAATACCAGTACAGCACTTTTCTTCTCACATCAGTTTTCACCCACTTCTAACTATTTCAACTCCCTATCCCTCCCTATCAATGTTACTACACTAACAGCAATAGATAAAAAAAATGTGTTTAGGCTGCTAATATCAGTTGCAAAATATTTGAAAAATCAATTACTGTATGTTACAAAACCATCCAAGGCAGTCAAACCATCAGGCTGTATCGTGCCGCCCCCTGAGACATGCCGCCCCTAGGCACTGGCATAGTGGTCCTAGTGGTAAATCCGCCACCGCGTATCAAGTTGCCTTATTGTAACAATGAATAAAAAAATAGAATGTTGAATAAATGGATTCTTGTCCTACAATTTCTAAAAGGCAAGGCAATTGAAAATATTTCTATTTCGGTGAGATATTGCAATTCTACGGTTGTTTAATGATGGCATCTGATAGACGTGAAATTAATTTTCAGTAGAAAAATATTATTTTAAAGCGAACAAGTTCCTGAATTGAATTTTTGTCAAGGAACAGTGACATTGGAAATTAGGCTACTGCAGATTATTCACATCACCAGTGGAATAAAATAATAAATTACCTATTACTCTATTAGTACAATTAAGTTTACCCAAAATGATTCTGCAATTTTTGTAGAAGAGTTTACCAACTGAGATAAGTATGAAAATACAATTTTTATGACCTTCAGACTATTTGTAATATCATAATATTTGTCAGATTTATACCTATTTGTTCCTATGAACCGACAGACAGACAGTTTCTATGAGCTTCAAAACTCAGATCGAGGTAATAATGTATATACCGGTATCTATCATGTTCTCAAAACAATGTTCAACTGTTGAATTACTCTCATCTTTTTGAAAATTCTCAGTCTTGTTGTAACTTTATTCTATGAAGACAAACAATCAAAATGTAATCCAATTTACAAATCTACAAAGCTGTAATTATCATAAATTTCTGACAAGATAATTTTGAGAAAATTATGAAATTGTTATCTGAGATTTATAAATTTTCTTCAAAATTCGAATAAAAAATAAGAATCTACCATATACAAAATCTTCTATTAAATACCGGATAATATGTAACTTACCTAATAATACAATAAACTATGTAGTGAACCATATATTGGTGGACTGATTGATCTTCATGTAAGGTCCTATCTGGCTCTCTCTCATATATAGATTACTGTAATGACATACAATAAGTTGAAGGAAGAGGTGTGAAAAGAGGTCATGATCATGTACAACACTACTGGGAATGATAAATAGGCCTACTTCTTGAAAAAATATATTTAATGTCAAGAATTAGCAGTAGGTATTTAAAGAAATAATTACACATAGATATATAATTACAACAGGTTGTGGCCTATTCAATGCACATGGTTTAATGACAATTAATTGAAAATATAAAGATCACAATTTTTTATCAAATTCATAATTTTTAAAACAATATTGACCAATCACAATGTTTCCTACAATTTGAAATAAAATTCATTATTCTCAAACCAATATTTACCGAGCTGGAGTCTTTATAGATCACAATATTTCCCACAATAATTTGCAATCAAATTCATAATTCTCAAACCAATATTGACCGAGCTCGAGTCATTTTCCCATCTTGCCAGAATGTCTTCTTTGCTTAGACAGACTAAAATATTTGAATTTGATTTTTCCTACAATTTGAAATCAAATTCATAGTTCTTGGATCAATATTGACCGAGCTGCACAGACTTGCCTCAAAGTTTATTAGATAACAGCTCTAGCGTCAAAGTTTGCATGCCCCTCCTAGACAGATGAGTTCTATTGATGGAGGACTGTGGCACGAAACAGCCAGTTGCCTGAACTGGCCTGCCGAGCTGCAATAGCCAAAACGTAATTTCGCTATTTCTCATGGTGGCTCCACACGCTCGGGTGAGTGGCCAATTCGAGCGGCTCGGGCGCTCGTTTACCATCCACACACGACGCGAGTGCCACATGAGTTTCAGCGCCATTTTGCCATTTTGACAGCGCAAGGGAGTGCTGAGGCGAGCGCCGGTTCCCGCCAATTATTCTTGATTTTTGAAACAGTAGACCTTACTGTTGCTCAAGCATACTCTGCTTTTTCTTACTAAAATTTGTGTTGAGGGTTGATTTCAGCAGTTTTACTTCTATTATAATCTTCAAGTTTGAACCTCAAGTTCAGTCCTTAATCATAAGTGTTGGTTTCTCCTCCAAAGACATTGATTAAACTAGAATTAGCTCAATTTTTTGGAGAAACCAACACTTAAGATTAAGGACTGAACTCTGAACTTGAGGTTTAAATTGGATGATTATGATAGAAGTGATTGCTGAAATCAACCCTCAACACATTTTCTTCTATTGTATTTAGTTTGTTTGATGATTCATGATACACTGAATAGAATTTATCAATGCAATAGCAATAAATTTCTAATTCATCTTGTGAGAATATCTTATTAATTTATTTTTTATCTATAATCTTCACTCTATAATTCTACCATTTGTTAAAATGTCATAAATTATCCAGTTAATTACTATTTCCAAATTCAAAATTATATTATTAATATTGCTCATTACCAATATAATATTATATACTTATATTACAATACAATACTAATATTACTACAATACCAATAAATTTGATCTCAATCATGAATGACAGAAACGAAATAAATATAAATATTGTATAAAAAATGATTTTGTTTTTGTATTGCAGTGTTTCTGTCATTTATGTTGTATTGAATTCAAATTTATTGGTATTATTAATGAGTAGTATTAATAATATAATTTTGAATTTGGAAAGAGTTATCAACTGGATAATTTATAACATTTTACCAAATGGTGGAATTTTAGAGTAAAGGTTATAGATAATAATAATAAGATATTCTCACGAGATGAATTACAAATTTATTGCTATTGCATTGATAAATTCTATTCAGTGGATCGTAAATCGTCAAACAAACTTATCACTATAGGCCTAAAAGAAAATGAGACGCTGTTGAAATTAAAACACCAATCACCAAGAATAGTGACGTACACTAGCGGATCCAAGGGGGGGGCACAGGGGCACGTGCCCCCCCCCCAGACGGATGAAACATACACTAGATAGAATGGACTAAATTGAATTATACTTTACATATGTACTCAAATTAACAATTTGAAGGGGGTTCAATTAAAAGTTTTAAAACTCCTATGAATATACTTTTTTAGAGTAAAAAACAAAAAATTTTCGGGGCAAGCCCCGGACCTATTTTTTTAGCGTGTATCAAGTAGCCTAATAGCTGACGGCAAAACGTTACTCGGTTTTGTCTGCTTGTACGCTCCAACAGCTGATGCTGTCGATTAGAGTTGTCATTTAGCTATGTCTGGATGGTGGATTTAAAATTAAAAAAGACTAATAGATGCTTTGGTAGTAGGCTACATGAACGAGGAAAGTGTCTGAAATTTTGGCAACAGCTATAGTAAGCAATTAGACTGAAACCTCAACATCCAAAATAAGAGTTTCTCTTCGACTCTGAATTGGTTTATTCAATATTATTTTGGATAACACAGTTTCCACGTTTAGGGGGGGGGCACCAAAATATCTCAGGAACTGTGCGGCTCAGGGCAAAATGTGTCAAAATTACAACAATTTAAAAATAGTGGTTCTATGCAAAATTCCGTTAAATTGAACGTTTGTCAAGTTACGAAAGGGAAGAGATGAACGTAACTTATACATTTTTAGGCCAATCTTTGAGATATTTCGGAAAACTATAATTACACATCTTAGCCCCCCTCCTCAAAAACATAAGTTCAATAAAATGTAGCATTTCACCAAATTTTCATTTGAACAATTTATTGTTTGGGGGTTGTATACGACATTTTTGTATTGAGGAGAAACTTTAACTCTTGGAAATAAGGCTAGGGCCTAGGCCATTTGTAGACTAATTGCACCGTACTATAGTCCATTCACGATCACTTGAGACGAAATAAACAAACCTTTTGCGTGTGTGTGCGTGTAATGGAAGGTCTTCTATGCGAAAAAGTCGGCTGCAGTCAAACAGCTGACTCTTGCCTGGAGCTGTCATACCCAGGCATTGGATACTAAGTTACTCTACCGCGAAAAATTTAAATGAATCAAAGATACTTTTAGTTGAAATTTTGACAGGTCCAATTATTTTGCTATGTGGGAGGAAATTCAGGACGTTGCAAATTTTTGTGTAATTTTCCTCTGTCTTGAATTCAAAAAGATAGTTATTATTTCCTATACACTTTGAACTCTCTTTCTTGAATACGGTACCTTTTTCTGCTGTTAACAAAAAATATCCTTGCATTTCCAGAAATCCCCCATAGTTGATTAATAGTCCATAAATGGGGTCACAAATGACTCACCCAAGGGCCAAGTCTATCACTTAGTTCTAATTTTGATATATTATTAATGTATATTAAAAAAGGATGGGTCCTAACGTGATTCCCTGAGTTACTCCATAATCTACAGCCACGTTTTCACCTTGGTATCAGATATTGAAACAAACTGCAGCCTATTTGATAGGTAACTTCTGAACCATGACAAAGTGTTTCCTCGAACACAAATAGGGTACAATCCAACTTATTTAATAATTTGTTTCTATCAACAGAGTCAGATGCTTTTTTTTAGATCCAAAAATATCCTATTTAGTACAGTGCAATTAGACTCGAACCTCAACATCCAAAGAGAAAGGACGATTCCTACGCCAACTTGTTCTATACAACCCCTTCATTGTTTGGTAAAAAGTTACACCCTTATGAGCGTCGGGTTTTTGGGGGAGAGGGGGTGAAAAGTGCAAAATTTCAGTTTTTCGTGAATTGTAGCCGAACCAAGCTTCGGACGAAAAAATTCCATGCATGTTTTTTCTAGAGAACAAAATTTGGAAGAGATTGAGACCAATCACAACCCTGTATCATCAACCGTTTCCAAGTTACATTTTTTTGAAAACTCCATATTTTTTTTCACAGAATTATTCCGTTACTTTAAAAGTTTGTAACTTTGAATTGGAAACACTTGCATTCGTATTTCAAAATCCCTCTCGGTGAAATTCATTTCTCTTTAATTTGAGACCAAATTCACACTTCTATGTTCAGTGGTTTATGTGCTACAGCGATTTTAAAAAACCCTTACATCCCCAAAATCCCCTAAAATTACATTTTATCATACAAAAAAATACTAAAAATATTCGGATTGACTCATACTTCTAGATTTTGTTTCTTGAGACCCTAGGCTTTCATAAAAATTGTTGACACGACCAAGACTATCATAGGACTCATGGGGGTCGGTCAAAAGCATCCCCTTATTTTTATAATTTATATTCCCTTATAACTTTTGATTGGTACGTCGGATTCTATCGTTTAATAGCTCATCATTTTCTACTCATCACGGCGGTATAAATTCATATATTATAATCCAAATTTGGCGAAAAACTGGAAAATTCAGATTTAAATGACACCCTTGAATAATAATACCTGCACATTGGAAAGTCCAAATTTTCACATATCAATGATCCAAATCGGGAAGTTGTGAACGGAAAAATCTGAAACAATCAAGAAATGTAGAGAAAATCCTCCTCTTTCAGATGGTTACTATGAGAATAGCGAAACCTTCGACATAAGAAAGTACACAACCGGTTTTTATCACACTTTTTCTGATAAATTCGCTCTTGTTTTTAATTATATTGAAATTTCTCCAACAATAAGCATTGAACAAGAAATTTTAATATACCATCTTTCAGAGGATAAATCACTCTACATTTCTAGACCAAGAGCATAACTCTACCGCCAATAGTTAACGATCGAGTTACAATAGAATGAATTATGTGTAATTTTTTAACAATTGAAAACGCTGATTTTCCAACAATGTTATCATGTTCATTGATAAAGGAATTCATTGTAAAATCATGATGAATCCTATATGATATTGAAGATCACATTTTTTCTACAATTTGAGACGAAATTCATATTTTTTGAACAATTATTTAATGAGCTACGTATATTTTTAAATTCAATCGTTGCCTTCTTTAGCTCAGCGAAGCGTTTCAATGTATCATTCATAGTGTAAGGAGCGCCTCTCAGAGTGAGCTCTGAGCTAGACAGTTGGTTTGAAAAATGGATCTAGCTAATTGTGTAATTGTTAAAAAAATATGAATTTGGTCTCAAATTGTAGAGAAAAATGTACTCTTTAATACTATATATGATTCGCTGAATTTCTTTAATAAAACTTTGATGAAAACGTTCCTGTAAAATCAGCTATTTCAATTTTTACTTATTTTTAATGATGTAATCATCTGTAACTTTGTAACTAATAAAGGTAGAGTGATGTTCTTGATCTGAAAATGTAGAGAATTTCGCCCTCCATCATGAATATAGAATTAGAAGCAAATCCAAATATTTTTAGTATTTTTTTGTATGATAAAATGTAACTTTAGGAGATTTTGGGGATGTAAGGATTTTTTAAAATCGCTGTAGCACATGAACCACTGAACATAGAAGTGTGAATTTGGTCTCAAATTAAAGAGAAATGAATTTCATCGAGAGGGATTTTGAAATACGAATGCAAGTGTTTCCAATTCAAAGTTACAAACTTTTAAAGTAAAGCTACAAACTTTTAAAGTAACGGAATAATTCCTGTGAAAAAATATGGAGTTTTCAAAAAATTGTAACTTGTAAACGGTTGATGATACAGGGTTGTGATTGGTCTCAATCTCTTTCAAATTTTGTTCTCTAGAAAAAACATGCATGGAATTTTTTCGTCCGACGCTTGGTTTGGCTACAATTCACGAAAAACTGAAATTTTGCACCTTTCACCCCCCCTCACCCAAAAACCCGACGCTCATAAGGGTGTAACTTTTTACCAAACAATGAAGGGGTTGTATGGAACAAGTTGGCGTAGGAATCGTCCTTTCTCTTTGGATGTTGAGGTTTGGTCTTTTTTTGAACTAATTTCACCGTACTAATTATATTAAGCGAGTAATTTCTGTATGTATTTATGTATGTATGTTTGTATGTGGAACCACGGATCTAGAAAACGGCTCTAACAATTTTCTTGAAATTTGAAATGTAATATAACCGTGATGGAAAAATAAGATTGCACCAGGCTTCATGTCTGGGAAAACTCTCTGGCAGGATTAATGAAAGAATAAAATATTCCTTATTCAGGCATAATCCCAAGTCATAACCATCTATCAATTCATAGCGTTTTGGCTATGTTGACAAAAAAATCATATGTTTTATTATAAAATAATTTTTGGAACATTTCATAAGTAGGCCTACTGAATGTTTACTAAGTTGACAATAATTGATTACACTCACGATTTGTCTTGTTTTATGTTAAATAATATGGCATAATTTCTTGAGTATTTGATAATTTATTACAAATGGGTCGTCTGTGTTGTGTTTATGATTGTGAATATACAAGTATGGTAATTCAATTCATATTTCTATTTTCACGTTTCCTGAAAAGAAACTCTCAATGGACATATTGGTTAGAAAAGTTTTCATCAAAATTTTGAAGTGAAAGACAGTTTGAATTAATCATTTTGAAGACAGTTTTATTATCAAGGAAGACGTTTTCCTTGTCATAGACGATTAACTAATTGGAGTGCTAAGAGAAGTGATGCATTTCCTTCAATTCCAACAAACAAGCCTATGTGCTTTTTATAAAAGTGAAAGACAGTGCTTAAAGTAAAAAGATGTGCTTTTTATTAATATAATCAGTGATCTGCCTTGTGTACCAGTTAGCTTCAAAATATCAAATGATTAGGTTACAAACAGTGCTTAATTTGTGACTGTAGCCTACAATACTGTAGGCCTACAGCGCCGGACCGGTAGGCCTATAGTGGTGCTGCGAATAGAAGAGCCTTTGGCAAGATGGCGGAGGGAAGTGAGATTGTAACTACGCATGCGCAGAACTATAATTTCTGGGGAAATATCACTTCAGCCAACCTAACGCTTTTACACTAAATTATAGTTCCAAGAGGTTGAATCAACAAAGCACACATTGCAACTGCCAATATGATTTTGTAGTCTTCGCCATGACCTACCGTACATAATCTACAGAACAGGGCCGTGTCTCATAAATCAGCTGACTACAAAAATATTCCCTCGAGACATTTTTATAATTTCATGTACTGAGCTTCACGGTAACCTCAAATAGGTAGATAATTAGCAGTATGTTGGAACATTGAATGGTTTTTAAACAAGCATAATATGAATAAATGTATGAATGAATATTAGTACCTAGCCTATTATGGTCTACTGCAAATGGTAATTATATTTTTATTTAATTTCAATCCTTTCCCAGTTTGTTTTCATAACAATCTGTTGGCCATGAGTGGTGTTTAGCCACAAAAACTAAACATGAATGTTTACAAATCAAAGTATAATTTTCACCACCAGAGAGCACAGACCCCGCACAGAAGTACCATACTGTAATAATATTATGAAATATTGTGTTGCAGGGAAATCATAATCATATTGATTCCACAAATAGAAATATATTCAATTCAATAATATATTATATATTTTATTGAATATATTTAATAATATTTTAATTGTGACAGATGGTGAGAGAAGAACAATTTTCATTTGGACTGCTGGCAGCAGTGAATGGCATCCATGTTGCCAAAGGCTCTTCTGTTCGCGGCTCCACTATACCTCTGAGAGGGTGAGGGAGCGTAGGCTAAATAATTATATTTTTTCTCAAAGTTTAGATCTAAGATATGTAAAGCAATGGTAAAAATACACAACTGAAAGCTTAAATAACACTCTAAAAACAAGTTTTGAGGAGTTGAAATTACATTTTTTGGATGGAGTGTGAAGAAGATAATAAGATGTCTCAAACTTGCAAGCCAAAGGAAAAGAAACTGGAAATATTGGGGGAAAGGTTCAGGAAGAAAGTTGAAATGAGCAGCAAGTGAAGTAGGCCACAAACATGTTGGAAAAAACTGATTGGAATTTGAGTGTCTTGAATTTCTATTTTTCACATAGAATAATAAATCAGATTCTAGTTTGAAGTTCATCATATTGTGATGATTATTATTTTTGTATTGAATATTAATTATATTGTAATATCATAATGTTTAACAATAAAAAATATGCTATTTCTGTCTTATTACTTCTAAAGAATAGCAACTTGAACTATTGCTATTACGCTTGGCTAGGCCCATATTGCCGCCATCTTGTTTTGTACATTAAGGTCTGAGAATTGATAGATGGTTATGCCCAAGTACTGCGTATAATGTCTGTTATCGTTAGCTGACCAACGCTATCCAGCTGGAGTGAATGGAGTTACATTCAAGTCTATAACACATGTTCATGACTGTCAAAAAATTGTGAGAGGTGATCATATCAATTTTGAATTTATTTTTTCAAGGAGGTTCCTTGATTTTTTACAATAACATACGGTATTTATGTAATTCAACAGTTCGGTCGCAGCTTCAGAGCGAAGCTCGGTACCAGATATTAAGTATTAAGCGTTGATTATCTGATATTCCCTCACTTATGTGTTTAGAAATATCAAACAAAGCATCTGATATGTTTTTGTCATTCTGACAATCACAAAACACGTTATGTATAGTTAAATAATTTAAAAGCTGTCCTTTTACGATTTTTTCGAGTATTTTGGAGAAAACGCTAAGCAACGATATAGGTCGGTAGTTATTCTTGTCAGTCGGGTCACCGGATTTGTAAAGAGGAAACACTCTTTAGCCAATTTCAAGAACTGAGGGAAAACGCCGGAAAATAAACTAAGGTTAATTAAATGAGTAAGTGGTTTAATAATAGTTTGAATATTATCTTTAAGAAAGGAAGCAGTTACATTATCATGCCCTGGAGCCGACCCCCCTCTCAGGTCATTCACAGCCCGTATTACATTATCATCTGTCACCTCTTGAAAAACGAAAATATTATCATCTACTGTGTATTTTCTATCATCAATTAAGAGAGGATCGACCGAAACTATTGCGTCGGCCAGATTTGGAGGCGTCCTTATAGATCCTTCAAGCATAAAGAGGACTATAGCAGAAAATTACCTCGATTAAGTGGTAGATGGGTCATTTGATAGATGATGATCAAATAAATGGTATTCTGGCAGGAGCCAGACTTGACTTATATATTGCAGAGTGGTGTCACACCAGGTCGGATACGAACGGACAAAATTATTGCTTCGAACATTGAAGTAGGCGAGAGCATGTGACGCCTGTCTTATCTAGACATTTATTTGTGTATGGATCATAGACATTGAATTTTTTCATGTGAGAGGATTGGTTATTATAACCAACTCATTGAAATGCATTTATTATACAAATCACATTATACTTTATTCAAGAAATTGAACCATTCTTTGTGAATTTCCACAGAACAACATTTCAGCTAATAACTTTAGTATCTACAAAATGACAGAAAATCAAACACAAAGAAAACTGACTTGGAAAAAAATTATAAAGAGAAGCATTCCTGAGGAGACAGTGGACTTGGCCTGAATTGAATTGTGTATTTTTGGAGAAGTGTTAAATTTTTGAAAATGTTCAAGTTTTCTACTCAGAATAATATTATTCCAATAATATAAATTATAATACTATTCTTATAAACGGATACTTATAAATAATTTTGACAGCAATTAACTACAAAATTTATTTGAGATCTCACATTAGTTGATTGAAATAAAATTAGCTGAATTGTTATTTTCACATTGATAAGTTCCGTCAACAATTTTTATCAAGTTACAATTCTATACAACTAATCCTATTTCAGTCACAATTTATGCATGAGTTATCCGTATCGCTTTATTTACATATCTATAAACAGTGAAGCGTTCTTATTAAACAAGTTGTAAGTTTGTTACAAAGTTTTTTAAAATCTTTCATTATAATGTAACAAAATATTGATAGGTATTTAGGAACAATTCAAACAACTCGAAGAGTAAGAATGTGAAATTAAATGAAGAATTGGAATTAAAAATAATTAACAACAGATCGACCGGTTTTGCTTAAAATGTTACTTGAACTAAAGTCCTTGTCTGAAAGATTCAATATTAGTACCGTTTCAGACACCACATTTTTAGGACGTCCGGATTTTTTCTCTTTCAAATTTTAGTAGATTGAATGAAGCTTAGAGAATATTATTATGTGTGCAGAGACAAATCATGTGTTTGCCAAGTTCTGTTCAATCCAGTAAAATTTATAAATAAAACTGAAAACCGTGGTGTCTGAAACAAAATATAGAACACAATATAAAAAATTTCATCAGGATGAGAAAAAAGTTGAGCGGCGATGCAAGAGTGTGTAGCGGAGAGGGTTTAATATTATATTCAATTCACATATACTGTTAGTTCAGTACGCAGGGATTTTTTCCTGCAAAAGGTGGTGTATGTGATTTTATTGTTTTAATTGCTTCATTAGGGTCCCAATAATGTGTATTCGAAAAGTGCACACAAAATTTCCCCCCGCACAACTTTTGACAGCCAGAAAACCATGCACTTTTCTAGTTTTTCGCATATAACTAAAAAACAGTCCACATTTTGATAGGTACATTCTCATAGTAAATTGTAGAGGACAAAATTCTGCGTCGATTGAAAAAAAGGAAACGAAAATCGGTCGAATAGATAACGTTTTACATTCATTCAAAAAACACAATTCTTTCAAAAAAATTGTTTGAATTCTTCTCTAGCTCATAAAGTAACAGAGAAATGTATTACCCCTCTCCCTAAAAGTTGTAGAGCATAAAAAATTGAGCTCAGAAAGTGCAAAACAATTGATATTTTACCTATTTTTGGATCATCAACAATCACTTTTCCAAAAATAAAACAGGCTACAGGGGTTTTTTCCAACATTTTGATGTTATGTTAGACATTCAAATAGAGCCTATCTTGTATTTCGTAGTCTACTTGGATCACTTACCATCAGAATAAATACTCCACTACTCTATATCCAAATTATTTTTGATACAAAGGACATTCAAGGATAATAGATTAAGGAAACCCCTAACTTTTTCAATTTTTTATGCTCTACAACTTTTAGGGAGAGGGGTAATACATTTCTCTGTTACTTTATGAGCTAGAGAAGAATTTAAACAAGTTTTTTGAAAAAATTGTGTTTCTTGAATGAATGTAAAACGTTATCTATTCAACCGATTTTCGTTTTCTTTTTTCAATCGACGCAGAATTTTGTCCTCTACAATTTACTATGAGAATGTACCTATAAAAATGTGGACTGTTTTTTATTTATATGCGAAAAACTAGAAAATTGCATGGTTTTCTGGCTGTCAAAAGTTGTGCGGGTGGAAATTTTGAGTGCACTTTTCGAATACACATTATTGGGACCCTAATGAAGCAATTAAAACAATAAAATCGCATACACCACCTTTTGCAGAAATTAGCCTTACAAAATTCCCTACGTACTGGACTATGTATTTTAAAGGAATCTTTCTAGCACACTTATGTACCTCCTGTAATAAAATTGCCTTATTTCAATGGGAAGCCTAATTACTCGTATATTCAAATAATATTAATGTCAGTAATAGCGCCAAAATATACAGATCTATTAATGGTTGCATGTTTTGGAGCGTGTAGCTAAATGCATTTTTAATCGTGTCCGCTCAACTTTTGTATCATCCCCACACTATGTTCCCACCCTCATAAAGAGCAAAAAAAAACTGATCACGTATAATCTGTCCAAGCAAAGAAGACATTCTGGCAAGATGTGAAAATGGCTCTAGCCCGGCCAATATTGGTTCAAAAAATATAAATTTGATCTCAAATATAAGATCAGAATGTTTTCTAAAATTTGAGTTTAAATTTATAATTTTTCAATTAATATTGACCGAGCAGGAGTCATTTTCCCATCTTCCCAGAATGTCTTCTTTGCTTGGACAGACTTTACCAACATAGAAAATAAGAAGAACTAATCTACCTCAATGGCTGTTCTAAATATGAGTATAAAAATTAGCGTTGTAATGTATTATTCATCTTCAGATGGATAAAATCCATTGATATTTTTTCAATTTTTAACCGCTAAGCGATCTAATTTGGAAAAATCCAAATAAAATATTCATTTTATAACTAAGTAGAATGAGTAAAAAATTATCAACAGTAATCTCGCAGCAAAATAATACAAATTTTAGATAGGAAAACGTAGACCCACAGTCTTCTATCCGTATCGCAAAACAGTGATATGTAAAATCTGTTTTTGAGACACGGTGAGAAGACGGTACCGCGTTATTTAGCGCGAAGATTTAGTTTTTGGATGCGGATAAAAAATTGGAACAGCACAAATTCTATGAAACTGGAAACAAAAAATTGATTTAATAAACCCATGATCGATTTGAAATGTATACCTGATAAAAATATTTTGACAAAATGAGTTACTTTTACGATGATTCAAAATTCTTTAAAAAACAATAGAAAGATGGAGAGAATACAGTTGAACGACAATGAAAGGTGATACGAAGAGAAATAAAATGCCATAAACAATGATAGAAAATATTGAAAAAGAACAATAAATTCACATTTTATGTGGATTAAAAAGGATTGAATCAACAATTTGTTCCTTAAAAATGGAATGCGTCCAGCGCAAATTTTGAATCCTATTTGACCAAATAGAAGATAGTACATAAATCATTATAGTTGAAGAATATTACTGTAACAGACAGAATTGGTACACAAAACTGATAGAATATTGAAATACACTTGAAAACAGGAAGATATTTAAATATAGAGAAATTAGGGCTGTTAGCACAAAAGTGGATTACAGTTAAACTCCGATCATCAATAAGAATGATCAAAATTGTTTGTTGGGTATTAGCTCAACAGACCTTAGTGCAACGGGATGGATGCTGTATTGTACATTCCAACTTAATTTTCTTTTGATATTTACTATCATTATAATTACCAAATCATTTTCAATTTACTTAATGCAATTTGATCAGTGTTGAGTTCTTCTATATTTGAACTATTTTCCAGTTTACAAGTTATTTCTATCAGAATACAATGATTCCTATAATAGATTGGTTTTTCTAAACAATAGAATAAAACATAGATTTTGATGTCAATCATCAAATTGATTCATGATTTTTAAAACCTTTAAAAATGAAAATATTTCATAATCCGACAAAGTCTGAAAACATAATTTAATAGGTATGGGCACATTTGATTGCATCCAATGAGATCAATGTAACTGTAGATTAGAAATAGTTATTTTTATGTATTCTATTTAAAAAAATAAAAAAACATATTTCTTGCTTAAATTCAAAATAGAGAGTAAATTTCAAATCAGGACAGCGATTGATAGAATATTTACAAGCTCAAACGTAATTATAGGCTACGGCGGTGATCGTGATTGAAAATTAAAATAACAGGAACGTAAACTAGAGATATAGGCTAATCATGAAAAATTTTCAAAAAAATAAATAAATTTGAAATAATTTCAATGGAATTCAGTTATGTATTTGATCAAGTTTAAAATTAAAATATGTGATGTATTTGTAACTTTTATATTCATTGAAATTGAAATAAAAAGCTTATCACTTTGTGAGTACGTTTTCAAATGTGATTTGTTTAAATGCTGACCAGAGCTTCAATCAAATACAGTTTTACCTATTCCATGTTGATAGAAAATTAGGATAAAATCTAGCCTCAATCAACTAACTAGCATTATAAACTCAAATAAGGTCTCTTAAAAAATTATAAATCTCACTGAACCATATACAATTATTTAAAATAAAATAAATATTATATGCATTAGATAATAACAATTCTGTACAGTATTGGAATATGTAGTTACTCCTAGGTGATCCTTGGAGTATTTGCTTAGCGTCACTTCCTACTTCTTCGGCCCTTTTTATCCTGAAAAATAAATGAATTCAACTGTCAATTTAAAGAGTTTGGAGAAATATAATTGATTATTGACAAGAACTTAGAAACAGAATACAAAATATTTTGAGATCTTTTCATTTCATTTTTCAGCATCCTATTGACTGCCTATGTAAGGGTTACACAGATATACACATACAGATTTGTTAATGATTTCCAATTCTTAAGCTAACAGTCCCTATTCATTCTGTACATTTCATACTGCAAAAATATTTTTTTGCCAGAATAAGGGCAAACTTCCAACAACAATTTACACACTTTAATTCTAAATTTCTCGCCTGTGAGATCCTTATGATGTGTTGGCAATGAGTAGTAAAAGCGAATTCCAGCACTCTTCACTCCCCTCTCATACATACTGGTTCGATCTCTTTTTTGTCATTGATTCTAGAGGTTTATTAGTTTATTCAGACATTGACAATCCCAAACACGAGTAACCCTCTAAAACAATAATGAGCTACTTTCAAGATTTCAATACAATTGATAAGAATAGAATTGCCAACTGTGAGACGAAACAACTAGCGAATAGAAAATTGAATCTGTAGGATATGAAAAAACGTAGGCAATAAACTGACCCTACTATAGTCTGTCTAACCAAAGAAGATATTCTACCAAGAATACTCCAGCTCGGTGAATATTGGTTTAAAAATTATAAATTTAGTCGAAAATTGTAGATCAGAACAATTCCTACAATTTGAAACAAAATTTATATTTTTGAACCAATATTGACCGAGCTGGAGTTATTTTTCCATCTTGCCAAAATGTCTTCTTTGCTTGGACAGACTATAGCAAACTAATTATTCTTAGCAAATTTGTGTTACTGCATATTACACAATTTCGAGAAATTACGGAATCAATTCGTAATATACTGTGGATTACTGTTTTTCATAAGAATCACAGTACCCTTTTCAATTACAGTATTTTTATTCATGCATAACATATTTCGACTACAAATGCGAATTTGAAAATGACTCTGAGTAGTCGAAACATGTTCTGCATAAATAAAAATAATTAAAAAGGGTACTGCGATTCTTATTTAAAATAAAAAACAGTGATTAAGTAGCCCTAAGATAAAGGAAATACTGTGGATTACGTACAAGTGAAAAAAGAAGTTGGGCAGCCTAAATGAAAATCGTGTTAAGGTACCACTAAATGCTACTAATAAGTGCGAATCTATAGTACGAAAAATATGAAGTAGCATTCACTTACCATTTTTTGAATTGTTTTCCATAATTCATTGCAAAAATGGGTGCGGAGTGGAATTGAAGTAGAATTATCGTCTGAAAATTGAAAAATAGATATCATTAGATCCGATTCAAGTCAACTAGTATTAATTCTTTTAAAAACGTATTATTATTATTATTATTATTAAATATGTTAATCAAAATCGGAAATAGATTTATTTGCCAAAAATTTACAGATCTACATTAATTACTTCTGATGAAACACCTAGTTATTAAAATAATTATTCTCGCTAAAATGTTCTTAATTAAACTAAGCGAGTAGCAATTACTGCTTAAAATCAAGTATTAATGTTGCAGGCTGACAAATGATCATCATGATTTGCGTGTATAGCTGTCATTTATTTCAAATTCATAACCTTCACAAGAAATACTGAAGCTAAGAGCTATATGCAGAGAGTGAATTATTACAAATATTTTTCAATGAAATGTTTGATGAGTTCAATGAAATGGTAGAGACAAAATATTATTCCATTCAATCAATAACAAAATGTATTTGTCACAGTACATACGTACTATCAACAGTTGTATATTATCAACAATAACTTTGAAAGAACTTTTTTCGGTTATCATGAAGATCAAGAAAATACAGTTTGATAGAATGAAATAGAATAAAAGAAGGCTTTGGAAGATGATTAAATAGAATATTAACTCAATGGAAAGTATTGCTTAAAATAGGTGTTACAGAGAAAATAGAAGGGGTTTGAAGTCTGAAGAGTTGTCCCACCTGATCTCAGAAGAAATTGAGATTTCGGTGGAGAAGATTTGAGGAGTTTGCGTTTCCTGGTCGATCTCCTCTTTCTGTTTGGACAGGGAACCGCCCTGATTTTCTTTGCAGCCTTGTTTGCTTGAAAATCAAGACAAAGGGACAAATTGTACTCGGGTTTAGATCAATAGACATCAAACATGTGTGTATACTAGCACAGTATTTGTATGATGCAAGTGAAGCAGGACATCAAGCCTAATGTCCAACATTTAAATGGATTGAAGCAAGATGCGATTAGAAACATCGACATATTGGTAAATAGGAGGAGTACATTCAAGTATCTATTTGAATAAAGGATGTATTGAATGAAGTGAATTGAACGAATAGCATGCATGTATGATGAATGTATTCTCAATATTAAGCTCAGTTACGACAGTCCTAACAACACCGAAACATCTAGATTTGACAACAAGAAAATCAACACACATTGATAAAACACGATAAACACTTAACCTAGTACACAGATTCCAAAAAAGCTAAAAAATTATTTTAATTTCAACTGGAGCAGAGTTTTTCAGAAAAAAGCCATGTCAGTGGATTCATAATTCGTGACAAAGTATGACCAAAGAGTGATAAGGGAAAACATGGAACAGACGAATTGAAGAATAGGACAGTTTAGTTTCACAAACGTAAATCACAGTATGATCACCAATCAACCATTATCAGTTGATCAGCAATCAAATCAGCGATAGCGCTTATAGTAACACTAAAATTTTCATACCAAGTATTGAACTGATATAAAAACCACTTTTCAAGTGGAAATTTGTTTTACTTACATTGTAGTAACTTACGTTTCTACCTGTTGTATGGTCATCTTCAGACTGAACGGTGAACTATTGGTACAAGAGTTCATGAAGGTACGATTCCCAAGCGGCAGCTCGGGCTGCGCGGCTCGAGCTATCGTTTGGGATGCGTACCTTAAGAAGGTTGAAACACCTTCCACATCATAACCTTGTACCAAGAGTTCACTGTTGTACAATCTGAAGATAACCATACAAGACGAAACTTAAGTTACTAAATTGTAAGTAAAGCAAATTTCTACATGAAAAGTGTTCTTTATATCAGTATTCAAAGTGAAAGAAGAATGTATATACAACACTATAATAATTTTGATTTTCAGCGAGAAAATGTAAAATTTCAATAATTCAATTGTATAAGATATCTTTGTATAAGATCCTATTTGTAAGTAGGAACATTGATTAAAACAGTCTCAACTATATACAGGTACTGAATAACATGCTCCTAATAACATGCTTGAAATATTCAGGTAAATTACGTGACATGACACAATTAGATACCAATTGTATTATCATGCAATACAGTCAGATGAAAAACGAATGAAAGCGATTTATTGTTTAAAAAGACAATAAGAATGAAATATTAGTAGGAACTTTCAGAGCTCAAAAAATTATTAAACACGTTGGTATGTTGAAAATAAATAGATGAATCTTTCACATTTCCAAATTCAACACTGACAACTCTTAATTTAAAGAAATTCTGTACTTTCAGAATGTGATTGATTTTTACATGAATACGAAAAATATTAGCCAGCATAATTGATAAAAGTTTATAACACGTTTAATGATCAACAATGACTTACGTACATGTAGCATGTCTATCAGACTATCTATAAGAATAAAGAGTGTATGTATTAACACTAAAAACTCAACAATTGTTTGGCACTCAACAACCTCCATTAAAAATAAGTTGATCTTACTGACAATGTAATGAATTTGAGACTTTTAAGCATCAGTGTGTTTTGAGAGTTGTTTTCAGGGCGATGTTCACATGAACAAGCCTTTACGTGGGAAATGATGAGAGTGTGAGATACATTTCAAGATTTTTGGGCAGCTTTAATAGACCAGCTGCGGCAAGGTGGCCAGCGCGACCGGTGTACAATAAATGCACTTGACGTCTATAGCCTAAGCGCGGTTAAATTCAAATGCATGTAGTTACATTCGCTTGTTTTTTAATACCTGCGAATACAAAAACTACTTACTTTCGAAGAAAAGATGTCGAAGTGCAAGAGGAAATGTTGTGTGATAGATTTCAATAACAATTATTCCAATTCTAAAGGAAAAGGTTTCCTATTTATTCTTCTCCTGGAAACTGGCGACTCGCAATCGACTCGAGAGGAGCTAATTCAAGATGGCGGAAACGGACAAACCTAACTTACCTAACCTATAAGCAAGAGATATCAGGTTATCTGATGGAAATGCTTTCAAATTGACTGATACATCTCTTGAACTATTCCAAACTGATAAATACTTTATAGGTTTACGATATTATTGATAAATAAATGAGAATTGTATAATAACCCAAAACATTCTAGTCAATTGACATACGAGCGTCTCGCCAAAGGAATGCGCCTCTGTACTGCGCATGCGCTAGATAGAGCTGAAAGTACAAATATCAACCACCAGAGACCGGGTCGAATGAATCACAAGACAAATTCTGGTCGACTATAGGTCCGAAACACGGGTGACACGAGTGGATCTATCGAGACTAAAGTAACCATCAGCAAAGAAATAAAAATTCTATATCTACCTACATAAAAAAATGGTAGGATTATAGGAAATTGTAGACTTTTAAGGATCGGTAGAAGCTGGTCAAGCACATTCATAGGTTTTAAGCACAAACATTATTTTCATATGAAACCATGCACATGCCAATTAATTGTCAATACAATACTGTAATTGCTGCACCAAAAAGTTAGGCGGTTTCGTCTGTTTTTTTTTTGTACAGGATGTAACCTACCAACATCTTATGTAAATATGCAATGCATCTAAATATCTTTTGATTAAAAATACACCTCCTAGGCCTAGTTAAATGACAACTCTGAATGACAACATTAGCTGTTGGAGCACACAATGAGCAGACGAGACCGCCTAACTTTTTGGCGTCAGCTAAACCCAGTTTTATATCATTATATTATTATGAGATACTATTAAACTCTAAAATTCTCTCATGTACAATTGAGGCTTCTTAAGCAAATATTTACAGTGAGTGGGTTTTGATAATGACAAAATTCAAATAGAACCTTGTTCAAATTAATAGACAAACACAAGAAAAAATGTGGAAAACTTTCCCGAAAGTAATGAATGTGAATATTAGTATTTTTAACGAAACCATTAATAATCATGGACCGTAACAATTGAAAATGCTATAAAAAAATAATAAAATATTCCCACCTTGTATATCAATGCTTAGGAAGCATGATTCAACATCTTAATCTACATTCATGATAGTATTTATAGAAAAAAACATTCTAGTACGTTTAATAACTTCCTAAAGCGTGTTAAACTGAGTTATCAAGATTAATTAATGCATGCTACTTCATGCGTTTAAAAAAATCATTCAAATTTATCATAACTTATACAAGGCGAGGCATAATAACGAGTGATTTTTAAAAGACTGTTAAATAAAACATTTTGTTACAAAAATATGTTTATATTACAATATTAAAATACATCGAAAAGCATTTTTCTGAAACAGTAAAATGTCTGTTATTTTCTGAAAATAACTCCAGTAAGGTGGCGTCCGTTTAGACGCATACATTACTCTAGCAGTACCTTGAAGTGAATCATTACAATGCGTAGCATTGCCTGTGGGATTTGACCAGCTTCCTGCCGGATCCAAGATGATCCTGTGTTACCAAGATAATCCTCCTCGAACAATTGAAGTCCTGAAAGAGCGGATCCGGCAGGAAGTTGGTCAAATCCCACTGGTAATGTGATGAGTCACTTCATGGTCCGGCTCAAGGAATATGTGCATCTGAACGGACACCATCTTACTGGAGTTATTTTCAAAAAATAACAGGCATTTTACTGTTACAGAAAATGCTTTTCCATGTATTTTAATATTGTAATTTAAACATATTTTTGTAACAAAATGTTTTTATTTAACAGCCTTTTAAAAATCGCTTGTTATTATGCCTCACTTTGTATATTGAATTCAACTCTGACAAATATTTACAACAAATTTTCACTGATATAAAATCATACAATCACATACTGCACTCGTAATCTTATAATAGAGTAGCATTTATCATATAACTACACTAAGAAATAATGCTCATTAATAACAAAAGTTCTTACAATAGAATAGAATTGAATTAATTGTAGCTACAGTAATTGCAAAATGCGCAGAATAGGCAAGAAACCTTCCATTTATAGAACTATTAAAATCAATGAAATCCCCAGAAAATAATGCATTAATAAAAACCAAGATTACCCTATAAACAACAAGTATTTACTACTATGTCTTTGTGGAATGTTGTCAACATACAACGCCCTTCGTAATAACTGTTTTTTTTTTAATATGAGACTCAAAGTCAATCATGAGTAGCATTATTTCTAACACCATAAAAATATCAATATATTATTGTTTCAATATTTTTACCTGAGAATTTGAGATCCTTATTTGATCTCATCAAATTACAAGAGATGCAAAATAGAGTTAACAATCTTAATTACTCTACATGTTGAATCTTTGAAGGTTCTTGACTTCAATTTCAGTTGTTTTGAGGATCAACAAGGATTCAAACAGCTAAAGTTAAATCATTAAATTATGCTATTTAGTTACAAGATTGAATTCGACAAACAAGTGGTTAGCAGTAATCTAGCCACCACATTAACCCATATAGAAATATCATCAATCAATCGACGCCTAAGGGTTAGTGGTGTCTTTTCCCGTGACTAATCCCTCTTAAACTACAAAGGTAAATAGCATACAGTAAAATTGCATTACGCCTAGCTTAAACGCTACATTTCATTAAAAATGCTGAAACATTTGTTAATTTGCAAAACTTGGCTCACGCAAAACACATGGAAAATACATTACTACGTGAGTCTAGTTTTGAGAACTGACAAAAGCATTTAAACCGGGTATAAGGTGGAATACCTTCACCCTTATGTTAACTGATAACGCATGCTAAAGCTTGAATAAAAGCTTGCTAAAGATTGTAATATATGTGTCAGCTTCAAAATGTTATTATCATTGCAATTCAATACTTTCAATACTTTAATGCAAGAAATTGATTTGTTCCAGTTCAATCTAGTGTTTCCCCCACCAATTCGCATGATACTTGTATAATATATTGTTCAATGTACTCACCAGGCTCACTCTTCTTAGACGTTGTCTTTTGTTGTTGGGCAGGAGCGACTAAATTTTCCGAGCAAACATTTTTCCGTTTGGCCGACGGCGGCAATGTTTTCGGCGTTAAGGCAGTGGCAGTTCTTGTGCGGCCTCGGGGTTTCTTCGTTTGGTGACAGTCGGAGCGTGAGAGAGCAACATACAGTTGGGGCGTGCGGACTTGCGCTGTGTCGATGACGTCCATTCGGGCGTTATCGTCGTCGTCGTTGAGGAAGTCGGCAGTTCGTCTGACAATGTTCAAGGACATCGGCTGCTGCTCAATGTCAAAGCCCTCGAAGTCGTCGGTGATGTCGTCGCTGGTGTTGCAGTGCTCGAGCACGGAGATGGGGTTCAAGCTGTCGAGCACGGAGATGGGGTTCAAGCTGTCGAGCATGGTGACTGGCTTGGACTCGTCGCTGCTGTTCCGTCGGTCGCCGGCCGCCTTGCTCGACTTGACGTGCAACATCCCCCCACCACTCGTCACCGTCCCCGCACCCGTCGGCGGCTGCGGCCCAAACCGATAGATCTCGTCGCGCTTCCGTGAGATCGCGTCCGCCGGAAACCAGTTCTGCAGATGCTTGAACGGAAGACGGAAGTCAACTATCGGATTCTGAAATATAATTGAATCAATTAACCACAAAACATAGAATTAGCATTAAATTATACTGATACAAAACAACATAAACGATAGCTGTTGGAATTTACAAGAAACAAACAAGACCGCCTCAATTTTTGTGGCAAACTCTATAGTCTCATTCTTATCTCGATTGTCAAACCCCAATTTAAAACAGATCCTGTCACTCTTATGTTGAAGTTACCTACTCCACACCGGCAATCCAAACATGTGCTAGAGGAGTTTGCTTGAACTATTCTAGGCAAATAAGTTATTGGTCGATTGATGCACGAGTCAGAAAAGTATGTCTAGTAAAAGTATGTAATTGTATAAGCAGAGTGAGCAGATGACAGCTCTCCTTCAATAATCTTATAGAATAGTATTTATTAGAAAAACTTTACTTTAAGCCTTGTATTGGCTAACGAATAAATAGATAAGTGCCGTCGAATATAAAATTATAAGATCTCTATGATTTCAACTGTTAATTATTAGAATATTTCCTTTTATTTTACTCGTTGTTTCTCTGTTCAATTATAACATCTTTCGGCACACGAATAAATTGCCAAAGAAATGAGTTGATTCATATATTATATAACTAATAAGACATGAAAAATAATAGAATTTGAAGAAATAATTCTTATTCCCACTTACGTTGAAAAATGAATCAGCATACTGAAGCATGTAGACGCCACAGCACGCTGAATCTGTATTTTTCCGCGTAGGTACTTTGGGTTTACTGTCTTTCATGAACGTCGAGAAGTCCTTATCTTTACCATGCTTGACTTTGTACTCGATTCGCAGGTAGTCTCGTATTACTTCTGCCACTTCGGTTTTTCGAGGTTTCGGTGATGAATCAAACACTAATATACAAGGCCTGAAATAAATCAGAGGAGAAAACATGTTTTATACTGAAATACAATTCTGAAGTAAACTCAATTTTTTATTCATTTACGTAGTCAAGGAAAGAGTTGAGAAAGTATATTCACTAATTGGTACATTATGATTTAATAACAGTTCTCCAAAAGGAACTGAATAGAAAGAATTGAAAGGAACCAATAATTCGTTTTGTATTAGGAAAGTGTAAATAAAATTATATTCGCTAATGAACCTTCTCGAATGTTCCTTAAACAAAAACTTGTTATGGTGTGGGGGCTAGACAGTCTAAACATTTGACTTGAACTAAGCTGTCCACAGTCCAATGCCAAGGTAAAACCTCTGTAATAACCTTTGTCAAATTCTTTGACTAATGCTGCTCATTTTCTACTTTTTGTAGACAATAACATCCAATTTATTTGATAACAATTCATCAACGAAATTCAATTCCTGTGCATTTGAGAACACGCAAAGTATCAAATGATATAACAACATAATTACGCTATGTATTAGCCAAGGAAACTTTCTTCCATTTTTTTACATATTACTTGTAAGATGAAAATCAACTCACTGTTTGATAGGTTGACTGTCATTAGTGGTTCGATCATCAAGGCTTTGGTTCGTCTCGGCATTCTTCGTCGGAGACTTACTACTGCAAACACCCTTGATGGTTGATCTCTTTCAAAAGAACAAAACAAAATGTGGACATTAATAGTGAACTTGACAACTGCGAAATCAATTATAAGAATCATTCATACTTCAACTAATATTATTCTTTACGTTTTCCATATGTGTGTACACGGTACAAAGTGCTTTCAAGAAGATACACAAAGATGATGAATGTATCAAATTAAACAATGGCATAGGAAGGTCTTGTATCAATAATACTTATGTGGGCATAAAAAACGACAATATAATACTACTACAGAAAGGACAGTCTTCTATCAATAATAGTATAGGTAAGATGGTTCCAATTGGAATTTTTCATTTTATAAAAGTATTATTAGTGTATTATCATTTTTACGTAACATTTTGACAGTAAATTTGAGACTATAAACACTGCTCATCATATTTATGCCGTATTTAATCGCATTACTAACTAGTATGGAGCGTAGCAGTCTTTGTTGAGCCATGGGAGCTACTGAGAAAAAAATTAAGAAGTCATGTGACAATTGTAAAGGCGGGAGCAGGCCAGAATGGCGTATTATGTAATAAATTGATGAGTGTTGTGTGTGATCACCTTGTTTGTTAATTACAGGACTTTTAAAATTTATGTAAATAATTTTCGTGCAGAAATAGTGAATTTCATGGAATACTAGATGCATGCCAGCGCAATAGAGGAGGACACATACATGACATAATTTTTCATACATGGAATCGAAAAGTGAGATGAACATTTTAGTGTATTTATTTACAATTTCTCGAAATAAACTTCTAATATGATATATTAGAATCGGCACTATTTTTGAATCGCCCTATAGTTTGATTTGACTGTCGTAAAATAATGTCATCTGAACTATCTGATGTCAGTTTATAATTTAACGGGGGTTGAATCTGATTGGATTTTCGAACGTTTAACAACACAAAATCAATTGAAAATTCTTCCCCATATTATTGAAACACTTTCACAAATAAAAGGGAAGCGCCTTATAACATTCTTAGTGGGTTGAAAAATTGAGACGAGAATGAACATCTTCAACTGTGATTGGTGCGTTTCCTTTCCATAATTATATTTGGTATGACTTTCAAATATAGAGAAAATAATATATTAATTAAACAAATTTGCAATTCTGATATTGGAGACAAATAACTAGAATCATTATCAATATATTTCTGCAATATTGATAATGATTTTAGTTATTTGTATAAAAATATATTAATAATGATTTTAGTTATTTGTCTTCAATATTAGAATTGAAAATCGGTCTAATCAATAGAACTTTCTTTCTCTATATTTGAAAGTCATACCAAATCTATGGAAGTTCCAATCACAGCAGAACATCTTCATTTTTCATCCCACTATGAACGCACCCCAAGTCCAAAATTGATAACAATGGAGTGATGACAATACAATTTTGTAATTGAACGATTTTGTAATTCGGTACTCACAGTATCACAGTCAGCTATTTCTTTGGAATTTCTCTTCTCAGCAGCCGCATTACATCCTAAACGAGTCCTCCTCGCCTTTCCGATCTGAGTCCCTTTCGTGTTCTCATCTTTCGTCAAGTTCTTTTTCGGAGAAGAATGCTTTTTTATCTGCTCTTTTTGCTGGTACTCAACAGGTCCCGTTAGACCAGGGAAACAGACGATCACCACCAACCAACGTCCACTTGAATTAAGAATAAATTCATTATTTAATCAGTTCAACACTATTTGACACTAATTTTATTAAAGTCTGGTCGAGCAAAGAAGACATTGTGGCAAGATGGAAAAATGACTCCAGCTCGGTCAATATTTGTTCAAAAATTATGTTTGGTCTCAAATTGTAGGAAACATTCTGATCTACAATTTGAGACAAAATATATAATTTTTGAACCAATATTGACCGAGACAGAGTCATTTTCGCATCTTGCCAGAATGTGTTATTTGCTCGACCAGTCTATAGTAAATAATCGCTGCCAAATTAGTATAGTATTTTGAAGTAGTAGTCCTAGCAAGGACTTCTAACTCAAGAATAGTCCAATTATTCTTAAATCACATTAGAAAATATTGCACATTAGTTTCATAGATTAGAGATTAGTTAGATAAGATTAAATTGCAATAATAGGAGAGGGAAAAAATTAGCTTAGTATAGAGTTCCAACTTTTATAAACTATAAACACAAAGTGAGAAGATAAATTTCATTTTTGGATTGAATGGTTTGCTGCTTGTTTGGAATACACACATTATGAAAAACGTAAATTATAAAAAAACGTGATCAGAATCAGCGTAATTTATCGATAAATTGGATATGCAATTAATATGTGTAAAATTGGGAATCTGAATCACTTAGAAGATAATAAGTAGCCTACGTGGAATAATTTCAAAAGAAATGATCAGTTTTATAATAACTCAATAATTCTTTAAAAAAACTTTTTTTAGATGATTGCTCTTTTTAGAATAAAAAAACAATAAGACTAATCAAAAACAGTTCATAATTGGCTAATTTACTGACACTCGTAAAAGTTATATATTTATGAAAATAAATGTTTAGTAAAACTGAACTAGCGAAGTTAAATTTGTACTTGTAATAAACTACTCGGCTGTAAATTACCCAACTATGAACTGCTTCTTAGTATCAGTCTTCTCAGTTTTCATTAAAACTACAAAAAATTAAGCGAATTTCAAAATAATATAATTATAGAATTTGACATTTCTTATTCGAATGCAATAAACTGGAAATCATATCAAGCCTCTTTCAAGTTTTCAATTTTTCTTCTCAAGAAATGGAAATCATTTACAAGATTTTGAAACACTAATATTCATATAAAACTGTTGTATGAAATCCAACAAACAGATAAAACTGATTGATCACTTTAATCTTCTATACTGTTTCGTTTTTCCAGTGCTTTAGAAATACAGAATCAAGAAATAACAAAAGAACATTTTATAAGCTCAAAGATCAATTTGAAAAAGCAATATAAGATCAAGTTAAGATAGTCAAGATCAAGTACTTACTGTTTCTCGATGGGAAATATGATGAAATCTTTTTCAAATATATCAACAGTTCTCGTAATGCTTTCAACCTGTGAATGTCGTTTCTCCGCTAAACCTTTTCTCAGCTTCATTGCTAACGAAGTGTCAGAAGTTAATAGCGGGTAAAACGATACACTAAATATGTACGTTTTCTGCTGATTTGTGGAATTAAGAATGGTTCGATGGAAATACCTACAAATAATAAACAATAAAATATTAGATTTATGTCAGATTATTGAAAAATATTAAACAAGAATACACAAATTGATCGGTCAAGATTATTTGGATCTTGAATCTTTGACTTGAGAAAGAATTAAAATGAAGATAAAGAAAGTATTTCAGTTAAGTATTCAATAATCATTGAAGATATCGTCAATGAATCAAGTGAAAATAATATTTCTAAGTGCGCAAATAAAATAAAAAAAAAGAACCCATTATTTCAAGACCAGGAATATAGCAAGTCAAACAGGCTCAAAGCTGTGTACGTTAGTAAAAAAGCACAATCATTTTCACAGAGGAGTCAATAACTTTTTTATTTGTCATAAAAATTGGCAAAAAAATACAATAAAACATACAATAAATATCACCCATTTGAGTATGTTGGGGAGGTTTCAATGATATTGATAAGAAAGTGTAGTGGTGCTAGCATACGATTGGGTACTGAAAATAAATTAATAAAAATAAAACTCAAGTTTGATGATGGAGCATGGATTGAAAATGAAGATTGAAAACTAGAACTATCTCACATCTACAAATGTAATGATGTGGTTGAGGTTGAGTGGTTGTTAAGGTTCGAAATTGGCGTTTACATTGCCGAAAGCTTGAGCTCAATGCAATAGGAAAAATATTTTATAGGAATAAATAAAACTCACCTAAAATAAAAATCGATCATAGATCCACTCAACCGTTGATCGCATGTGCATTCGGGTGGGGTGGGTAGTGGTGGTTTTTCACTTGCCTTGTCCTTGGGTCGGTCCACAACACTGCTGCAAATTATAAACAATAAATTTATAAATACAATGAAAGTGCAATAATTATTTAATTAGAACAATCCATGATAAATTGTGTTTTCTCAATCATAATTCTTTTGCCAGTAATCAATTTCAAGTGTTCGTGATTTTTAATCAACCTCGCAATCTAAACAATTTATTGGGAGTAGAAATCATAACAATTTCAATAAAAACGATAAGAAAAAATATTGTTTTGATAAAAAATCTATTAACACCAACTTTTACTAATGAAATGTAACAATTACATTCGAAATTGAAAATTATGAACTTACTGTTTCACGTTCTTTAAGGGACTGCTTGGTCTGTTCTCTGAGCAGCATTTCATCTGTGAAAAGAAGAGTATTAATTTTATTAATTTACAGTAAGAGACAACACTAAAATAGTCATCATCACCTGATAAACCTCATCATTCAATTACCAATTGAAATTGGAAGAGAAATAGTACAGGCTAAGCCTAGTTTTTCTCTTTCAGATTATAATATCTATCACTATAGATCATGGTAATAGTTTATTAATGAATAAATGATTGATTGATATGAACAATGGTCAATGCCAATTTTAAATAATCATCTTAAAAAACTGGCTGAATCTCGACAAAATTTATAAATAAGTGTATGGCTTTCTTGGAGGGATAGGGTCACCCATCCTAAAGCAATAGGTTGTACAACATGACCATCTCAAGCACCTAGCAACTACCCTCACCGATAAAAGAAACACGCTACACGACGAAATTCATTTTCCCGTTGTGCTAACTGGAAGCCACTGTACAACTGAATGGGTTGATTTATAATCATATTAAAAATTTAAACAATGAATCAGGTAAAAATAAGTGTGAATAAATGTATAGTACAGAAATGTAAAATTGAAAGTAGGGCTCCCATTAAACAGACAAATAAATGAATAAAGTGGGAGTTATAACCCCTTTTTTAAATTAGAACAGGGTGATAAGCATTTATCAACAATATTTCACAGTGGTATACAAATATAGATAAATCAGACTTTTTGAAAGTAGTTGAACAGTGAAAACAATTATCACCTAGTAAATAGAGTCAATACCTTTTCCGGTGAGGCGTTCTCTTCAATTACTACGTTCATTTTATTATGAAATACTTCAGAAAAACAGGATTTTGGTGAAGTTCCAGAGTTTTTTGTTTGAGCCTTGCCCGATGATGATGAATCTTTTTGAGATTCAACTGGAAATTCAAAACAAAAATTTAGAATCAGTATCATTGATCACCTAAATGTTTCAAAGTTATGAAGCTGCTATATATGGAAATGAATGTAGAAAATGTTCCATTGCAACAATGAAATAAAAAAAACAAGTCGAACGTAAATGAGAAGAATAAGTCAGACCTAATAGTATCAATTTCATGAAAGAACGAAGCAGGATGAAAATGAGGAAATAGGTAATTGTTTTGTCGTTAGTATAAGATTCGTTGATGAGTTGAGTTAGAAAACGTCGGCCAGAGCAGTCTGTTTTTTCGGTAGCTCTCTCTTATCTCGGTGATAATGCTAATGTGCTTTTTCAGCTTGTGCAAACTTCACAAAAATGGATATCGAATATTTACCTTGATTCTTTACATATTCGCCTGCCACTGGCGTTGAAGGTGGTGTTAGAATGTAGTTATGATCATCTATTGCAGATCTGGTTCTTTTCATCTGAGGCTCTTCATTGTCATCACTGCTCCTGGCTAGTACTAAAAAAATAAGACTTATCAATATGAATACAGTAGCCAGTGTTATAATTCTGTTAGTACTATTCACATCACAATATAACAATATTACTGAAGGAGGAATTGGTTTCTGAAATTTTATAGTAAACAATATTATTTCATACAGTAAACATTTATAGAATGGATTGTTTCAGGAGGGAGATGCCAAACTTGTCATGCTGATTCCTGACAATAATTAGTGAAAAGAGTTCTATTTAAGGATGAGAACATGTCAAATAAGGTGAGGCTTAAGATTAGGCTGCGGGTGCTACATAGTATTTATACATAGTTCCACATCTATATCTTATATCATATCATAAGATTAGTATATCATAGTATATTATAAACCTCAAGCCTGAGCCTCACCTTTTTTGACTTATTCTTACCCTAACATTCCCCTAGAAATGCATAGTTACCAATACGGTAACTATGGAGATAACAATGGCACAAGATTGACATTTTTCATAAAATTATGTTTTCTTCATTTTTCAGATTATTCCCTATGTAAAGTTAGGTGAGAAATTCAATGAAACCAATTTGAGGTTTGTAACTGGAATGTTTATTGAGATAATAGGCAAAATATAATTTCAATTAATAAAGGAAATTAACTGTAAATTGAACCATAATCTAGTATTTTCAATCAATAGAAGTTTTACAGCATTTAATTCTGAAGAAAAAGTTGAATGATCGTGATTGTGTAAAACGTACCCAAATCTCAGAAATTGCGTTCAAAGGTGACAAAATAAAAGCAAAACGAAGCACATTTGAAATATCAGTTTTTTGTCTCCTTTTTATCAGGATTTATGAGAAAGTGAAAGAGCAGTATTGTATGTCGAGTTGTTTCGTTTACTGTATTGAATACAACATACATGAGACAAAAATACAGATTGACTGAATAATGAGATAGGGAAGATGAAGAAAGAAAGATAGATTTTCAGGGTGCTGACATGTAGTTGATGTACATAGACTATTGTGAATGTGCTTGGAAAGTTGGAATATCGTATGAAGGCAACAGTTCACTGTAGGCCTATTGACCTTGCTTAACACAGTGTTATGTGGACGAGTATAGTGAAAAATTCTGTTTCAATGTCAATGAATAATATTGAAAACGCACAACCGACAAAATCATGCTTACAAAGTAGCAGGGGAAAGAAGTTGATAAGAAACACGCTTGAGATGAAAATGGCTACGATGGTCCTATCTTATTTAATGCATAGTGTGAACATTCTGGAGTAGGTGAAAGTGCTCACTTAAAAAGAATGTATAATCATAGTGTAGTCATTGATGTGAACTGCTCCATAACAGTTTATTGAGAATCATTTCCCGCCAGCCACTATACTTTTCCCAAATTTTCGAATTATAGTGCGGATTACAGGCAAACTTGAACTAATGCACTTGTTCTAATAGAATTATCACGAGTGTTCTAATGTTACATTATTTCTAAATAATGATATTTATATTCGTAATATGATTGTTAGAAATTATCAAATCATTATTATTATGAACTCACCCCTCTTCTCAGGAGATCTCTGAAGAAACTGCTCAACACTAGACTTCAGAGAAAGAGACAACGCCGCCTCCAATGACATTGTTTCCCTTGGAGTAGTATCTATAAAAATATCAATATTATAAGAAAACATTCAAATTTATAAAAGAAATAATTCTTACAAATCAGTGAAGATGCATTTGATATTATTCAAACAATACTATTACAAGTATTCACACAATATCAATTTGAATATCAAGAGAACTCTAAAAAGAGAATTAGTAGCTCTCCAGGGGTAGGATGATTTCCTATTAAAATAATTGTCAACAAACAACAATGCCTAGCTCTAGAGCAAAAAAAACTTATTTAAGGTTTAATACTTTTTAACCGTGTACGTATATTTCGGAAATTGAACAAATTTAAGAGAGCTGATAAAAGAACTCTCAAGACGAGTATCAAATAAATATTTATTATTATTACAGAAAAAATGTAATTGCTTACTCTCAAATAATACATTTGAACAAAATAGATTACATATAGGCTACGCGTATCAATGACATTGAATAGTAACCGAGAAAGAGATCCTTTCATCAAAATTCTGTACAAAATATCGAAGGAGAATTTATTTTTTAACAATAATAATTTTTTTAGAATTATTTATAATACAGCTCATGAAATAATTTTACTCACCATATGAACTTCTTCATTATTCTGATTCATTTTGTTCGATTCTTAGAAGAGTTACATCTTGGAATACCAAGCTCTAAGTAATATTTTGATGAAAATAAACTGATTATCATGATTGAGAATTCTCTTTTTCCTTGTAAATTTATTAATTTTATATTTTCAATAAAACAATTTTGATGAAGAAAATGTTGTAGAAAAATTGTATGACTTGAGAAAACAAATAATTAATCTCTCAACATTTTAATAATTGATCTTCGATTTCATTTAAAATTCTGTCATTAAATCAAATTTATAATAGTTGAATATTGAATAGAAGAAGTAATTTTTAATAAACGAAATATCCCTGAATGATCTGATCTGAATTAAAAGTTAATGTACTTTGAATTAAATATATACTTTAAAGTATACTTGAAGTAAAAATATAAAAAAATCAATAGACTTTCAAACCTTAGATATGTATCTTGAAATTCCATACGAAAATAATTTTACGAATATTGAATAGACAATGAAAAATATATTTCGTATGTTTTCCATTCCAGCACAGCACGATCTTCAATGATTCTCTCGTTATGTTCTTCTTTCTTCTCCAGTCGACGGACGATGAAATTTTCAGTCTGATTATTCTCCAGATTAATTTTTATTAAATTCATCTCCAGCATTAATATAACTTTCTTCATAAATGAAAGTATCTGTGTTATTTCTCTCAAGATTTGGAAATGATATTAAATTCAAATTAATAATTAAAAAAAAAAATAGTTACTTTGAGATGGAAAAAAGTCATATAAAAATTGAAAAGCAAACATATTTATCCGATATTAATTCATTATTTAAAAAATCAGCTTGGATCAGTAGAGAAAGCTCAAAGTAATTGAACGAAATAAAATATTTTTGGGATGCAACATCAAAGTAATGAAATTGATATATAAGCTTTACTAGGAGAAGTTGCGACTAGAGAGTCCTCTCTTAAATTGACCATATCAAATAGTTGACAATTAAATATCATTTCTGGATTGCCAATCCATTTTGAATAAAATAAAAATGTAGGAATTCGATCGTGAACGTGTATCTTCTCTACATGAGTCAAGTTATTCCGACTCGATATTTCAGAGCGATGCTTAGTAGGATATTGTGATATTGAATTAGAATCTTCTTGACAAGCCCACAGTAGTGATTCCAAATCGATGTTTCATAGCGACGCACGACGACATATGGACGAGTTCGGATGTTTGCGTTGGTTCGCAACAACATACCTTTGACGAAGGACCCATCAGGGCACACGGCAATGTCGTTCGTATCGGGTAATTCCAGTTCGTCGTCCATGAGCAGCGAGTACAGCGGCTGCGAGTTACTGTCATTCGACCAAAGTGGCGGTTCCACACTGTTGATTGGCGCTAAATCTTCGACAAGAAAATCGATCAAAGAACTGAACTCGTTGTGTCCCGGCTGCTCGCAGAACAACTTCGTTAAGATGTCGTCCTCCATTCTTCTTTTTTCTTCCTCTTCCTTCAACGTCAAACCTGTCGATATGACGTCGACAGCCTCCTCCTTGAATGTGCTCTTTAGGCCGCCGTCCAGTTCGTTGGCGGCCAGTTTGTTCTGCATGTACTTTTCCATTTCGCCGAAGAATTCCAGAGGCCAGTCTTGGTCTTCTTGCAGGTCTTGCACGCTGGCCGCCGTCTTCACTAGATCTAGCTGCTGATCTGCAATGGAACAGGTCTGCGCCGTTGTTTCTTCGCCATTGTGGGCTGACTTCAGATTAGGGGTACCGAATGCACTGCTCGCTGCGAATGGAGTTACGATCTGAAAAAAAACATTGATAGATATTAATTGTTTTTCATTCTCTTATTTTTTACAGAAATCGTCAAGAAGATCTGCGGTACTGATCTTTACTTCAATTATTCCTCATTTTTTCATAAACTACTGAGTAAATCTGATTGATTGTTCTATAATATTGTATTAAATTGAATGACGATATTGTATTGTAATGAAATCTGCTGAAACGTATAGTACAACGGTGGTTGAATTCTAAAGCTATTTGTTCACGTTTAATGAATTTTGATGTTGAATGTAAATGAATGTAAATTCAAATTAGAAGACGTTGGAAGAAATAAGAAGACATGTACAAATAGCTTTATACACTATGAAAATTGTAGGTGAAATGACGTAAAACCACGTGCTTCAGCAAAATGAGAAAGCTATTAATATCTATAGTCCATTCACGATGGCTTGAGACGAGATAAACAAAAGCTCTGCATGTGCGACTGGAGTGGCTTCGTTTTAGCCACGATGTAAATAAGTCACAGTAATGCCGAAGTCCCGAATTTTGTTGTAGGCAATTCAGAAGAAGTATCTTTAAGTAATCCTTTTCACGGATACACATAAAAAAATTATGGGAAATTGCTTGTTTTGGTTGTCTCTCGACTGCATGAACAAACAATTATAGTGAAAGTTTTTGTGTCAATGCTTTGGTTACAGTCCCGACAACAAAATTCGGGATTTCGGCATTGCTGTGGCTTGTTTATATCGTGGCTAAAACGAAGCCACTCCATTCGCACAACACATGCAGAGCTTTTGTTTATCTCGTCTCAAGCCATCGAGAATGGACTATAAATATTGAAAAGGACTAAGTTGCAGACTGAAAAATAAAATTAAAATTAATCCAAGATTTCAGACAGAAATTAATTAGAAACTGCAGGATTTATAATTGTGATTTAAACAAAACTACTCGTTCACTACAACTACGATTCAAACATAAAAAAGTACAACTACAACCCTACTAGTTTATACTATAAAGACTGCATAATAATAGTGAGGCCATTGGTGTGAAACAGTATACTGAGATGAAAGAAATTTCCCGCCAGCCGCCATAGATTTGCCAAACTTTCAGATTATGTTGAGATTCAACAGTAAGATTTGGAATGGTAGCTCATTTGTCAGACATTTTTCAAGAGGAACGACATTGAAAATCAATTCTCCGAAATTAAAAATAGTCTATTTAATTCTAGTATTACTTTGAATAATCTAATTCGATAGAAAATAGCACTGGTAAAGCGGCATAAATGAAGTTTAGGTTGGACATTTTTTTATTTCAATAGAACAGATGATTCACGTCATAAGACGAATCTTATGAGACTTGTAAAAAGTATGGCGGATATCACCGAGCTCACCAATTAAAAGTGACAAAGGAAATGTCCACACTATGATTATCTCTCTGTCTCTATGGTTTACACTAGTGATCTTAGTGATTCGCGTACAAACTACAATGACCGTACAAGAATTTTAAGAAAAATAGGAATGATAATGTATTTGGATAATGTTGATCAACGTTGAAAAGAGTACTAACCTGTGTTTTCTTCTCTGGTGTGCCGATTCTATCCATTTTCATGACTTCCAACGGATCAGAGGGCCTTTCGAATCTACTTTTCAAATTCTTATAAATCTCATACAGTTTGGCTTGATCAGCGTCATCATCAAAGTTGAAATTCTTATCGTTAGCCAGTTTCCTGAGAATGTGGATGTCGGGATGTTTATGGTAATCACACGCGATCCTATTGTCATTGGTCTCATAACCAGAGTCTGTTATTTGATTGAAGTCGGTAGTTTGATCGTAACTGACGGTTTCTCCATTCACATCGGCTACTTCACAAAGATCGATCTCGGATTCGATTTTGATAATTGGAAGTGGTTGTTGCTCTTCATTGGACGAAGTCACAAGTTCCGTTATATCGGTGAGTTCGTCAACCAGCTTCGGATCCGTTTGGCAGTCAACAGTTACTGAGCTCTTCACTTTCTTCTCGGCGATCTTCTTTTCGACACTCTTCTTATTAGTTGATTTCTTATCAGCACTCCTATCGGCCGACTTCTTGTCAGTACCCTTTTTATTGATTCCAGAGGATTTGGTCGGTTCTTCCGGTGGGAATGTATCATACAAAATCTGAAAAAATCAATAACAATATTCGTTAAATAAGTCATAAATAATCAGTCTAGGCTAATTAGATTGGTTTTATGACGCGATAAAGTGCTCTAAAATTTTTTTAAATTGATGTTTAGGCTATTTGTCTACTGAAATTCTACTATCAAAAAATATTTTCCGTTATTTTCATATCTATTTTAGTAGGCTATTTTGATTTCGAGAGAAGCAATTGAAGAACACAAGAGAAGATATGTGATACGCGTTCACGTTTCTGCAAAACATAAAATTAATGATAATTTTTTAATAATAATGTGAGCAAACGTGTACAATATTCCATTCTGGGCCGAGCCACCTAATTAATTAAAAAAAAATTAAATTTTGACCTATTTTAAGGAGAAGTCTGAACGATATTCTCTTTTCAATTGCTCACTAAAACATAATTATCTAGGTGAAAAGATGAACAAAGAGGAATAGTATTAAAAAATCAAGATAGCAAGGAACAGTAGTGGAAATGAAATTACTAAATTGAACGATAGTCGTATCATACATACCATATCCTCATCATCCACAGCAAACACTGAGTCTTTCACATCGAATCCATTCACATTTTCACCGAAGAAAGTCATGTTCTTAATGAGTTCAGTAACTTTCTGAGGATTATTGATCAGCATCAAAAATTTCTGTAAACAAGAAAGAAGCATATTTATTCCACCATTTTATTATTACTGAATGTTTGATGCAAACTGAGACTGAATGGCTTCCAGAATTTAGTAACATCTCTCCACCAGATCTAAGAAAAGCTGACTGACATGAACAAAATGCCTGAACTCCGAATTCATAAGGACTTACTTCTGGACTCACCAGCCCCTGTGATACTTTACTTTTTTGTGTGTAAGTATAAAGTGGTGTAAGTGAGTGTGTGCGTGTAAGTATAAACACGCATAGCATAAACACGTCATAGCATTGGCAATGCGTAGTTTTTTTGTCGGGTCTGAGTCATATCGTTGTCATGGTTTGTCATTGCAACAGAACGCCCACAATATCACCTTGTGCGATATATCAAGATATTATATAAATTAAATTAAAAGATAAGATGTTGTCAAACCACTGATTTATTACTCAAACTCAGAGTTCACCAGAGTTCACCATAACGGTGTAACAATCAAAACCGGTAACTCGATTTTTTAAATAAATCAGTGGTTTGACAACATCTTGTCTTGTCATTCAATTAAAAACATGTTTGTATACTTATGATCTATTACGTATGTTTGCATCTAATAAAACATATGTTTTCAAGTTTTAATGCCACATTTTATGCCTTGCAAACCGGGCATTAGCCTATAGCACAGGTTCAAAGGTATTGATACGTTTTGCTAATCCACGTGCTAATCTTATCTGCTAACGAGATAAGATACCACTAAGAGCGATTTTATGTAATAAGAATGACTCAATAAAAAATCAGCCTCATTAGAAGAAGATAAAATTAGCCGAATGTGGATAGACCTTTTATATTATGGTTCTAGCGTGGAAATGAATCATTATAATTTAAAGAATTCAATTGATTTGAAGATAGTGTATGAGGTGCTAATTTAGTTTCGTGTGATAATGATTAAGTTGATTCATCTTGGAATTCTAAAACTATTAGAATGAATTTGAATACAATTAATTAATTCCAAGATATTCAATAGTAGATTTGTGAGGATAGTGAATGAGGCGCTACTTTGGATTCGTTTTAAAAAGATGAATTAGATGATTGGCTGGCGCACCTGTATCTGATCCTTGATGTCGTACTTGACGGCGCCGACGGACTTGACCATGAGGCAGTACTCGGTGACGGAGGAGTCGGGCTTGGTGGAGGGCACGCGGGGCATGATGCCCTCGAGCACGTGTACGCGCTCGCGAAAGAGGGCGGGCGGCGCGGGCAGCAGCGACGCGGCCAGCCGGGTCACCTCGCGCTGTCGTGTCATGCTGTCCAGCATCTTCTTCCACATCTTGAACGCCAGAATGTGACGCGCATACTCTAGTATGCTCATAGGATTTTGAGGCGACTGCAGAATACGACTGTAACAATCATTAGCCACAACTTCAGCAACCAGAAATTCGATTGCTAGTATACATTTGACACAGACTAAAAAAATCAATAATAGATTTATTTGTTCTGGAACCTTAGCACTAATAAATTACACGTACGCTGAGCATAAAGTTCAACATGAACTTAAAGAACTCGATGACTAAGGCCCATCCACCAAGAACGTGAAATTGATATTAGCGTCTTATCACCTTACTTTAAATGGGTGTTATGATTTTAGTTGGTTCAGAATCAAAACCCAATCGGTAGATTCATGTTCAAGCTTCAATGTTGATACAATGTTGTTGAACGCTTGAATTTTGTTATCTTCTATTATGAGATATTCATAATATATTATTATTTAGCATCCAAGCTAAAGTTGTCTTCTATAGCTTAGCCATGGCTTTTGCCAAGATGCCTGCAAGATATTGATAAGATAGAGGTAATACTAACTAAACACATAAAGAGACATTGGATTATTTCTGGTATACATAGCAAAATAGATTACCAGTCTATGCTAAAAAAAAACATATTAAAAAAAAAACAAATTCCTTGTAATGATTTTTTTTTTGTTTCTTCGAGGTCTAGTAACTTTATGATTTTATTTTATAACGCTTCGTTTTGTCATTTTTTGTTAGCGAAATTCAATTTAATAATTAGCAGAAATATTCATGTATTTTATTGAAAATAATATTGTGGAAGAGCTTTGTATAGGAATTAATGTTTCTTCATTCGACTTGAAATAATTGGACTTACCTGAATATTCTGCTACAAATGTTGGATGCTTTCTTCTTGTTCTTGTTGGATGTTTTCAACATCGTGTCTATCATATGATTGGACGAATTATCTGAAAATCAAATAGAACCATTTTTTAGCATAAATTCCTTGAATATCCACGAAAAAAGTTATTTTAATAATTCGAATAGATTTTTTATTGGTGTAGAGACCCTTATCATTGTGGGTGGGTTCCACCACGCTTTATTTGAAGTGGGTTCATAGCTTTCATGATGCAACATCCCAGCAACCAATTCACCAAGCGACAGTCACAATAATCTCAGAATTCCAAAGTAGTTCTATAATAATTACTAATTATAAATGAAATTCGGCATTATATTTATCAATCTTCTAAGAATTAAGTAGAAAATAAATAAAACTACAAGTATTTTTGGTACTCACCTAAATATATGTTTTTTTTTTACCGGCGCTACAGTCCATGAAGAACCTTCGCCTCCTCCACAATGCGCCTCCAATCACTTCTTGTCTGGGCCAACACTCTCCACTGCCTCACTCCCATTACACGCAGGTCGTCCTCTACCTCCTTCAACCAGCTCCTTCTCGGCCTTCCTCTCCTTCTTGCGCTGTAGAAGACCTCTCGCATGAGCTTCTGCTGGGCTCTTTCCTGTGGCATTCTCACGACATGTCCCAGCCAACTTATTCTTTTCGACTTCACAAATCTGACAATATTCTGCCTTTGGAGTATGGTTTCGATTTCTTCATTATATCTGATTCTCCAAATCCCTCCTTCATTTCTGGGTCCATAGATTCTTCTTATCACCTTCCTTTCAAATACTCTCAAAGCATGAGTGTCCGCTGCATTCAGAGTCCATGTTTCGCAGCCATATGTCACGACAGGTCTTATTAACGTTTTGTACATTTTCATTTTCGTTTTTCTGGATATAGCTCTTGATTTTATTAATTGCATGTTGGCAAAAAATGCTCTGTTGCCAAGCATTATCCTTCTTTTTATTTCTGGGGAAATTCTATTTTCTTGGTTGACCTCTGTGCCAAGGTAATTAAACCTTTCAACCTCTTCGAAGGAATACTCTCCAATTTCCAGCTTTCCCAGATGTCTCCTCTCTACGGCTGTCTTTTTCACCCTCATGTATTTCGTTTTCCCTTCATTCACTCTCAGACCAACCTGTCGTCCTTCTCCCTCAATTATCAGGAAGGTTTCTTTCACTGCCCGCTCACTCCTAGCAACTATAACTATATCGTCTGCATATGCATGCACTTGAATAGTTCTGTGCATTATGCTTCCTCTTATATCCATCTTGTTTAATGTTTTCTGAAGGACCAGATTGAAGAGCAGCGCCGAGAGTGTGTCACCCTGTCTAACTCCACTGTCTACCCTGAATTCACTACTCATTTTTCCATTAATCAGCACCACACCTACGCTGTGGGAGAGTGTCACCTTCACCAGTCTTATCAGTTTACGGGGCATTCCAAACTCCTCCATTGCATCTAGCACCTTCACTTTATTTATGCTGTCAAAGGCCTGTTTAAAACCTATGAATAACATATGCAGGTCTATTCTGTACTCATAGCATCTTTCCATGGTCTGACGAAGAGCAAATATCTGGTCCGTTGTTCCTCTGCCTAGCCTGAATCCACATTGGTACTCTCCGATGATGGACTCAGCATAAGCACTAGACCTCTTTGTCAGTACTGAGGAGAAAATCTTGTATGCAACGTCCAGCAGTGTGATTCCCCTGAAGTTGCCACAATCTTGCCTATCTCCTTTTTTATATATAGGACACACCAGGCCTTTCCCCCAATCCTTTGACATCTCCTCTCTATCCCAGACCAGGCCAATCAGCTCATGAATCCATTCAACTAGAGACCGTCCACCATGCCTCCATATCTCCGAAATTAGCTGGTCCTCTCCTGATGCTTTCCGATATTTTAGTCTTTTGATTGCATCATTCACTTCTTCGACTGAAGGTTTCACAACTTCCATTTCTGCCGTGTGATACTTGGGCATCCATTCCTCCACTCTACCCGGCTCCTCACACATAGTCAGTTCCTCAAAATACTCTGCCCATCTATCCATCACCTCCTGTTCCTCAGCTAGTACATTTCCTTCCTTGTCCTTACATACCATACTCCTAGACTGAAATCCCTTATTCATCACTTTCACTGCATGGTAGAATTTCTTTGCTTCATTGGCTGTGCTGAGCTCTTCTATGTTTGCTAACTTTCCCTTCAGATATTCTCTCTTTTTCCTTCTTATTAGTCTCTTAGCTATTCCTATACTCTCTCTATATGCTTCAACCTTCATTCTTGTCTCTCTTTGAATCATTGCAAGTCTGCATTGGTTTTTCTGTTTAATAACAGCCCTACACTCATCATCGAACCACTCTATGTTTCTTCCTTCTCTTCTCTCTCCAATGACTTCCTCAGCTACCTTCTTTATGGTATCCTTCATAATACACCATACATTTCCCACCTCATCAGTCCTGTGCCCCTGCTCTCTAGCAACCTCTATCTTTTCCTTCAGCCTCTTTCTTTCCATCGTCATGGAAGTTATCCACATTCCATCTTGTCCTCCTCCCTTCCAACCTTCTTTCACCTGAGGCCAGCTTTTCTAGTATGATTGTTTTGAGCATGTAGTGATCAGAGTCACAGTTTGGCCCTCTAAGCACTCTCACGTTCTCCACAGAGTTGATATGTCTTTTTGAGACAAGCACATGGTCTATTTGGTTTACAATGTTTGACCCAGGCATTTTCCATGTACCTAAGTGTATTCTTTTGTGCCTAAACATTGTGCTTGCAATCATGAGGGATTGTTCCATGGCCAATTCAGCGAGCCATCTTCCATTTTCACTTGTCTCTTCATGCAGTGTGTGCTTCCCTGACACTCCATCCAGAAATGGTACCTTCCCAACTATTGCATTGAAGTCGCCAAGTAATACCAACATGTCATATTTAGGGGTTTTTGCACATTCTCTAGCTAAACTTTCATAAAATGCATCTTTGTCCTCATCAGTGGCTTCTTCGGTGGGTGCATATGCAGAAATTATAGTCAGATTCCTGAAACGTCCCTTTATTCTCATTTTGCACATAAGCTCTGAAACCGGCCAGAAAGCCAAAAGTCGCTGTCTCACTCTAGCATTTATAATGAAGGCTGTACCATGTTTACCAGCTCGTTCCTCATCTCCGCTAAACAACACACTATACTCTCTCTTATCTATCCTTCCAGAGCCCTTCCATCTAACCTCCTGCAGCGCCACCACATCTATCTTGCATCTCTTCACTTCTTCACTAATCTCAGCCATCTTTCCTGCTTGTAACATTGTGCACACGTTCCATGACACCAAATTTAAAATGTGATTCCGTTTCCAATCTCTTTTATTTTTGTTTCCATCTGTGTTATCCGTTGGTCCAGTCCCAATCCAAGGCTCATTGTTTGGTTTCTTTGCTTGATGGTTTTTTTTTGCAGGGAGGGGGTACCGGCCCCTCGCTCAACCCCCAACCTGGAGGACCAGGTAATTTTTTCAGGTATTCTTCCTTAGCCTTTGACAAACCAATGCCAAGCTACAAGGCAGTAGCCAATTTTCTGTCAGGGTTTTTTCCCCTTAGCCTTTGAAGTTCCATTGAACTCCATCTGCAAGGCAGCAGCCGTGTTTGGAATCAAATAGAACCATTTTTTAGCATAAATTCCTTTTATTGGTGTAGAGACCCTTATCATTGAGGGTGGGTTCCACCTCGCTTTATTTGAAGTGGGTTCATAGCTTTTATGATGCAACATCCAGCAACCAGTTCACCAAGCGACAAACAGTCACAATAATCTCAGAATTCCAAAGTAGTTCTATAATAATTACTAATTATAAATGAAATTCGGCATTATATTTATCAATCTTCTAAGAATTAAGTAGAAAATAAAACTACAAGTATTTTTGATGCTCACCTAAATAAATGTACAATGATGATATCAACACGGATACAATTTTCTCTGTCTCCTCTTCCGAAATCCTGAAATAAAGAAAATTTTTCAATCAACCCATTATTATTTATTCAAAAATACATTTGGGTTAGTTCAACAGGCTCATTTCAAATAAACCAAATTACTAAATAAACTAACAGAACATAAATAATAGAATTAAACACTTATTCATCAAAATGTATGGAGCATATAGTGATGGATAATATAGTGACCAGGTGATTTCCTTTTCTTTCAATTGCAAATAAGTTACGTTATTTGGTTTTTTTTCTGATACGTGGAAATAAAAATGCATTATTCACTTTGAAGAAAAATTCTATTCACATCAAATTTGAATGAAAATCAGTTTTATAATTACTTACGGGTGAGTGAATTTATATTGAAAACAAAGCACCAAATGAGAATCTAAAGATAATACTAACCCTATATTGGAATTGATATCATTGTCGTCTTTCCAGCCTTTAGAGGACGATTCCATTTTATGGACTTTTTCTAAATGTTCCTTCAGCTTTACCTCAGTTTTGAAAGACTTTCCTTGACATATTTTACATTCATATATTCTGAAAAATTATAGCACAAAGTGTCAGAACACAAGAATTTTGAGAAACCTCAATGGAACATTTATAATTTATATTTCATAAAAAATAACTCAATTTAATGATGAGAGAAGTAACATACCTTGTTCCAAGCAATAATTGACAAAAACTTTACTAATTTCTGTTTCATTATGAGTGAACAAATACTGTATTACGTAATAGTAGAGGATTTCTCTTGATATTAATGTTTTCCAATCAATTGGTAATTTCTAGTTATTTCCTGAATATCAAAAAACGAAAACACTATCATGGCACCATGAGTGTCACACTTACTTATGCAAGCTATAGAGACTTAAAACTTTATTTAATCTTTATGAATTCAATAAGATGCGAGATAATAATCAAATTAAATCAGAAAAACATATAACAAACCACACTTGGACAGAATTTATTATATAGAATAGCATCTGTGAGTCTCCAGGAATTGAAATGACGATTCTCAACACGTCAACTGTTGACTGTAGTAGACATTTCTGAGCAGAATAACTTAAGAAAATAGTTCAGTAAGCATATGCAAAATGAAAAAAAGGTCAAGTTATATGCAATTATCATATAAGAAGTATCCATAAAAACCAAGAAAATCAAGAAAAATTTGATTGAAAATAGGGAAAGAAGTGATAATTGAACTTATTATTTAATAATTTAATGTTCAGAATTATTAGAGAGAGAGAGAGAGAAGAAGAGGAAGAAAGAAAAGAAGAAAACAAATAGTATAAGAATGTAAATAAGAGGAAATAAGCAGAAAGGCGAAAGAAGTAATTATTAGATAAAAGAAGAATTCTAATATAGAATGGGTGTTTTTCCCTAATTTTCTTGTATTTTCAATTCAATATAGCTTATTACATAATAACCTCCATGGCTGGCTAGGGCAAGCTCTTATCTGGAGGTCCCATGAATAACTATAACCAAGATAACGTAAAATAAGATTCACGTACTTTGTGCTATAACTATAGGTCATTTTTGAACCAGTTCAACTCACAGAGACCTTCAGTGCCCTCAGAAGAAGTCATTGCTATGAATTGGTGGGTCGCAGCGTGAATTACGACGCGGTCTATCTGGCACCCCAGTCATCAAGTACGTAATTGAAACTGGCCGGGCGTATGCTGGGACACACGTGACGCAGCTCATGCGATTTAGCCAATCACAGCTCTTTTCCTGTCATTAATAAGAGCTGTGATTGGCTATTGCGTATGGGCTGCGTCACGTGTGTCCCAGCATACGCCCGGCCCCAGTCTATTCTCTATTTTGTGCAGGAAGTTTTGGAATTTTTCCCCAAGATTTTACGATTAAACGCCGCCTAAATATTTTATGCGGAGTTATGTGGTCAAAAAAGCTCAGAACGATTGATCTCCTGAAGGTCAGCAACGGCCACGTTATTGCCAATATTCATTCACAAATAAAAGAATAATTCTAATATTCGCTGTGTGCAAGTGGATGGAAAGGATATTTTTGGCGACCAAGGCGCTATTGGCGGATCATTTTGGCAAAAAATTGAGAGAATTAACATTGGAGGAGATAGGGCTAAACCTAAAATAATGTCCTGGAGAATTTGTTGTGTTCCGGATTGTAAAAATAAAACACGCAATGGAAATTTCAAGTTCTACACTTTTCCAGTTGCCATACATAAGTTTCATCAATAAAAAGAATGGTTCACTGCATTGAATAAATATTGCAATAGGTGAAGCATTAAATAGGTGAAGCTAACCTTATTGTTTTGTTTACGTGCAAAAGAATTTGTCGATCAAGTAGGACCATGGAGTGCTCCATTCTAACCTGTACATCAGGTAATGTACATGAATAGTTTTTATGTTAGTTAATCTAATAAGCTGTTATTATCAACGCAAAAACTCTATTAATTATGTTTTAATAAGGAATATTCATATCATTCAATTTTTCAAATAAATGTGAGCTTGCACCAATTTTTCATTTTCATGTAAGATAACTTATCAGCTGTTATCTCAAAGTTTTTGTCGACTCTCAAACACATCTGTTTGTGGTTGTCTGCTCTCGAATACTTGAAAACTAGGATTTTTCCAATATAATGAGCTATAATACTATCAATAACTAACATTTCTATCCTAAATATCATGTTCTAATTACTGAGAAATGCATGAAGCAGCAAATAATTCCATTCTTATTATAAATGCGTTTTTCCCATTTAGCGCTATGCTTTGTATGCTAAAACGCGTATAAAAGTACATACGATAATCCACCAGAGCCGCAGCACGGTAGATGCTCATAGCGAATAGGGTGTTTTTTATAATTTTAAGAGTAAAAGGTGGAAAAGCAATCAATAATTTGACCTCCAGATTAGACTACGTCCTAGGCAGCCAAGCATTATGTAATGAAACATAATTATTGAATTGAAAGTGGCTGAGAATTCTTTTTTAAATGAAGTCACTTAAGAAAAAATATCTGTTTTAAAAGTTTCAATGTTTTATGGCTATAAAACACCCCATATAATCAAATGTTGAAGGCGATAGAGAGAAAAATAGAGAGGAAAGAAGAAACAACAAGAGGAAAGAAGGAAGCAATAGAATAATAATAATTGTCAGATACATAGGAAATCAAAAGAAAATGAAGAGCCCATTGGAAAGAGAACAGAGAAAACGATCATTCAAGATACAATAATAACAAAAAATAATGGCAATAAATTAGTACAATAAAGAAAAAGTGGAAGAATGAGCAAAGCACTCAAATGTCTGTAGACAATGAAATGAGATCAATAGACACAGAAGAATTGATAGGAGAAATGAGATGGAAATAGAAAAAGAAAATAAAAACTACGTGAAGCTGAAAATGGAAACATGTGCGATAGGGAAGGATCAGTTTGAAATTACACTTTATAAATTCCAGATGAACGAAACGCATTTTCAAATGAAGTACTAATGCTGAATAAAAACCTTCTTAGAACCAAAAACTTTTCCAACTTAAATTATATAAGCTCAAAAGTATTAAGGAAATTAAATTAGTTATGTTGGAAGAAATTACACTTAGATTAAGAAAAGCTACAATCTATAATTTATTGAGTGCTTACTTCGAAGTGGTAATTTCCACATCAATAACCATTGCCAATAGATCTGACATCTTGTTCAGATAATCGGAGCGATCCTTATTGTTAGGATTGAACTGTAAAAAAAGAAGAACTGAACAACTGATTGACGATTGTAGAGAAGAACGGTGTTTATGAAAATGAATCTGCCAACATGATTTAGGAAACATGAATTATAAAAATTTTATTTATAAGTTTTTACAGTATTACGAATCAAATTAAGGGTATACAATGAGGTTTGACTTGTTCAGATGTGTGTCAAACTTGTTTGTGAAGAAAGAAGTTGAAGAAATAATCGAATAATTATCCAACTAGCAAACCCAATTTAGATTGAAATCGATTAAATTCAAAATTATTTGTGCTTGAAAAGTGAAATCAACTTTCCAAATATTCACGAAAATATAAAATAAATTTAATGATTGAATCTACATTAGAATTTATAGACTTTCCTACCATCATGTTAGCAGATTTAGCAATATATGAATGGCATATGAAAGAGGAAAACTATATCTGGAAGACCTGGATGTTGACTTTAGCTCCTTGTTTGATTCCCAGCTCACCGCAATTGAGTCTCCTTGAGATTGACTGCTCTAATAAAGCGGAAATAACTGAAATGATGGTGGAATGATCTCGAAGATTGGTGAGACAACAGACAATTAAAAAAATATACGTGCATTCAACAGTTTATCCAATGAACCAACACCAAATTAATTTGAATAAAGTCAACTAATAAGTAGGAAGAAGCACTTCACTAAAAATAATCATAGATACAATTTTTGTTTGTTTTTTGTGAATTATTTATTTAGTTTTCTGTCAAAAAATAAATAATTTAGTTTGTTACTCAACTCATTGCTAGCGATCAGACATGTGTCTTTGCTAGCAATGCCATTTAAAAATATCACAATCTAGAAATTTTATTTTAAATTTATGTTTTTTCACTTTTTTCTATTATTTATTGAATTATTACATTAATCATGGATTACAGATTAAAATACCTAATATGATATTGTAATTTCTGTACAAATGTATATATGGCAAATAAAGAAATTGAAATTGAATTGAAATTTCCCAAAATTGAGCTTGCAACGACAGTCTACATATTCTTCACAAAGTGAAAAAAATCTAGTTACTTCTTACTGAGAAATATAACAGCAGCTGCCAACTTAAATCCCTGCTCAATCCTAGAAAAAAGCTATTCGGTATGCGCGATATCTATTATACAGTAGTTCAGACATAGTGAAAAACAAATGTAGATACTTCAATTTTCTATGAGCAACAGCAGAGATGTATTCAAGAACTGTTGTTCCATAGCTATCTTCAATATCTTAAAGCTATAAAAGGGAACTAAGATTAGTAGCATAAGCTATTATTTATTATAGCCTGCTTATAATAAACATTGGTAAATCCAATTCCAAACTTGTAAGGACCTACATCCACGTAGGACCTAAGTGGCCACGTAGTAAGTGAATGAGAAAACCGGCAGTCCAAAATAGCTGCAAACCGACAGGCCGATCGCTGATCGATCAGCTGTGGAAGATAGAACTGTCAGTATGAAACGTTAGTGGATGTAGACCCTAACATTATAATTTATATCAGTCATTATAGTTTTATTGTCTAGATAGTATTAATTATAGGAGCTGTATAATCATAGTGTGGTCATTGGTGACAAACGTTCCATAAAAATAAGTTGGAGAAATATTATTTCCTGCCTACCGCCATTCTTTTGCCAAGTTATTTTGCCAGTCTTTTGCTAACAATTTTGAACTTAAGACTTATTTCAACTTTTTTACAGAAACATAATTAGAAATGCCTTTTCTAACAGTTTAATAGATATTCTAACTCTTGATTTTCCTTTCAAAGCCTTAAAATGACAAAAACTTACACTGGCAAAGACAACTTTGTGGGTGAAAATGAATATATAAGCGTAACATATGATTGTGCAACATTTCAATGTTGAACTTATGGGAATTGGCAGAAATATGGTGGATATGGTCGAGCAATCTAACCTATCAACAATGAGACATTCAATGTCCACCCTATGATTATACAGTCTCTATAGTAGAAGTCATCTAGGAAATATAACCCGGAGTCAATGTATGAAAAAAAACATGCAGAAGATTAACAAGTAACAATATTAGCATGCCCCATGTCTAAAAATAATGGAATGATAATAATCTTTCAATTAATTCTAATCAATTAATGAATTCTTTTTCTCTCAATCCCCATTTTTATTTAATGTTCTTCAATGAGATAAAGAGAAACATATTCAGCAAGACAGTAACTTATATCAATACAATAATATTGTAATGACCTGCCCAATGACCGTGGCAATAGTCTATAAAATACGTTACCCATGTATTTACCTTTCTCAAGTCAGAATATAGCATGTGTACAAGGTACACAATATCATTGAGAAGTGGCTTCAAAATGGACGCTTTAATAGATTTAGTTAGGCACTCCTTATCGCTTGTCCTGAGGAACCTATAAAAAAGTAACGAAATTATTTCAACTGACAATTACTATTCTAAATGATTTATGTATAGGTAACATGAAAACCCCAATTGAATATGAAACGTAATGAAAATATTAGTACTGTATATTTATCATTAAATATTATGATATAACTTATTACCTGAAATCACTGATAAAATAAGTTTTGGACATTAGTATGAATTTTTAACCAATAAATTTATTATTTTCTGTAAAATTAATAAATGAAAATAGAATTTCAGGTAACAGCATAGAGGAACCAAATAATTGAAAATAAATGAAAATCAAATACCCTTTTAAAAACTTTAAAATTATTAAAACACAGACATGTTCCGGGACTTTAGCCCATTAATGCCTATCAGCCCATCATTGTGGATAAAATAATAATGAAATAAGTAGGCTAAACAAGATTAAAAATATAAGTCTAAGGGCCGGTTTCTCCAAATACGTTTAACTGAAATTTTAGTTTAAACTATCAGCTGTCAGTGTATGGTCACTTTTATTAACTTGTGTTTCAATTGAGCCAGCCGATGGTTTAATCCAAAATTCAGATTAACTTTTTTGGAGAAACCGGCCCTAAATAATATCATATGATTGCAATTGAAAGTGTATGTTATAAAACTCCTATTTACACCAAAATCTAGGTTTTTAAACCTAGATTATTATAAAAATTACCTTCATCTATTATTTTGTCACCATTCAACTTTTTCCCCTTGTATATTTGAAACTCTTCTTTTACATTTAATTTCATATTTTTGTTTCCCAAGTTCAATGTTATGATAAGTTTATTATTTAATGTCCCGAAACATGTCTGTGTTTTAATAATTTCAAAGTTTTTAAAAGAGTATTTGATTTTCATTTTTTTCAATTATTCTAAATAGCCCTAAGTTTCAAAGTTCAGGAACCAAATAAATTTGCTTGGATAATCTCTGGTGCTACGTAGAACATGAAATTCTATATAAACAATAAAACAGTCTTTAAAAATTTCATATCTAATCATATTATATTAAGCGAGCAATTTCTGTATGTATGTATGTATGTTTGTGGAACCACGGATCTAGAAAACGGCTCTAACGATTTCCTCGAAATTTGAAATGTGATATAACCGTGATGGAAAAATAAGATTGCACCAGGTCTCATGTCTGGGAAAACTCTCTGGCAGGATTAATAAAAGAATAAAATATTCCTTATTCAGGCATAATCCCACCTACTGCGTATAATGGCTGTTATCATTAGCAGACCAGCTGGAGTGAATGGAGTTACATTCAAGTCTATAACACATGTTCATGACTGTCAATAAATTGTGAGAGGTGATCATATCAATTTTGAATTTATTTTTTACAAGGAGGTTCATTGATTTTTTACAATAACATATTTATGTAATTCAACAGTTCGGCCGCAGCTTCAGAGCGAAGCTCAGTACCAGATATTTATATTTCATTCTCAAACGAACTATGCTGATATCTATTAGGCTGAGGCCGCACTGCCGGGGGGTAGAGCCTGGAGGGTGGAGGGTAGTTGGTAAATCTATAGAACATATACACCATCCACAGTAATACATCGTATGAATGGTATGTGTTCAGCCGCCTTCTTGAAATTCTAAAATATGGACAACATCAAGGTAATTAGAATAGAAAGGTATGAGTCATCAGCATCGTAGCCGGGAGGAAACAGTGAATTCTGACGTCATTGGCACCACAGCTGTTTAGCGAACCTAGAAGTTAGGAACTTCGTCTGCTCCTTGTGCGTTCCAACTTGGTTCCAAACGCTGATGTTGTAAATTGATTTTTCTATGCCTATTTGAAAAACTTTTTGGCAATAGGCTAGCTATACGGCCCATATTCATATTATTTACATGCAATCTATCTATTGCCGAACCTATTCTCGTAACCTCTTTTCCCATAATGTTTTGAAATAGAAATTTTTGCCTCTTTATTGTCGATATGATGAACTCATTTTCTTGAAATCACCATATAATAACAAGAGTTCATTTTGCTTAATACAATTATATAACCTACAGTTTGAATGCAATTGGGAAAAGATTCTGTACTAATAACAAAAACCACATGTTTGCAAAAAAAATGATGCAGTGATAACATAATAGCCTGTTCAAATCAGAGTGCATATTTTCCGTGACGTCAGAAATGATTTTAATCTAATTACTTTGATTGGAACGCACAAGGAGCAGACGAAGCTCCTAATTTCTAGGCTCGCTAAACAGCTGTGGTGCCAATGACTTCAAAATTCAATGTTTCCTCCCGGCTACGATGCTGATGACTCATACCTTTCTATTCTAATTACCTTGGACTAGGGCTCTATAAAAAGGGGGTAGACGCACGGTCCGCCATTCTGTGGTCAACTTTTAGCGCCAGGTTTGGATTCATTGAATTCGACAGTCAAACATATGATTAATGATAAAAATCATGGTAGAAAAAATAATACTTCTTCACAGAGCATTAAATTTCCAGTCTGGCAATTTTTAAGTCAAAATTTTAACCTTGATTCATCTTCCTAAATCTGGTAAATTTGTATTTTTTTTAATTTCAGTTTTGTGATAAAAATGGTTAATTTTTTGCAATTTGATGCTAAGCAATATGAACCATTTTATATGACAAATTAACCTCCAAGAATTCAAAACAATAACTTAATTCATTTGCTCAACTTGATAAACAGCTGTTGATCGTCTCTATCATCAAAAATATTCATATGAATTCAAACCTGGCGCTAAAAGTTGACCACAGAATGGCGGACCGTGCGTCTACCCCCTTTTTATAGAGCCCTACCTTGGACAACATTACCTCAAAAAACAGAATGACGTCACACCATTCATATGATGCATCACTGTGAATGGTGTGTATGTTCTATAGATTTACCAACTACCCTCCAGGCTCTACCCACCGGCAGTGCGGCCTCAGCCTTATAGTACTATGTAAGTGATCTATTTAGAGCTCAAACGAACTTTACTGATATCTATTATAGTACTATATAAGTGATATTTATCACCAGCAATGTCTATTCAAGTAGAGTTGGGCAGCATTCTTCATCGCTTCTCTTCAAAAAGCTATGAATGTAATAAGCAAATTTACTTCAACTAAAAACCTTCAATAATTAACTTAGATTAATATGTAGGCTATTGTAAGTATTCAACTCCACTTTTCTTCAAGTTTATTCTACTACAGAATTTGATGTATAATAATTATGTTAGTTGAATAGAAAGGATTTAATTCCACTTCCTCCAGGAAATATAAGTAATATTTCAAGTGCTCTGTTTGGCAAAATTTCAAATTGAAAAGAAAGACTATATATGGACATGCTGAACAGTTCTACTCACTCGATTGTCATGCACAGAACTTCATTGAGGCGGCAAAGAGTAAGTGAGCTTCTACAAATAAGAAGAAGCTCTCTGCAGCGAAGATTCAGCAACTGCAAACCCTTAACAGTCTCCTTGAAGCATTCATCGCCATCGAAATTCTCCAGAGTATTTTGTTTCTCTTTTTTCTTCTTCTTTTTCTCTTTCTTCTTGCTATTTTTCGACTTTTTCTTCTGCATTTTCTTCTTGTTCAATTTCTCTTTAACATTCAACTTTGGAATTTGAGTGGCCGGCAGGGGCGACACTTTTGCACAGTTGATGCTGCAGAATTGTACTTCTCCCCCTGAAAAAATTGCAAGTTGAATTTACATCAATAAATCTAAATACGATGAATATTTACAGAAAACATAGATAATCATCTATTCAATTCTAGACAATTACACATGAATTTTCAATTTTCTCTCTAGATGTTAATGGAAACCCATTTTTTTCAAAATGAAAATTCAATAGGCCTAGAGAATTTCCTCATTTGATGAGTGGTATTCTGATTCATCAGACAAACTAGGTGATAAGAGATGACGAGTGATTTCCAGGCAGTCAGGACAAGGGCACTATAAATAAGTCTTCACAGTTTCCTAGTCAGGACTCACGGCTTAATGTTTCCTCTGAAAGATAGGAGTGGCGTTGTGCAGTAAAAACCCGCGACGTCAATTGGGATCGAACACACGAATCTTTAAATAAGATTAGGCTACAGAGACTTGAAGATTAAGACTACAGAGAGGAGCTTTGCCTGTGACTGAAGAAGGTGGCTCAGCCTGCGAAATACCTCCATTTTAAAATGAAAGTTTCCTTGCGTTTTTCTTCTCTTTCAAATGTTTTTATATCTGCCTGAGAAATAGATAATTACAGTATATTTTTTAGTGTAATGAAGGGATAGATATTCCAGAACTCAATGAAGATATTAAAAGTACAAGAATTCAAATATTTGTTTATTTAATTCAGGACATTGAACCTTGATTTGAAAATTTCAGATGTTGGTCTATCTGTATTGAATGAACTGATAAGTTATGTAGAGAAATATACTTGACAGTTTACATTTAAATAACAGGACATTTTCCCCAAAATGGAATGAATCTTCTCTTATAGCAGGACATCAGAATTAATCTTAATAAATGCAATATTTCTAGACAGAACGGAAATCACAACAGGAAATATGGTACAGTAATCAATAACAGACTAACCACAATATAACGATATAATAATTGGGAACCAATTAAAAATTTTAAGGTTGAAGTTTAATTGAAGTTGTAATAAGAATAATAATAATTTGAAGATTTTCTGAAGCAGGACATTGCAAATCCTCTTATTTGAATAGCATAGCTAATTGTACCTTTACAATTAGTTTCATAACATGGAAATTGAATATGAATAGGCTATCTACTGTGTAGGCTAGGACTTTATTGAACGAGCGTAAGCGAGTTCCTTCTTTTGACTCAAGCCCAAAGTCGTTGTCCGTCTGTTCGTTCGTTTGTTTGTTTGTATGTTCGACAATAACTTTCGAACGCCTCAATTAATCAACCTCAAATTCAGAACATATATTCTTCATACTTTTATACAGGTCAAGTTAGTTGGACAATGAAATCGACCGACTCCTTCATCCTTTTTCAGGCGAAAAAAGGATAAACTGTCAGCAACAATATATCTATATATACTCCCGTATATTTCAACACAATAATCACGGCTGGGGAAAAAAATGTCATATGGAATTTGAAGAAATTATTTTTTTGGATCCATCTGATTTTAATAAAACAGCTGATTTATAAGCGGCAAATTTTAAAGAACTGTCATAAAAATAATGTTCTCAAATGAAAAGTACTTTCATGTTGAATTGAAGTCATATGTTGAATATTGATCTCAAAGTTTAAACACGTGATAGGAGTCTATTTACTTAAACAGCTGACAAGAGGCGGCAAATTTGAATTATTTTATCACAAGACATTATTCCAGTATTTTTTTGGTAAAGAATGGCTTTTATTTGCTCTTGGGCAGCAAAAAAATGTCACAGTAAAAAATTTGATGAGAAATCATGATTATGGATTTTTTAAAATCATAATTATCCGGTTCAAATTTAGCAAGCAACTGATAGAAGACAAAAATTGAAAATAAAAATACAATAATTATCCAAGAAGCAAGAATCTGTTCAGAGCTAGTAAGATTTAAAAAACAAATCTGATTGTTATTATCACACGATATTTTCAATGTAACAGAAATTGCATACCTTACCGGAAGACTGCAGCAAACTAAGGTCAATAATAACGGTGTTGTCAGTGCTTTTACAGAATTGAGAATAGGAATACCTCAGGGTTCTGTATTATTGGGTTTACTCTTTTTAATCTATGTGAATAACTTATGTAATGGTACTTTCAAGGGTAACTTGGTTGCTTTTGCTGATGACACTGCGCTCCTTTATAAGTCAAACACTCTTGCTCAAATGCAAGAAGACATGCAGAATGACATCAATTCACTTCGGTGGTGGTTTACTTGCAATATGATGGTGATGAGCCCAAAACAAAATATATCATATTTAAACTAAGGAAAGATGTGCAGTTTCCCGCCCCACTAAAATACCATAACATTAAATGTTCATTGCAGGCTGACTGCAATTGCCTAAACCTTGAACAAGTCAAGAGTATGAAGTACCTTGGCATTTGGGTGGATAGTAGAATAAATTGGAGGGAACACATTGGGTATGTTAAAAAAAAGTTGTTGAAATACATACGAATATTTTATCTTCTCAGGACTGTGTGCAATCCAGAGCTAATGAGAAAGATTTACTTCGCTCTCATCAATTCAAATTTTGAGTATGGCCTGGAAGTTTGGGGGGGAGCATATAAGTCTGCTTTACATCCACTCATAATTTTACAGAAATCTTTTGTAAGAAAAATGTCATACAGAGCTAGATATGAACACTCTGCACCAATTTTCAAAGAGCTCAGAATTTTGCCAATCAGGAACTTATATATTTATAAAACCCTTTTATATTCTTTTATTTTATTTTTTATATTCATAAACTTTTTTATGATAGGAGCGTAGATATGCAGGTGATAAATGTGCACAGAGTTGAGAGGAATCAGCATAATGTGCTGATCCCAAAGCCCAATCTATCCAATTGCGGTTGGCGAATACTCAGCTCTCTCTCTCAGGACAGTCTGTAAGTTCTCTAAATGAGCAAAACGGTTTAGTTCCGCTTGCTCTTGTATTGACTCAATAATATGTTCTTGCAGATTGCTTGCCGACTGTCTTTTCTGGTAAAGTTCCTTATAACTAATAAATATTCTTATGGCTTTTATTGGTGGGGAGACCCTTACGGGTAGTTCCACCTCGCCAATGTGTACTTAGCCAGAATCGGTCACCCATCCAAGTGCAGTCCACAGTGTTCGTGACTTAACATCACGTTCACCGATAGATCACCCTCACCGAGAGAACAATTGCCAGTCCTTATCACTAACAGCTCTTCAATCGCCTTTTTCGTTGGCGTCTGCTGTAATCTCGTGTAACACCATTATTTACTGTATCACTCTTGATGTAGGTTTCAGTTGATAGAACGTACCGCGGCGGGCAGTCGCGACTGTACAACAATGGTTGAGAGCATACATTTTATTAGTTTTGCTTGATGCGGCCGCAACTGGATTCGTTCAAGGAAGACGAATGCTTCAACAATGGAGCATTCAGCTATTGTTGACAACCGCGATCGACAGCAGCTGGCCGCAGTCACTTCAAAAAAATATCCTCTTATAGTTATGATCAGTTGATTATAGAAATGTTTTAGCTTCTAAGCTCTTAAGCTTGAATAAATTTTTTTACTTAGCTGTATTAAAACTAATTTATTCCAGGGGAATATAATTTTTTATGAAGTTTTATGAAATAACAGATTGATAAATATAAATCACTAAAATAGAATAATATTCTTTGATAATGACTAATTTATCAATCTTGAAATTTTGTGAACCTATACTGATTGAAACATAATAGAAGGAGCATTCAGTATTGTTTAAATATAGGGATTGATAAGAATTTTTATTCATATTCTACCTATTCGCGGCATCCGACGCATCAACAAACTTGATCAAGTGGACTTGACTGCAAAATTTCATCATCAAGTTATCAAAGCCATAAGTTAACTTAAAAAGTTCGCACGCGAGTTCTTCAGCCCATGGGGCTTACTAGTTAGGCTATATTATGAATTGGAGTATGCGACGAATGGGACTATTATATATTATTATGAATATGAGGCGTTATTGAGGCAATGTTTCTGAGATACTATTTCAATACCGTTTTGAAACTCATAGGCAATTTCTATTTGGGATGTAAATTTTACAGTATTGTAAAACAATTTGCATTTTACAGGTTACTAGGATGCACTGATTAATTAGGGTATTTCAGTCATAATGTGGATTAACTTAATCCACTTTTAACGAGAGAAAAATGTGTAGGCATACCCTACATCATTGAGTTAAATTATTCTTCAGATATCATTCTGATTAATTTTCTTAGACCGTAAGTTAACTTAGTTTCGTTTTATAATGTATTTAATATCACAAATTTTTTCTTTAAAGAGTCTAATTTACACATGTGCTATAAAAAGCAACAATGAAAAGTTACTGGGAATTACATTAAATGATCATGATTTATTTTGAATTAAATACAAGAACAGATGACACATGCTTAACCTTTTCGATTTGTTTACATTTACATCTCGACTCAACCTTAACTGGAAGCCTACAACAATGACCTGGTATTTATTGACTTACAAAGATTCAACATTTTATTTGTCAAAGTCAAGTTCGAAAACTCAAAATTGATGAGGAACCACATGCAAGAAATTCAGATTCAGTGAGAACTAAAGAAAGTTTCACCTTCAGGAAGTAGGCCTTCGAAATAACAGGATCATTATGACTAAGTACTAATCACTTTACAAGTGAACTTAGTTATCCACAATTCAATTAAAATAGAAAGAAGTGAGAAATAAAAAAATAATTAACAAGTTTTACAAGGAAAATTTAGAATATAATTGCTTACACCTACTGCTTACAATCCAAAAACATTGGGCTACGGTACCTAGTTGGCAAAATTTGGTAATCGAATTTATGAATGAAAACTTTTTTAAATTGTACTTACGAGAATCACAGTTTTTACTAGACATGCCCAGATTGTTTTCTGCATTCTCCTGAGTGCTAGAAACAATATTTTCTTGGGTATAAGCCATCATGTTTTTATACTCTTACATATTCACTTTCACAACAAATGATACACCATTCACTCCAGCTCACTTGATTCGTAGTGAGAATCAATGTGAATACTGATCAAAGTTTATAATATCCAGAGAAAAACTGTAAATATTATTATAGTATAAATAATAACACTAGTTTAAGTTATAATAAACTAAAAACATTCATTAATGCCATACAATAATTACTGAATTCTGAAATGAAATAACACCCAGCAGACGCCATTTTTGTACTTTACCACTGCTCTTTCTCATCATCGTTTCTCTTTTATGACCGCTTCAACAACTGGAGACGAAATCAAGCTGCTTCAACAATAAAAACTTTGGTTATTTTGGTACCTAAGCACAGTTATTACAGTTATCACAGTTATTAAAGTAAAAAAAATTTTAATCATCCACAGCAAAATGAAAATTTTCATAATTAATTTCTCAATTTATATTTTATAAATTTCACTAGTACAGTTGGCTAACCTGTAGTTTGAATAGTTCACATCATAGTTGCGAGTTGCGAATTTGCGTGCGTGCAGTTTGTTGTCTTTGTTTTTCCCAGTTAAATTTTAGTGAGATTGAGAGCTATGCAATCTATTTTTTCTAATATCAATCATTCTATTTTCCATCTCCTTTGAGGTTTGTATATAGGTTGTTTTCGCTAAAAAATTATTGAGTACTTCTGAGAAAAAGCGCTTAGATTTATAATGTATTTTTAGGTTATGTTAACGTATTTCTCTGATTCTGCAATAATTTATTCATTTAGTATAATTTTACCTCTTACCTGATAATCCACTTCATACATAACAGTTTTAATTCTGATTTTGGAAGTCTGATTTGGAACATTAGTAGTTTGGTATAATAGTATCATTCTAACTGCCTTACTGATGTTCAATCCAATAAACCAACCTTTACGAATTGGCTTATTTCCAAGACCAAGGACCAGGAACATTCCCGGATGGATCGCTTCAAAAATAACTTCACGATCGCTTATTCATACTCCAAATAAGTGCAAAAACCTTTGGACCTTGAGCTTAAGGTCCAAATCTACTGTCATTATTCTTGGGATGATTGCCAGCCAGTCACTGATTCTATCAAATGCTTCCGGTGTGACTACCCCTACACACTCTTTTGCTCGACTCTGCATGACCACTCCATACCATCACATACCCATCCTCCTGCACCCTTCTTCACCTCACGCAGTCCCATCAATTGTAGGCTTAGTATGAAAAAAAATAAAGGCCTTTATTAAACATTTCAAAATAATCATCACATAATATCCTTATGTATGTAATTGTCGGCATATCTTCATGGCAAGTGCCGTCAGGAGGATTATAGGCTTAGTATATTTTTGTTCATAATATGGTTACAAAAAACCACGGAAGACACGTCAAGAGAAGAAAAATATATAAGCTAGTAGAAGCTAGTCACAACAGAAAATTAAAAATGCGAACGCCCCAGAATGCTGTCCAACATAGAAAACTCACTAAGAGCATACAAAGAGGTCTCCACCAACAATCTCCTCAATGACCCCCGGAATCGTCCGGAAGGTCACTTGCTGTAAATGGGAGTTTGTTGAAAAGTCTTAGGTGGGAAAGGCCAGTTCTCGTTAGCCTCTGATAAGGTACATCCAACCTGTGGCTGCCTCTTGTATTACGCTGATGGAAGCTCCGCCTGGTGGCAAGCTCATCAACATTTGCATGAGTCCTGCTAAGAGCACAAAACACATAAAGAGTGCAAATACTGTGAGTATCCTTTCTCTTATAAAGAGAGGACGGCAATGAGCAAGTCTATCTGCACCACAGATGACCCGCAAGGCTTTCTTCTGCATGCGCAGCACTCGAGCAACGTCCACATCTCCACCCCAGAGAACAAGGCCAGGATGGTCTGAAAAAAGCAAAGTAGCATACCTTAAGGTAGTGCGATGGGACACTACCTCTTAACCCTCTCATCAGGAAGAGTAATCTCTGCTTAGCCTACAGAAAACAGTCTTGATATGACTGCTCCATGACAGCATCCTGTCCAGCACCAACCCAAGCAGCTTCACTGGAGCATCTTGCAAGCAGCTTCACTCAGTGCTGCGGCCCTGGTCAAAGAAAGTCGTGTCATCAGCGTAGCAGACTAGTTCTGCCATCAATACATGCCACATCTTTCACTGCAATCAGAAATCGGAGAGGCCCCAGAACAGAACCCTGAGGCACTCCACAGTCATGATAATCTATGATTTGTGAGAGCATTGGCCAGAACCGCCTGTCTGTGGCCCCCAGATAGGCCTGAATGAGCTTAAGAGGTGTTCCATTCACACCATAGTGCTTAAGCTTCTTGAGGAGAAGCAGGTGATCAGGTGTATCAAAGACCTTGCTGAGATCACACAAGGTGAGCCCAGCAAGTCCACGCTTCTCAAAGTAATCATATACTCTGCGGATCAAAAAGTCAATCGCATCAACATTTATCTATTTTTTCTAAAACAAAACTGGGTGGCCGCAAACACGCCAAACTGGTCAAAATGATCGAGGAGCTGTCGTGCAATAACAGTTTCAAATATTTTTGAGATCACAGTTTGATTTATGCTTATAGCTCACGTATCTCTTCCACCAATTCCGCCTCTTTACGAGTTAGGCTAGGCTATGGTACAAACATTCCAAATCTGAGCTTATTATTTTCTGGCAGTTTCTATCTCTTTCCTATACTCACTATCACTATCACTATTCCTTTTTCCAAATCGAAGCTTCTATGTCCTTACGTTTTTCCTCTCCTGTTCCGAGGCTTTTGGTTTCTTTGAATCCGCTGTTATCCAAAGTGTAGGGGGCTAGCCCAACGACGTTTTCTTTGGAGCACCTCTTTGTCTAACTACTACCTTTTGACCTGTTCGGCTTGGGAGGCCCTATCAGTATTACGGTGACTACCGCCGGCATAGCTCGCTAGGTTACAGAAGTACGCAAGCCCCTCCACCAAGGTGTAATGCTCCACCTCTTTAATATATTAAATTTAATTATGGATATTTTTACAGGTTATGGTGAATTCCAACAAATTTTAATAACCCACAGCTAACTAACTGGTTGGCTTTCGACATGGCCTCTGGCTCGATAAATACAGGTAAAATAAACAAATCTCATCATTAATTCATGACATTGTAGATTGCCGTACGATATCATCAACATATGTAATTATTCTTATAACTTACTACTCTTTCAAACCAGTCCTATACGATGTAGAAATAGATCAGTTTCTATGCGACCTGCAAACAATTCCCTCGTCTCGTTTCATAGTAAGTTATTGTAAATTCTCAAGCAATTACTAAAATGATTCATGTACGAATAATTTTGCACTCTACTACCGGTATTTGATCTCTTAGTAAGGGTATCTGTGAAGAATAATGGGAGACACATATACGGTGCAATTAGTTCGAAAAAAGACCGAAACTCAACATCCAAAGAGAAAGTACGATTCCTACGCCAACTTGTTCTATACAACCCCTTTATTGTTTGGTAAAAAGTTACACCCTTATGAGCGTCGGGTTCTTGGGGGAGGGGGGGTGAAAGGTACAAAATTTCAGTTTTTCGTGAATTGTAGCCGAACCAAGCGTCAGACGAAAAAATTCCATCCATGTTTTTTCTAGAGAACAAAATTTGGAAGAATTTGCAAAAATTGCAAATATGAGTGAATTTATGACAAGAAATATTAGGCTATAAAAACCGGTTGTGAACCTTCTTATATGTTCTTGCGCTTCTTTAGTAACCATCTGAAAGAGGCCGATTTTTCTACATTTCTTGATAAGTTTCAGATTTCTCGATCACAACTTCCGGATTGGGAGCATTAGAATGTGAAAAATTGGAATTTCTAATGTGCAGGTATTATTATTATTATTCAAGAGTATCATTCAAATCTGAATTTTGGAGGTTTTCACCGAATTTGGATTATAATATATGAATTTATACTGCCGTAATAAGTAGAAAATTATGAGCTATTAAACGATATAATCTGACGTGCCGTTCAAAAGTTATGAGGGAATATAAATGATTGAAAATAAAAGGATGCTTTTGACCAATCCCCATGAATTATATGATATTATTGGTCGTGCGAACAATATTTATGACACTCTAAGGTTTCAAGAGAAGAAATCTAGAAATATGAGCCAATCCTAATATTTTTAGTATGTTTCTCGTATTATAAAATGTAATTTTATTGGTTTTTGGGGGTGTAAGGGTTTTCTAAAATCGCTGTAGCACATGAACCACCGAACATAGAAGAGTGAATTTGGTCTCAAATTGAAGAGAAATTAATTTCGCCGAGAGGCATTTTGAAATACGGATGCAAGTGTTACCAATTCGAAGTTACAATCTTTTAAAGAAACGGAATAATTCCTGTGAAAAAATTATGGAGTTTTCAAGAAATAGTTATTTGAAAACGGTTGATGATTACAGAGTTCTAATTAGTCTCAATCTCTTTCAAATTTTATTCTCTAGAAAAAACATCCATGAAATGTTTTTGTCAGACTTGGTTCGACATCAACTCACGAAAAACTGAAATTTCGCACCTTTCAATCCCCCAAAACCTCAAAAGGGTGTAACTTTTTACCAAACTATAAAGGGGTTGTATAGAACAAGTTGACGTAGGAATCGTCCTTTTTGTTTGGATATTGAGGTTCGGTCTTTTTTTGAACTAATTGCACCGTAGTACTTGTTGTAAAAATTGAATTTCATAGAGGTTCGAGTCTAATTGCACCGTACTATATGTAAACATAAAATAATGTTAATAGTATGTTTTAGAATACAACCTATTTTAATACCTAGGGTGGTATTTTTTAGACATATCATATCACGTTTAAAAACGTTAAAAAAAAGCATAGAGAAACTCCAACTGTCTTGAAAAAAGTCGGGAAAAAGTCTTGAATTTCATTCATGCAAATTGCTAGACACCCTGTATAAATATCGTAACAGGGATAGTTTTGGGCTTTGCCTGTTGTACTTTTCCATATGTAATAACTCGATAAATATTATGATTATGATCTATTCTAGATGATGGCGAAGATTATGATTCGGATGATGATCCCGATTACATGCTAGAAGAAATGGATGTGGATGCCGATTCTTTATCGTTCGATTCAGTTTCTGAAATAGAGAGCGTCTTAGATGTCGTTGATGAAATGGATAGTCTTGTAAGTAATTGAGCGCACTTGAACCTTATTTCTATATATTTTATTAAAGCGGAATAAAATGGGCTTTCTGTGGCGGGATCTTCGGAGTTAAAATCCTCCTTTATGTCTTCATTTACAAATAATGATCTCTTCCTATTCAATTATGGGTGATGGAATATCTTGATAAAAAAATTGCGTACGGTGCCTTGTAAGTTGGTTCTGCTCTATAAAAATTTCTGTTAAAGCATGAATGACTCGTTATCATACTCAGGTCAGGAATAGAATATGATTCTTCTATAATTTCCTTCCGCTATGTTTGCATTATTGACCTTTGTCACTAATAGTAATTTCTTTTGCTTTCCGAAGTTCAAGGAATGATAAGCTTAATTATTAATCAGCCAGTTTATAATCAAGCTTGATCCCATGTATTGGTTGCATTAATATTGGTTGACAATAGAATTTGTTTCTTTCTCTACTTTTCGGAATTACTGGGTACTGGGTATTGGTCTCTCGGTGATGGTGATCTATAGGTGAACGTGATGTTGAGTCACGAACACTGTGGACTGCTCTTGGATGAGTGACCTGTATTTGGCTAAGTACACATTGGCGAGGTGGAACTACCCGTAGGGTATCCCCACCGTTAAAAAGCCATAAGAATATTTTTTAAAGTAGATTTACAATTTTCACCAAATTATTACTAGTTTAACGTCGTTGATTGTATTTCATCACTGAGTATAATCTACTTATAAAAATTGATTACTCAAAGAGAGTCGCAAAATACTCTTCCAAGTAAATTTGTCGATGAACTGAAATGGATTGTCATATTTGGGCCTGAAAGTAACACCTGCGTTTAAACTAAGCTCAAAAGGATTGTAAAAAATGTTGGACCATAACTTTTACCAAGCTATCACAAGTTTGAATGCGTTTAGTTAAACTCAGTTCGTGTTGCTTACAGGCCTGTAAATAATTTGATGAGGCTATTTCACCTTGTATTGTTCTATCGCTCTACAGGATCAGGATATTGAAATAATTCAAATAGAGAGAGATCTCGATTCTGAAACAGACATGGACTCTTTGGACGAAGACGATAACCAAAGTATAATAGATGAACCGCCAGGAGAAAGCAACGATGAGGCAGAGGCAGATGATGGAGACTCTGAGGATGCGAACGTGATTAACGTGTCCGATGGTGAAGCAACCAATGATGCTCCGCCCAATGTATCTCCTCCAGCCACGCCCCTACCCACCAACACACCCCCCACAGAAAAAAAATCACCGCCGAAAGGTGAGATTCGAAACTTTCACTTGACTGTTTTTCAATTCCAATTCTACCTAGGCTGTTTAATGGACTACAACGTGGCCTAGCATTTATTTTTGACTAACATAGGTGTGAAAAGCTCCATAACAATAAGTAGAAATAGTATTTTTTCTCCACCTACTAGGAAAATGTTTGCCAAAAAGCTGATAATTTGTGTCAGCGTCTAGAATTACATAATAAGTGATGAACTATAACTTCTATCGATTTTAACTTATCATGTACTAAACTCTGCAACAAATCTGAGTACAGCATTTCTATCAGAAACCTCGATGTCCAATGATTAAGTTTTGAAAAAAAACTTCAAATACAAGATCATTCCCTTAAAGTTATACTCGGTAACGAGCTTCAAGTTCTCAATAGTACCTTGAAAGACTTCATTTGCAATCTGTCAAGACTGGCTCCACTCTGGTTTATGATGAAGATATTCTAATAAGGTTTAATATTCAGAATTAGGATTCGAATTAAATTATTCGTATTTAACACATTACTCTCAGAATTTAATTTCCGTAACTGTAACGATTTTATTTTTCTACAGTTTCACCACTATCAGCTAAGAAACTTACAGCCAACGAAGAGGAAGGAATTGCGTGTTCAATATGTTTAGACACGATAACAAACAGTGGAGCTCATCGGCTGGTAGCGCTGCGCTGTGGACATGTCTTTGGTCACAATTGTGTTGAACGCTGGCTTAAGGTACTACGCATCCCTTTCATATATTACAGCAAACCATACGTCATAATTCTCCATTAGTCTATAGGGTAGCCCATATGTCAGTTGTCAGAAATTGAAGAGTCAAACTTAAACACCGTCTGAAAAATTTGTTAGTGATGAATGGCTGTATTACTTGAGAATAATAGGATGTGATCATGTCTGAGCATCGAGCATTGATCCTAGCTCTGACACTAACATCCCTGCTTTGATTAGAAACAGCTGAGCTGATGAAAACAGCGCTTTTTCTCAAGGATCGATGCTAGAGTCAAAGCTAGGATCAATGCTCGATGCTCAACATGAACACACCCTAATAAATTTGTGGTTGAGGAATAATAGAGGATGTATCATGCTGTTACTGAAATAAATATGAAGCTAGGTAACCTTTTACATATTTCATTATTGTGGGTGTCTTATTATAATTCCAAAGGATTTCTTGGCAAAGACTATTTATTGAGGAGTTATCCACGGTTCCACGAATTTATGAATGGTAAATATTACTAATAATGATTTATTATGTCTAGGTCCAATCCTTTGAATCTAATTTGATCCATTTAGAGAACTGGGTCAAATCACAATTGAAATTACAGAAGTATATTTTGATGGCAAAATTAGATTTAATGCTGTATATATTTCTGTATCAATATATTCCTCACAATTACTTGTATGAACTGTCGAATTTTTATATTGTATGAATGAATTTGGTGAAAGCATCAAAACAGTCCTCTTACTTTGGCACTTTTCATAGTAATTTTCTAATGTATGTCTTTTGATTTACAGACTGGATGTACACATGGAGCTCGCCGATGTCCTGACTGCAATAAGAGGGCAAAATTGTCTGACATAAGAGTGATTTATGCTGAGAAACTGCAGGTTTTGGACACGTCTGAAATAGAAAGGATGAAAAATGAACGAGATAAGGTTAGAAATGAAACTACTGTACTAATAAATTTCAGGCCTATTGATAATATTTACATTAAGTTATGTAATGTTTTGTTTGTTTGTTTATAAGGGTGAAGCCCACATGGGCTCATAGGCTTGTGCGTGGGTAATGAAATGGATGATAGATGACGACTACTTATTAGGTAGTCGGGACCGACGGCTTATCGTCTCCTCCGAAAGACGGGGTGGCCGTATCTATGTGATTGTGCTGTGGTCAAAAATTGTTATCCACTTGGGATATGAACCAGGGTCCACCTGGTTATCAGACCGGCGCTTTTTCACTCCTCCAACGAGCCACCCAACACTTGGGTGACACTTGGACACGAGCCCACTTTGACACTTGGTATTGTTTTAATTTTGTGTCTTTGCTTATTATATCTGTGGAATTTTTAATAAAATTTTATATTGGTAATGAAGTGATATTTTCTTTCATAAATAGTTGGAGCAAAATCTCTTTATAACAATCTCTAGCTAATTTGGTTTGTGATGAATATCTTTTATTAAAACTGATCTCTGTCAGGACAGTCTGAAAGTGATATGTAACTAACTGAGATCGCTCCAAACTCGATGTGCTCTCGCAGAACACTCGCCGACTGTCCTAACATAAGAGCTGAGCATCAATAATTATTTTTATCATTCGCATCGGAGAACTAAGTGAAGTCTGCTGTCTTGTAAATGTATTGTGATGAAATAGTAGGGAGAACCTCTCATTTTTATTCATTACGTCCACTATGTTCTCTCATTGTGAAATTTTGTTATTTTTTTATTGCGGATGATGCCTACATAAGCATTTTAGCTTGTGCGTGGGTAATGGATATTGAGTGCGAAGGTGATTGATGTGGTGAAAAACAGCCATGCCGCTGGGACTCGACCCCATAGACCTGGAAGTGCTAGTGGACTGAAGGTTGTGACGCCTTAGCCCACTGAGCCAACCAGGCCGGCAAATTAATTGTATTGTGATGGCAAAATTTGATCTAATACTGTATATACTTCAGTATCAATATATTCCTCACGATTACTTGAATTAACTGTTGAGATTGTATATTGTATGACAACATTTGGTCAAAGTTGTTTCAGATCACATTGATTACCGTTAAGATTACACAGATGCTTTCGATTCTTAAAAAAGTTATTTTAATTCTTTTCAGGCTTTAGCAGAGAAGAGTGTTGTGGTATTAGAGTTGACAAAAACGAAGCAGTTATGTCAGTTACAATCTGAAAAATTAGCGACTCTTGAAAATCAGATGAAGCAGTTCGATCAAGTGAAATTGAAATCGTGCAATTGCTCGACTGATCCATATCAAAGGAATACAGCGAGGAAGGCTTATGAATTCCTGTCAATCAACTCAGTTGAAATCAATAAATTGGGAGGATGCAGAGTATTAGCTTATTCTTGCAATGGCACTCTTGTAAGTTGTTAAGATTACATTATTTTCAAGAGAGAAATTACTGTAGTATCATTATCATAAATAAGTAGTCGAAATCTTTCAACAATACTTTTCAAAGCAGTTCATGAACCAACCTAATTAATTTGAATCTGTTCCCTGTTCACTTTGGATTATCTATTGCTCATTCTGGCGCATTCGAAATAACTAGGGTTATCCACAGTCAAGTTTAAACGACCAGATTCATTTCAATCAATACAACACCACAAATTTGATTTTATCGTAATTTGTTAGTCAGATATTACAGTATTAGTTCATTCCGTTGATTTTCTCATCCTTCCGTAACATTGTTCCATTAATTTCGTAAGTTATTGTAGCTTTTTATTGGTCTTCAATTGAATCCTGTTTGAATCGCCATTTTGTAACATTTGAATGAACCGCTAATCGGGGAGGAGCTTGTCTAGGCTCACTTTCAAGTGAAATAAGGATGCCCTTTTCTAACTTATTCTGGCAGACGTTCACGGTCATTAGCTCAAGCGTCTACCAATAGCAGTGCTTCACCGTTAGTATAAATACTGCTGCTCTGTACGTTTTAGTTTATCAGAGATTGATAATGGTGTAACAACCGAAACCGGTATCTCGATTTTCTAATAAATCAGTGGTTTAACAACATCTTGTCTTTTCATTTATTATGGATAACTACCACAATATCAACTTCACAACTACTCAAAGAGGGCATTTATGTCTTGAATTCAATGAGTTTTTTTTGGCATTTTCAAAATGAAGAATACTCAGAAATAGGAAAATGATCGAAATAGAAATAATATTCTGCTTTTCCATTATCCTCGTATCCCACGGTCAAATGTTGATAGAAAAATCTCTTTAGATGTATTTTTACGGAAATAAACTAATTTATAATATATTCTCAAATCCCTGTTTCAATTGAAACAATTAATATTATAATCTCATCAGACCTTAATGTTGTCAATTATAGTTCATGGTATAATTTCTAGAATAGGGGGTTACATAATTTTCCGCACACGCTGAAAATAAAATGTCACGATCAAGTGAAATAAGGATGCCCTTTTCTAACTTATTCTGGCATTAATTCTTATTATTAATATGAATATTATATTGCATTATGCAATAGTATCCCTCCAACGGTAAGCTATTTGAGGAATATATTATTCAAGGTATTATACAGAGTGCGGCAGCATAACTTCCTTTTTTTAAATTAATAAAACGCATTGTATGAATCAGAAAACTTTTTTTCTTGTTTTATAAAACAGGTACATACATAAAGTTTTGTTCCACCCAGTTTTGTAGATCGAATCAGGTATGTGACGTCCCTCATTCTCCATACACTGAGTGAACAGTTTTTTGGCGTTTGTCATGACTCCAGCCAGCATAGCAGACAATATGTTGGCAATTTCTTCCTGGATCTTGATCTTCAAATCTTGTAGGGTCCTTGGACGGTTCACATAAACACGGGATTTTAAAAACCCCAATAGGAAAGAACTACAAGGAGTCAAATTGGGAGAGCGGGCCGGCCACTTAAAATCGCCCCTAATTGAGATAAGGCGGTCTGGGAAGTGTTCCCTCAAAACAGTCTTCGATGCTCTTGAAGTGTGTGCCGTTGCACCGTCTTGTTGGAACCAAATGTCCCCTTATCTGGTCCAACTAATCTAGCCGTGAGGAAAAACCCTTGACTTATCGAAAAGTCCAAGGCCAGACGCATATTTGCGCGAAGATCGCCGTGGTGATCGTAACATTGAAGCTCTCACTACCTCTGTGTCCTCAGGTAATCTAATCGGCCGAGGAACTCCATTTCTTCGTCTTGTCGCACTTGTAGTTTGTCTGAACGTAGTGACTCACGTAGCAATTGATTCCCGGTCCAGGACCGGGGCCAACGGGGCTCAATTGAAGTGATTCCGAAAGGCATGCTGGGTTGCGATCACAGAACATCCGCTCGGAAAGTAGGCCTCAATGGCAAACGCACGCTCCTTACTGTTCCAACGCATTATGGCGACTGAACTGTGTCGGACCAAAACTTCATGGTCCAAACTCAGGTTCACGGACCAAACTCCACCTCTCGAACGAGACCACAAGCACTCCGCTCCGACATCAACAGACTAAATAGCGCAGATTTTAAAAAAGGAAGTTATGCTGCCGTACTTTGTATATTACACTCATGATCAATAATGAATGAAAACAATTTCACTTTATGGTAATTGATTTTATTGTATATATTTTTAGCAATTTTCATTTTATAGTCCTGTATTGTCCATTTACCGAATCACTTAGATCCTTGGATAACAAACCAATGAATTCTTATACACCAGAGATACTCTGTTATTTCTTTACTCTACACTGCTTTAGTCTATAGTGAAATTCTATTTTTAATAGCGTGTGATGACTATTTAAAAAAATTAAACCGAAATATATTGCAATTGAATGAATAATCTAATCAGATTAATAAAATTGACCAATTCAATCTTAACTTGTTAGAAAGTTGATGTAAATGTTGTATAAGGTTGCTTTAAGTGTGGGTGGTAGTAGTCGGCCATTTGCCAAACAGCAGAATCCAGCCCAATAAGAGCATTGTAATTAGTTTTTATGAATCTCTTGGAGCAAAGAGAGCCTCTATTCATGGACAGAATTTCACGTTCTTTATGTCATTGGAAAGAGAATTCAATTCTTCAGGGGGTGGACTTTTTACTTTTATTTTCATGACTTATTAAGTTTATTTCAATAATTATTGTATAATTAATTAACTATAAAAGTATTGAACTCCAATCATTGAAATAAACTCAAAATAAAAATAGTAAAAAGTCAATCCCCTGGAGAATTGGATTCTCTTTCCATTTATATAAAGAACGTGGAATTCTGTCCATGAATAACGGCGATATCTGCTTCAAGAGAAGCCGTTCGGCAGGTTGCCGTCTACTATTATCCACCCTTAAGCTTATAATTATTTACAATTACTATTATAAAATGTGTTTGTTACAGGTAGTATCGCAGTTGTCGACGAATCCACTGTTCGCCGGTTTCGGAGTGCGAAAGTTGGACGGCTTTGACCTGCGCTCGACCCAGTTCATTCACGTGCACAAGAAGCAGATCAGGGACCTCGCCTTTCATCCGTCCGAGCCCAATCTGCTGCTCAGCGTCTCGCTCGACAAAACAGCCAAACTCATCGACACCAACACCAATACACCCGTTCAGTCATTCAATGGTAAGTGCCTCAAATAGACAATTTATTGTCTCAGTTACAATTCATTACTATCGCTGTTTGTCGACAGTCCAATCAACTAGGTACCTATAAGATACAAAAGTCCATTAAATTAGATACATGATACGGTACAAGAACTGTCAATTCAATTTATTTCATTTGATGCTTGATAATCATGTTTATTTGTACACGATCTAGGGGGAGGGAGGATCCTGGTAGACCTTTCTCTTCTCTCCATAAAAAAAGGGTGGCCACCGATAGGCTGGACAAGCCACAGCAATGACACGACACAACGAATCTAATTTCTCAAGCAGTAATATTGTTTCTTGAATATTGGCTGTTATTCTATTATATTGGTGGAATGAGTGAAAATTATCGATTGGGATATTAATCTCTCTTATTTTATTTTAGTTTTAAGGTAAATTCATTATTTTTTCTCTCTGCCTCATGATTTTTCACGGTATGTAACAAACTGGTCTAAGTTTTTAAACTGGTCTAATTGCTTTCAAACTGGTCTAATTGCTTTCAAACTGGTCTAAAGCAAAGTGGTCTAAAACAAAGACGAATATTCCCATTCCCATACAATATTGTCAAAATTTGAGTAATTATACATAATAATGTATGATAATCTATTTAGAATAATCTAAATTATATTAATAAATATTTTTAATAGCAGATCTTTTCCATATTTCAGTACATGGTTCATTAACAGTTTTCAGAATTGTATTCATTCTAAAAGTGAAAATTTAGTCAAATTATTGTTTTTCGAAAATTATAACTATCATTTAATTTCTTCATGAAATATAGCAAACAATTGAAACAGTCTTTTTCAAATAATTTATCCTTGAAAATGTTGAAAGTGCACAGATCAAAAAAGCATTAGCAGCTTGGTGACGCCATCTTGCTTGTACCAGAATTCAAATTGCATAAATCATTATTCACATCTATTAAAAAAGTTTATTTTCCTACAGATAGCTATAAAAGTGCTTCTTTACACACTGAATAGAGTTTCTAAAATGGGCCATTTTCACACGAGTGCCTAAAATACTTTTTGCCATACTCGTATGTAATACACTACTTTCCAAGCTAGATTTGCGTTTGGAAAATTACCGTTTACAGGAGAATCAAAGATCAGCTGTTCTGAATGCGGGAATAATCATTTTGATGATTATTACAGCACTGAAAATCTAGCCCAGCTGTTTTTTCCGAACTCTGACGTATGAATAAATGAGTCAAACAAGCCGCCATGACAGTTCAGTGTGGTACTAGTGTTGTGTTGAGGTTATGTTGGCTTCAGTTAATGTTTTCAGTTGTTTGAGGTTTTAATAAATCCTTTTCAGTCTAGTATGACGAAAAAAATGTACATAATTCGTTTGGAAAAGTTTACAAACTCATAATTATTTTCCAAACTTGCGTACCGCTCGTTTGGAGAACATAATTATTCGTTTGTAAAAACGCCTTTTCCAAACTCATTATGTAATATACTATTACGCACTAGTGCGTAAAGTAATCTGGACTTTCCAGATTTTCAACCAATCACAGAAGAGGAAATTTTTGAATATGTGTTTCCAAAACTAGCGGATTGTGTACATTTAATGTATCAGTCCATTCTGTCAGTATTTTTAATCAGTTCATTTATTCAGTCCATCCTATCAGTCCATTCTTTCAATCCATTTTTATTCAGTTCATTTCAACATTCCATTATCAATCAGTCCATTCTTTCAAACAATTTTATCAGTCCATTTCATCTTTCCATTTAGTCAGTTGTCCATTCTGTCAGTTAACTCTACCAGTCCGTTCTGTCAGTTCATTTTATCAGTCCATTCATTTTGTAACTTCATTCTATCATTCTATTCTGTCAGTCCATTCCATCAGATCATTTTTTCAGTCCATCTGATCAGTTCATTTTTTTCAGTCCATCTCATCAGTCCATTCTGTAAGTTCATTTCATCAGTCCATTCTGTCAGTCCATTTCATCAGTGCATACTGTCAGTCCATTTCATCAGTCTATTCTGTCAGTCCATTTTATTATTCCATTTCTGTCAGTCCATTTCATAAGTCAATTCTGTCAGTTCATTTTTTTCAGTCCACCTCATCAGTCCATTCTGTCAGTTCTTTTCATCAGTCCATTCTGTCAGTCCATTTCATCAGTCTATTCTGTCAGTTCACTTCATTATTCCATTTCTGTCAGTTCATCCCATCAGTTCATTTTTTCTGTCCTTCTCATGAGTCCATTTCATAAGTCAATTCTATCAGATCATTATTTCAGTCCATCTCATCAGACCATTCTGTCAGTTCTTCTCATCAGTCCATTCTGTCAGTCCATTTTTTTCAGACCATCTCATCATTTCATTTTTTTCAGTCTATCTCATCAGTCCATTCTGTCAGTTCATTTCATCAGTCCATTCTGTCAGTCCATTTCATAAGTCTATTCTATCAGTCCATTTTATTATTCCATTGCATCAGTTCATTTCATCATTCCATTTCTGTCAGTCCATTACATAAGTTCTTTTTTTCAGTCCATCTCATCAGTCCATTTCATAAGTCAATTCTGTCATTTCATTTTTTTCAGTCCATCTCATCAGTCCATTACATGAGTTCATTTTTTTCAGTCCATTTCATAAGTCAATTCTGTCAGTTCATTTTTTCAGTCCATTTCATCAGTCCATTCTGTCAGTTCTTCTCATCAGTCCATTCTGTCAGTCCATTTCATCAGTTCATTTTTTTCAGTCCATCTCATCATTTCATTTTTTTCAGTCTATCTCATCAGTCCAATCTGTCAATTCATTTCATCAGTCCATTCTGTCAGTCCATTTCATCAGTCTATTCTGTCAGTCCATTTCATTATTCCATTGTGTCAGTTCATTCCATTTCTGTCAGTCCATTCTGTCAGTTCTTTTCATCAGTCTATTCTGTCAGTCCAATTCATCAGTCTATTCTGTCAGTTCACTTCATTATTCCATTTCTGTCAGTTAATCCCATCAGTTCATTTTTTCTGTCCTTCTCATCAGTTCATCTTTCCAGTCCATTCTGTAAGACCAATCCATCAGTTCATTTCATAAATTAATTTTTTCATTCCATCTTATCAGTCCATTCTGTCAGTCCATTTCATCAATCTATTCTGTCAGTCCATTTCATCAGTCTATTCTTTCAGTCCATTTCATCAGTCTATTCTATCAGTCCATTTTATTATTCCATTGTGTCAGTTCATTTCATTATTCCATTTCTGTCAGCCCATCTCATCAGTCCATTTCATAAGTCAATTCTGTCAGTTCATTTTTTTCAGTCCACCTCATCAGTCCCTTCTGTCAGTTCTTTTCATCAGTCTATTCTGTCAGTCTATTTCATCAGTCTATTCTGTCAATTCACTTCATTATTCCATTTCTGTCAGTTCATCCCATCAGTTCATTTTTTCTGTCCTTCTCATCAGTTCATCTTTTCAGTCCATTCTGTAAGACCAATCCATCAGTCCATTTCATTAATTAATTTTTTCATTCCTTCTCATCAGTCCATTCTGTCAGTCCATTTCATCAATCTATTCTGTCAGTCCATTTCATCATTCCATTCTGTCATTTAATTCCATCAGTTCATTTTTCCAGTCCATCTCATTAGTTCATTTTTCTCAGTTCAATCAGTCAATTTGATCAGTCCAATCTGTCAGTTTATTTTATCAGTCCATTCTATTAGTCCATTTTATTAGTCGATTTATATATAGTGTATTATAATCAGTTGAGTGAGATATTATAATATAATTACCCTTCTTGGTGACCCTACAACCCCCAGTTTATATGTTATAGGTCTCTGAATCAACACCCTTTTAATTTTTTTTCACATTTGATGGTAACTGTAGGAAAAATATAATGTGTAACTCAAGCATAAAGTGTACTTGCTGCACTCGAGAAACTTTTTTCACTCGCCTCCGGCTCGTGAAAAAAACTGTTTCACTCGATGCAGCAATCTACCACTTTAGGCACTAGTTACACAAATAACTATTTACTTAACTTCAAAAATTGATATTATTCAGCTTGGTGACGCCATCTTGCTTGTACCAGAATTCAAATTGCATAAATCATTATTCACATCTATTATAAATCTTTATTTTACTTAACTTACAAATTTAATCAAACTTCAAAAATTAATATTATTCATACTTAAGCACTGAAGATTCCTTCATTATATATTCAAATTATATCTATACTTGTAAGTTATGAGTATTATTTTATTCAACCATCTTTTGCTGTACATCTTTATCTTATGCTCAGAATAGCATGTTTCACCCAATTATTGATTTAGGTCTATAGTTTTCATAGAAATTATTTAGGCTATATTAAATTCGGTCTCGACTTCTTCTCTACCATGAAGAATATTCTAAAGTTTGTAGGTTATTTTCCTATTCGAAGCATGGTCGATGAATTGCTAGTCCGTGTCTTGGCTATCTTTTGTCTAGGCTGTTGGTAGCCACCCTTTTTTTATGTAGGTCGTACTAGAGAAAGGTCTACCAGAATACTACTAACCCGATCTAGGATGATGGTAAAAGAGACTTTCCAATGCATGAAGAATGCATCTCAAATTTCCTAAAACTATACGTTGAAAAAAGATAGGATGGTAAAATTTTCTTGATCTGTCTGTTTCAAATTATCCTAGTTGAGAAATACCACCACGGGTGCTCCTGTCTTACTTGAAATCCCTACTTGCATACCTTCAAGCCACCATTGTATTTCGTGATCTATTGAAATAATTACCTACGATTTCCCGTAAGGAATTTTCTAAACCTCTTAGCGAAGGGAAGTGCCTGCTAGTGATGAAAGAAGTGGCTCTACACAATGATCTCTTTACCCTGTTCACGATCACTTGAGACGAAATAAACAAACTTTTTGCTTATGTGTGCGTGTAGGTATGGGAAATTGGAGATGCTACCTTGGCCTCAACTTACCTTATCCCATAAACGACGTAGCGTTGACAAGTAAGGGTAAGAACATGTCAAATAAGGTGAGGCTTGAGTTAGGCTGCGGGTGCTACATAGTATATACATAGTTGTAAATCTATATTATTTATATCATAGTATAGTATTGACCTCAAGCCTAATAGCCCAAGCAAATTAGACTCTTGCCTCCAAAAAAATAATGTAAGGCTGGAAATTGTCTTAATCGACTTTGGGCATCCCAAATAAGTTTACTATGAGTTTGCGACGGATTCCGAGGTGTGCATAATACAGGGTGACTAGAAAACCACCAAATTTCGGTTCTGTTTTTAGTTTTTCGCAATTTACGCCAAAACGAAGCGTCTGACAGAAAATATCATTTTTATACTTTTTTTAGCTAATAAAATTTCCAAGAGATTGGTATCTAATCCAAACTTCTATCTCAAACAAGGACCGAGGAATGAGGTTTCGAAAAAGTGGTATTTTTTAAGAAAAATGAAAATTTTACCTTTTTTGGCATTTTATTGTTCATATCTTCCGTTTGACGTGTTGGAAAGGTGTATTTCAAAATCCCTCTGGGGATAATTTTGTTCTCTACAATTTCAGACCAAGAATGACTTCCTATCTTGAATATTTTTTGTGTTATGGCTTTCAACATGTTTCCTTGCACAGCAAAAAATACCATATTCCACTATTAACCTCCAAAATTGGTCTATATATTCTTGTATTAAAGTTTTATCACTAGAATATTTTTTCTTATATCATATTTTAATTTTATAATTACTATACCGCCCTGAATTCAGGTTAATACTAGTTATTACCAGTAGGAAGGACTCTCCAAGGATAATAAACTAAGGACCTCCGTAACTTTCGTAAAAGTTGACGGATCGTGACAAACTATAGCTCATTGCTTTCAGCTCATCGAGGCGGTTAAAATTCATATATCATTTATTAAAGTTGGTCGAAATAGAAGAATTTTACTACCTTGAGTACTTCAAGTTATTTCTCATATGCCGAGAAAAAGGCTACTAATTGTGTTCAAATGCGTCTATCTTGAAAACCATTGTTGGGAAAAGGTCGCATTTGGGCTCAAATTGTAGAACATAATCTCCTCTATCACTTTATGTGTAAAAATCATGGGCAGAATAGTCATTAGCATACTTTTCCCTTCCTTTGAAAGATTAGCTGTCGTTCCGTCTCTGGAGGAATAGTAAGGCGCATTCAAGACGAGCGTCGAAAACGCGGCGTTTACGTCGCGTCGGGAACGCGTGCTCGACAGAAACCATTGTGTTGAATGGGCTTGTCTACACGAGCGAGATAAACGCGCGCCCAATTAACAAAGTGATTTCTGTCGAGTACGCGTTTCCGACGCGACGCAAACGCCGCGTTTTCGACGCTCGTCTAGAATGGGCCTAATTGTTGCATAAGACTCTAACTGATCAACTGTATGTTATTCAGAGATGTTCTGCGACGTGACTTGGATACGGAAACTGGCTTATGGTTGAGAGGATCAACTTGCTAACTACATGCTACCTCTATCCTCGTTGATGATTAGGCCTATATATCTTCAGGCCTATATGTCTTTGTATGGGGAGTAAATTGAAAACGTCATTCCTACAAATAGGAAGATGGGAACATCCACTGGATTTTTATTTTTGTTCCGACCATCCACCATCAGGTTTTTTGTGATGATCATATACACATCAACCATAGACTTGTGCGTGAGTAATGATAGGGTGTTGATGAGAAATGACAACTTTTTAGGCGGCGGGATAGATACCTCAACGTCTCTAAGAGACAGGAGTGGCTGATAAGTGTTGTAATCAAAAGGAATCGAACCAGGTAACTATGTATTGTTGGACCAGCAATATTCGGATAAATTGACTCTCTATACAAGAAACCTCTATTCAATAGAAACCTAAAAAACAACCAAGTTTCCAAAATTCCTACTGGAAACTTCAATGAAGAACTTGATACTAAAAACCAGCACTTGGATCGGCTGTGGGACCCTGCTTTGGTGATACTTCCATTCTATTCCATTATTTAAACTTATTAGCATCATTTATAGTTTTCAAATGATTTACTGAACTATAATGGACAACATCACACTTATCTGAATCAAATTATGAGTTTTTCTCATGAACCTATAATAATATTCTTTCAGAGTCAATGAGGTATAAACTACAACTTGGAAGAAAAGGGATGTAAGTGCATGTAGACTCTCATTCAACCATCATTATAACAATGGAAATATATGATAGAACAGTTTTTAATGAATGTAGTGTATAGAGAAAATTCGGGCTAACTCATTGATGTAATCATTTACATTTTTTTGATAGTTTTAGATTTTACATTGATCTTTGAACTTTGATTGTGAATATCTCGAAACTAGGTTAGAGTCACTTACACGTACACCCCTTTGCTTCTAAGCGACTGAATTGTTCTAATGTTTGAAATAGATTTGTATAAATGTGTAAAATATGAATATATACAGGGTGTTTCAGGAGGAATGTGCAATACTTCTCAGGCTGATTCCTTACACCAAGTAGACAAAAAAGTTCCATGGGACCAACCCCCAAAAACGCTCTGTTACTGAGATAACAATGGCAGAAAATTGTAATTTTTCAAAATATATAAATTTTTATAATTTTTTAGAGGCTTTGGTAAGGTTCTAAAATGATCAACTCCTATGTAAAATCAGCCGTGGAATTCAATGAAACCAGTTCCAAGTTTGTAACTTTAACGGTTATTGAGATAATTGGAAAAATATGCTAGAAAACGCCATTTTTTCAACAATAAGGGTTATAACTGGATAAGGAATCATAAAATTGTATTTTTATTAATGGAGATTGAAGAGAGTCGGATTCTAAAGAAAAAGTTAAATGGCGGCGATTGTGTGAATCTTACCCAATCTCAGTAATGGCGATCAAAAATCGCAAAATCGCTACTAAACATAAATTCATCACTAGTGCTATGTTTCGCCAATTTTGCGATTTTTGATCGCCATTTCTGAGATTTGGGTAAGATTTACACAATCGCCGCCATTTAACTTTTTCTTTAGAATCCGACTCTCTTCAACTTCCATTAATAAAAAATACAATTTTATGATTCCTTATCCAGTGTCTACTTGGTGTAAGGAATCAGCCTGAGAAGTATTGCACATTCCTCCTGAATAGAATAGAATAGAATAGAATAGAATGTATAAGCCCCAAATGATGTCACAACTTGACATATAGGCCAGTCATATAATAAATACTAGAAACTATACCACATAATGTACACACATATTAACATTGAGCCAAATTTACATAACTTTATAGCTATAATGCTCTGAGTCTTAAATTTTAAAATCCCCTATACGGAGATTTTTGTCAAAAAATTCTTTAACTGAGTAGAAGGGGTTACTCAAGAAGAACAACTCTAGAATCTGTTTGAACCTTTTGTACCCAAGTTGTCTAACCTCAATAGGAAGTCTGTTCATCAACTTAACAGCAGCATTAGTTGGACTTTGATCTGTTTTATGAAGTCTGCTCCTGTTAACATTGAGCAGATGACTCGATCTTGTGTTGTGCGAATGTGTTGTGCTTCTCATCTTCATTTTATCTACATTTATTCTCAAATATAATAGGCATTGCATTATGTATAATGAATAGAGCGTTAATATTCGCAGATTAATGAAAATGTCTCTACAATGTTCTCGATATTGAACTCCGGCAATGACTCTGATGGCTCTCTTTTGAATGATGAAAATATCTTTTGCGTGCGAGGCACAGCCCCAAACTATCAGGCCATAGGACATATGTGACTGGAAAAGGCCAAAATAGGCTTGCCTCAGACCATCCTGTTCCAGTTCTCCGCACAACCGTTTGAGGGCAAACACACTGCTACTCAACTTACTTTTTAGACTTGAAATGTGTTGAGTCCAGCTTAGAGATGAGTCTATCATTATTCCTAGGAATTTTTGAACTTTTTCAGTTTTAGCTGATGTTGGTTTACTTCTAAGCTCAAATGTGACTGTTTTTGTTTTATCCTCATTTAAAAACAGTTCATTTGCATTCAACCAGTTTTGTACAACTTTGAGGTTGTTCCTGGACAATGTAACCGCCTCAGTGTCATCTTTATGTTTATTGAGAACTGTGGTGTCATCTGCATATAGTAGGACCTTTGATGGAACGTTTATACTCAGATCGTCAATCATGATTATAAACAACAGTGGTCCCAATACAGACCCCTGTGGCACTCCACATTTAATAGGCAGAACACCAGAGCTTCTTCCATCCGCACACACATACTGAGTCCTGCCCCGCAAATAGGAAGACAGTAACTCAAGGGCAGGTCTCTCAACATGTAAGTGTTTCAACTTAGCCAAAAGGATGTCATGTGGGACACACTCGAATGCTCTGCTCAGGTCACAGAATGACACAGCAGCAGTGTTTTTTCCTCAAAACAGACAATAATTTCTTCAACCAATTTTATTAGGGCGTGCGTAGTTGAAAGGCCTTTCCTGAAACCGAACTGGGTCTCGCAGAGCAAGTTATTAGACTCAAGAAATTTGCAAAGTTGCTTTCCCAGTATAATTTCAATAATTTTTGACAATATCGGGACTAGGGCAATCGGTCTGTAGTTGGTAATCTCATCATGCTTACCTTTTTTGAAAACAGGTATCACTTTGGTAATTTTGAGAGAAGTAGGAAATTTACCCTTAGCAATGACTTCATTTATCAGAACTGTAAATGGCGCTACAATACAATCTATAACACGCTTGATAAGAGCATTAGATAATCCGTAATGGTCCTTGCTATTTTTTGGGGACATGTGCTTCACAACTTCCATGACGCAATTTTCTGAAATAGGTTTGAAGCTGAACTTTCCAATACTAAGAGATACCTTCTTATTCTCCAATAAATCAGCAGCTGTTACATTATCGTTTTTTATAAGTTTATTCTTAATTTCATCAGCAATATTTGCAAAAAGTAATTAAAGGTATCTGGAGTTATAACCTTCGGTGGAAACTGATTTTTCTCTGATCTATTTTTATTCACTATTCTCCAAAGTGCTTTTGTCTTATTCTGTGAATTTTCTATAATACTTCTGTTGGCCACTTTTTTTGCTTCTCTTATACTTAGTCTATACAAACTTTTTTCCCTAATGTACAAATTCCTGTATTCAGGACTTGTCTTATAAAGAAAGTACAGAAAATCCAGCCTGTTCTTATGATTTTTCAAATCCGGAGTGTACCAATTGAGCTTATTATTATTATTATTCAACTTACCATTGCTGGATTTAGGAAGCATTCTCTTATTCACAACAAAACTCAGATCATAGTAATACCTTACTGAATTCAAAAATTTATTAAAACTTATATCGACGTCATAATTACAAAAAATCTCAGACCAACTCTCCTTCAACAGATGAAACCTAAATATATTAATATTACCTTCATTAATTTTTGTAAGATTTTTATACGTCTTAGCAGTAGTGGTCAGAAGCTTCTGCTTCTTGTAATCATTAATGTTATTCACTCTGACTATTGATATTAGCTGGCCCAAGTGATCGCTAACATGACAGTTGCTAACTTGCACATTCAAATTTTCTTGGAAAGATGAAAATACATTGTCAAGACAATTGGTACCCCTAGTTGGTTCATGCACTTTCATTTCGAAACCATAAATGCAGCATAAATTAACGAAACACTCTGCATCCTTGTTACCTGCATTAAAATGTAAATTGAAGTCGCCACATAATATTGTTTTAATATTGAAACACCCTGTATGAATGTATAAAATTCACCAAGCTTATAAAGAGGGTTTTGCAATAGCCAATCATAGATGTTTGCTTTGGAAATATTGAGAGGTGCATTATGGAGTTCTAGCGGTTACTTATTGAAAACCTTTTGTCCAACGATTTCAAAACTGTTCAAGGACTTGGACAATCTCTGATACTGAATGTGAATCTGTCTATTGTTTCTCGTGCTATAGGATGAATATTGTCTCTAGTCTGATATCTGTACATGTGGCCTGCAGTGTTCTAAGTATGGCGAATCCGTGATTATTCTCAGAGACTTGGGTGGCTCGTTGGAGGAGTGATAAAGCGCCGGTCTGATAACCAGGTGGACCCTGGTTCAAATCCCAAGCGGGGAACAATTTTTGACCGCAGCACAATCACATAAATACGGCCACCCCGTCTTTCGGAGGAGACGATAAGCCGTCGGTCCCGACTACCTCAAAGTAGTCGTCATCTATCATCCATATCATTACCCACGCACAAGCCTATGAGCTCATGTGGGCTTCACCCTCATAACAAACAAACTTTTTTTGTAGAAGTAGAATGTCGTCTATGTGTGCTGAATTGTCCCATAAAAGTATACCATAAGATATAATACTATGAAAAAATGAAAAGTATGCCATTCTCAGATATTTCTTCCACACCTCATTGGAAAGATCTCTCATCAAATAGATTACTCGACTCAGCTTAGTGCTTATATATGAGGCTCCCATGTAAGTTTAGGGTCCAGTTTAGGGACCTAAAAATTTCACACTAGCTTTATTATTATTGAGTGAAGCTCCATATTTTAAATTAAAATTCAGTTGTTCGGTCTTCTCTTCATTTAGAACAAAACCATTAGACCCAAACCAGTATGATGCTCGTTCCTTTGCACTGTTTGTTTACTTTGAGGGTTTGCTAATTTCGTATTGAGTCATTGTGAATAAAGTATAGTTTGAAAATATTAGTAGAATAACAGTGTAGTTTTTGAGTATTGTGTGGGTGTTGTTTCAGACGACACAATGCTGTGGTCGTGCTGTTGGGCCGGGGGAAACACGCACCAGCTGGTGACGGGCAGCCAGAACGGCGTGGTCAAGCTGTTCGACAATCGGCAGTCGTCGACACCCGTCGCCACATGGAAGTCGGCCGGTGACTCGTCGCCTGTCATCGCGCTAGCCGCTGTCAAGAATGGCGCTTTGCCTTCTGGCGCTATCCTCTCTTGCAGGTCAGATGAATCAGATGTTAACATATGGCATAACATACATGCTTTTGAGGGTGTTTTGGTCCAGCTTATGCATTCCATGATAGCTCCCTTAAGCTAGGATTTGGTTGGTGCGGAACGTAACAACCGTCGGTCGTTGCGTAAAAAAATGGTGGACTGCTTCTGTGTTAAATCATAGGACCGATTTCGTTCATGCGTATCACCAACGACCACGACCAACAGCCGCATCCGATGACGACCGTACTCCTCCAGAAGCAGTGTTCCGACCAGTCGCAGTGGATTCTAACCTCAAATATATTGGGAGACTTGGAGAAGATGTAGTAAGTTATAATTGAGATGACCAGGAGGGAAATATTTATAATTATGAGGGATATTTATATCAAACTTAATGAAATTTTGATTCAAATAGTACCAAAATGGAGTAATTTTTATTTCTCATTAGTAGATCTGGATATCATGAAGGCAGATCATTGCGACTGAGTCGTGCCAACGAAAATGGTTCAGCCGCAGCCGTATGCGTACATTGCGGCTGACGGTCGTTATGTTCCGCACCAACCAAATCGTACCTTCAAAAGTATACTGTCCGTTCAAACAAAGAAGACATTCTGGCAAGATGGAGAAAATGACTCCAAATCGGTCAATATTGGTACAAAAATTATAATTATGGTCTCAAATTATGGGAGCAAAAAAAATTGTTGATTAGAATGTTTTATACAATTTGAGACCAAATTTTTAATTTTCAAACCAATATTGACCGAGCTAGAGTTATTTTCCCATCTTGACAGAATGTTTTCTTTGCTTGACCAGACCATAGATATGATTCTATTCACCTTTTCTCTCACAAACGAAGAATATATTTTGTAACGAACCTGTTTTTTTTATAGAATGCACTTGTCAGCAGAACCAATACGCTCTCACAACCTCTCACTAATACATTATTAACTCTAGTTTCAAATCAGCACATCAAAAGCTCATTCTTGTAAGAATCCATCATGAAACTTGTTAAAGATTGAAGATCTTCTCATCTCTTTAGTGTGCTTCTGAATATAAGTGTCATAATTATTGTATTTGTTATTTGTAGGGTCCATAGATTTGAAATGGTTTGCTCACGGTGATACATTTACTTTTAAGCATATGCATATAACAAATCGAACAGTTGTATTATTTTGTATAAATAGTGGAAAAAGATCCTCCAATTCGATTGTTGCATTTATATTCTTGAATGGACCACTTTGAAAGTAAATATATTACCGTTTGAGTATTACTTTCAAGATGATACGTATAAAAAATTTAACAAGTGCATTAGTGGGTGGCTCGTTGGAGGAGTGATAAAGCGCCGGTCTGATAACCAGGTGGACCCTGGTTCGAATCCCAAGCGGAGAACAATTTTTGACCACAGCACAATCACATAGATACGACCACCCCGTCTTTCGGAGGAGACGATAAGCCGTCGGTCCCGACTACCTAAAAAGTAGTCGTCATCTATCATCCATTTCAACAGTAAAGCAGTAAGAATCTTCACGCATGATGATATACAAAAACTTATTTAAGAAATCCCTATTATTCAGTACGGGTACTGTTTTTATAGCGATGAATTTCTTTTACAATGCAATTTCTGGGTTTTCAATGGAGAACTGTGAATTTATTTATATTTCATTTACTTTTGGATTTCTATCAATTTCATTTTCCTATGTCTGGTTGAATAGGATTATCGTATTATTATTATCATCTGCTTCATATGAAGTTACATTATGTTATTTGTATTTCTTTATCAACAATAATAGTCTACTGTATTATACACTTTCAATGATATATGGATGATGATAATCTAGATTTAGGTGAGTATAATAACATTACATTTGATAATTTTCAGCCCAACTTCTTTGTCCCTGAAGTCAATTACTATAGTTTGGGAGTCGTCTTGCAAAATATCAGAAGTGTACGAAAGAATTTTGACCAGTTCTTAGTCATGTTGAATATTACAGAAAAACCTAAAATAATTATTCTTACAGAAGTTTGGATTAAGGATAATGAAATTGATCTCTACAAGATAGACCACTATAAATGTTTTTTCAAATGTAACTACTTAAATAGATCAGGTGGTGTAATAGTTTACGTTCATGAAGAGATTTCTTGCACTGAGCTGGAAAATGAATTCTCAACTTCTGATTGTATCTCCTTGAATGTTAAATATGAAAATTTCAGTCTAGTTCTTCTTGCCGCCTATCGCCACCATAATAGCATTCCAAGTATGTTCATAAATGAGCTCAAGAGCTGGCTTGAACAAAATTCCAGCTTCAACTCAGTTTTCTGTGGTGATATAAACCTAAATACTCTTATAGACAATGATGACGTAAATGATTACTTGAATCTGCTTGGTTCACTAGGATATACATGTTGTATAAGAGAAATTACTAGACCTGCTTCACTAACCTGCCTTGATCACCTCTTTGTAAGATCCAGTCCACTTTTGGAGTATCAAAGTGCATTGTTTACAACCGATATTACCGACCATAACACTGTAGCGGTCATATTCAAGAAATCAAAAACAAGAGATACTCAACAGGATAGGAGTGAGGATCGGTTGGCCGTAACAAAGAAAATATGCTATAGAAAAATGAATGATAGATTAAATCTTTGTGACTGGTCAATAGTTTTTAATTCCCTGAATGTTGATAGCGCTTGGAATGAGTTCTTGAAAATTATAGAGGAATGTAGGAATGAGTCTATGATCACCACACAAGTTAATTCGTTAACTAAAGCTAAAAAAATTAGTCCTTGGATAACAAATAATATTCATAGGCGATTGCTAAAAAGAAATAAATTATACCAAAAAGTTAAAACCCGTCCTTTTGATTTACGTCTCAAAAATTATTTTAACACTTTCAAACTCAATTTGGCAAACGACATAAAAACTACAAAGATGAACTACTACAGTCAATTATTTGAGAAAAACTCTAATAAAAAGCTGCTCAATGGAGAATAATAAATGATATAACTGGTAGAAAACGGAAAAATAATTTATTTGAGAGTATTCTTACAATGAATAACAATACCGTTATCACTGATTCACTAACTATTGCCAAGGAGTTAAATAAATATTTTATAAGTGTTCCCAATAATGTCAGGGGTGATCTACTGAGGAATATAAACCCAAATCATCAATTTACACCAGAGAATTACAATAGAGTTTTCAAATACAATATTTCTGAGAATTCCATATTTATATACCCAGCTACTGAAGAAGAAATTTTCCAGCTTATCAGGTATATGCCCTCAAAAACGTCGACAGGATGTGATTCACTTACAAGTGATACTTTAAAACACATCCTTCCTATTATACTGCCTGTCTTATGTTACTTATGTAATGCTAGTTTGTCACGGGGTGTTTCCTCAAGCCTTGAAAAAAGCAGTTGTTGTCCCAATTTTCAAAGGTGGAGATAAACTATTACTGAATAATTATAGACCCATAGCGCTGCTCTCTATTTTCTCGAAAGTATTAGAGAAGCTAATGAAAACCAGATTATTAAAATTCTTGAATAGGTATGACTTTTTCAGTAAAAACCAATATGGCTTTCGTGAAGGTTTTGATACTGAGCGTGCCCTAGTCGACTTTATGAAAATTATTTATAACAATGTTAACGATGGGTTTAATGTAAATGCTTTATTTTTAGATGTAAGAAAAGCATTCGATACGGTTCAGCATGATCTTCTATTGAATAAGTTGGAATCAACAGGGGTAAGGGGCGTGACCCTTAAATGGTTTAAATCTTTCCTGAGCGATAGAGTTCAATGTACAAAAATTAATGATACTTGTAGTTCTTTCTCAACAGTAACTTCAGGAATCCCGCAGGGGTCAGTACTTTCTGCGATTCTCTTTATAATCTTTGTGAATGACCTATGTGATGCTAATCTTAATTCGAAAATATTTTGTTATGCTGACGACACGGTATTAGTTAGTTCAGGAAAATCATGGGAAGAACTTCTCAACAGAATAAACAATGACTGTAAGTTTCTTCAACATTGGTATCTCAAAAATAGACTAGCAATCAATGTTGAAAAAACTAAATTCATTAATTTCTCTTTGCGTGCACCAAAAATTTACCATCAGCCTATAATTTTCCATCTAAATAGCTGCACATATGATTCATTATGCCAATGTCCTCCTATAGAGCAAGTTGAAGAGTTTAAATACCTTGGTATTTTTATTGATTCAACCTTAAACTGGAAAACGCATACAGCTAATCTGAAGAAAAATATCAATAAATATCTTTGTAAATTCTTTCACTTGAGAAATCTATGTGACACAAATACACTTCGCACAGTATACTTTGCTCTAATCAATTCAAAATTAGAATACGGTATTGTATGTTGGGGAGGAGCTGCAAATGTGTACTTTAGTCCCCTGCATAAATTACAGAAACATTTTATTAGGCTCATACTATTCAAAAGTCGAAGAGAGATTTCGTTTCCTTTGTTCAAATTACTACGTATTCTCCCTCTTCGTCATCTTTTTGTTTTTAAAGTCTTGAGAATCTTCTTTTTGCGAAGTGGAAACGATGGGTTTTTCAGACCCAGCTTTTCAGAAAGAAGAAGATTAGAACTAGTATCAAGACTACCTAGAATAAATTTTAGCTTTTTTTTCAAAATCTTTCTTATACCTTGGTCCTAAACTTTCCAACACTATACCAAATGCTGGTAGAAGAAGTAGAAATTTAAAAGAATTTTTATCAATAATAAAAGACTGGCTATTTCATCATCAAGAAATTGAAAATTTTTTCCTTATTCTATCCTAAGAATTAATTCATCACATAGGTACCTCAGCTATAATGGTTTTTTAGTTTTTTCAGTCAATTTCCAAATTTTATGTGCTACTACTTATACTTTTTCCCTCAGCTCAAATGTAATTAACTTGATTATTGTTTCAATATTGCAAAATTTAGTAACACTTCACTTGTATATTTGTATTTCTGGTTAATTTTTCATTTTTGTATATATGAATGACTTTGTACCGCAATAGCCGCAGTATACTATGCTTAAGTTCAAAATAGCAACTATATAATATTCAAATCATGTACTTATAATTCATGACACTGGCAGCGCCTATGTAAAATTGCTGCCAGTATAATTCTAAGAAAAGTTATTGTGTAAAAGATTTTTGTTGTACAAAAGTAGAATAAATTTTTTTCATTTTCATTTTCATTACCCACGCACAAGCCTATGAGCTCATATGGGCTTCACCCTCATAAACAAACAAGCATAAATGGTGAAAAAAGATCCTCCAATTCGATTACTGCATTTATATTCTTGAATGGAACCACTCTGTAAGTAAATACATTGCCGTATGTGTATTATCACTCTTATGGGGTATTACTCACCTCTTGAATTGTCCCATGCGACTTGACCGATAATCATTGACAATTGCGTAATTATTGATCTTTTAATTGACGTTTGCTCCAGGTTCAACGCAGTGCAGTTGATGGGCGACAGAGGGCTGACAGAGGCGCCACCGCAGAGCGTGCTGACCGACGGCCCGTTCACGTCGATGAGCTACAACAGCGCGTCGCAGATGGTGGTGACGACGTGTCGGCCGTCACAGCGCTCGCGCAGTGTGCGTCACATTGTGTCGCAGATGTCCGGCTCACAAGACCCCGCCAATTGTCTCAACTACATTCACACCTTCAATCGCGGCACGTCAGGTCAGTTACTTGTTTAGGTTGTTTTTAAGGCGATGGCTTTTGTCTTACAGTTGTTGAGCTGCGGCAGCAACGCCGATGGGTTGATGGTAGTTCGTTTCTGAACAGCTGTTCAAAAACATCTTCCTATTATATTAAGCGAGTAATTTCTGTATATGTGTATCCTATTATATTAATCGAGTAATTTCTGTATGTGTTTATGTATGTATGTATGTATGTATGTATGTATGTATTGTGAAGTTCCAGTGTTAATGGTGTTCACGCTCTTAATCTCAGGGTTCCTTTTTTGAATAATTTAATAGCAGATGTACATGCTCTATCCAGTGTATATATTTCCATTAAGTGTAAGCTCTGAAATCGGAATTCCAAAGAAATTTTGGAGATTAACTCCTCCTATTCTTACCACATCATAAATATTGTAATAATTTATCCAGAGAATAATAGGATTTTTAAATAATAAGATTGTAACCCAGTTTAGGCCAACAAGAAACATATATTTTTGGAATTTCAATATAACACATTAATAGAAATATATCACATAATAATTCATCAATTTTAATTTCAAGGCTTGTACATAGCTGACAAATAAAATGTTCCATGTGGTTCGGCTATTAGTCTAGGCAATTTGAGACATGTATTCCTATACTAAATTTCTCAATTGAAGTACTTGCAAGATTTTTTATTAAATTGGTGTACACCTATTCTTTGAATAAATTCCCCCACTTTCAGCCTATTAGCTGCACTATTTGATTTTTAACCAGAGCTCTGGGATATACGCGCACTTGAGATCTCATTTAATTTGAATTTAACGACTCACGGTATACCGGGAATGTGGCGTGGACCCTCAGGTGGAAAATTTGGTCATCGTCTGGACTCGATCATCAATTTGGCTGCTGGGCTTTCATCTCCAATAAATGGTACAACGTTGGCTCATCAGTTTGGGAAATTTAACACCAGTTTAAATAGTTCAAGAATTTTACATTTACAGGACTTGCATTCAAGATGCTTCAAGCAAGAGGGTTACAGGAAGAAGAAGTTGATCTTCTCCAATTTTTGAAAATCAGTCTTTTTGCTATGACGTAAATCGTCTATCTGGTCTGTGATTGGTTAACAGAGTCTGTAGTAGTAGCGGGTTTCAAATTTGAATTCTATTTATCACTAATGACCAGTCCACAAATCTTTAAAGAATTATAAATTGAGTGGTCAAAAACTTAAATCTAAGGTATTCAATAACATATAATATCACACATGAACCAATAGGCCTAGTTTGGTTGATTTTTAACATATAATTATTATTAAATTGCATTAAATAGATTCATGCATAAAGATCCTGACGTCACATCTGAGTCAGGTGAACTATGCTTGCAATTATGAATAAATATTTCTAATAATAAATCAATGAATATACATTAATAATACGAAAATATGCCAGTATAACATTTAGGATGAGATAACATGAAATATTATACAAATATATTATAATCAAGGCAATCGATAGGCTTACTATATTGACTAGATATGAATCAGCAAAACTCTTAATTAATATTCATTTAATTTGTATAAAAGGTGATAAAAATTTAATTTCTATATAATATAGGCTAGTGTTAACTTTTTATTTATTTATTTATTTGATATAGAGACATGGGTAGGATGTTACATCAAGTATGTTCAAGTGGATGAACAATCAGCTGATTTTTAACAATTTAAGCCGGCAGGCAGTTTCATTATTTCAGAGGTTAGAAAACACTCAAATAAAATAATATTGTTGATGTAGGATCTCTTATTATTCTAACAAATAATTAATAAAATTATTTAATCGAGCTATAATGATTCTTATCACTCAGGATAACGGCATTTTATAGATAAGCGGCTGTAGTTTGTCAAGTGAGTACTAGAGCCTCCACTTTCAATAATATTAAATTATGGACTAGGTGATTGTTTGATTTGTTGTGTCACAGTATGTATGTGTATATGTATGTATGTGGAACCACGGATATAGAAAACGGCTCTAACGATTTCCTCGAAATGTATATAACCGTGATGGAAAAATAAATCATTCTAAATGATATTGCACCAGGACTCATGTCCAGGAAAACTCTCTGGCAGGATTAATAATAGGAATAGTCCCAAATACTCTGTATAACGGCTGTTATCGTTAGCTGACCAGCGCTATCTAGCGGGAGTGAATGGAATTACATTCAAGTCTAGAACACATGTTCAATATTGTTCATGTCATAATCATAATCATGTCAAAAAACACTGTGAGAGGTGATCAAGGAGGTGGCCAATTTTTAATTTATTTTTTACAATAACACATTTATATAATTCGATAGTTCGGCCGCAGCTTCAGAGCGAAGCTCGGTACCAAATATTATTCTAAATAAATGAAAAGACAAGACGTTGTCAAACCACTGATATTATTCTATTAAAATGGATGCTGTATGTTTCATTGATGGTTAGCCATAGGAAATTCAATGTTCATAGTAATAAATAATCTTGATTCTGAACTTCAATCCATCCACCGACAGTGCCGACCAACTCTTGAGTTTTACAACGTTATATTTAAGTTTTGATTGTTATAGCTGTTGCCAGAAAGTTGGGTGGTTTCTTAGTTGATGTAACCTACTAACAGCTGATGTAGAGCACCTATAGAAGAAGGTTTATAGAAGAAGGTGCCATATTGAGTCTTAAAAGCGGGCGGTAGATTCAAAACTTCAAAATTTTGAGCCAAAAATTACCCCTTCATTCATTCAAAGTTACTACAGCTGTGATATTACTAATATGAGTAACTTTCACAGTTTTAAGACCCAATATGGCCGCGTGTCCTGACCTTCTTCTATAGACCTTGCTATTGTATTTTTTAATTGAAAAAACATCATCTATACTCTGTCCACGGAGTGTTCGGATCTAAGCTCCTCCCCCTTCTTGACGTCGCAGGCGGCTTTAGCCAATGGCTGGTAAGGTCATCATGCTGCAGCTGTTACTTTTTAGGTCACAGTCATGCTGTGGAAATATGGGAAACGCAAGCCTTTCACTTTTCAGGGGATCTATCAAAATTTAGTGTTTGCATCACTCTGCCAGCTGATTTACATAATTCAAACCTCTTATGGCAGATTTTTTGGCGGTTAACTTATGTTTTGTTGTTTGTTTCACCTTCAACAAAATAACATAGTTATTTTAAAAATATTGGTTCTATTGGATTCAAATTACGTAGGCTACAGTAATGAGATTAACAAGTGATTGGGATTGTAGATTCACCAATAAAACGTTCGATTTACAATGTTCCAAATTTTGGAAAGAATCAGCTGTTGAATCAACGATCAGCCAAAACTCACTAGAAGACCCTAACATTCGAATCCATGGCCGCGATGATGCGAGTGGAATAGGAAATCCCATGTAAATTGGTGCAAACGACAAATTCACGATATCAACTGTTCAAACTCGAACCATCGCGGCCATTTTAGATTACAAGGCTAGGGTCTTCTGACTTGGTTTCTTATTACGATTTTCTTTGTAGGTTATGATATTATTTTAGCGACAAAAATGATTCCTATTCAAATCTCACTATAAAAATAATGATCGATATTTATTATTGAATATATTCATAATAATGAATCAATTTATATATCAAAATCATTAAATTAGGAGCAGAGTTTTAGTTTAAAGGGAATAGCATTGGACTATTCCGAGATTCTATTCACTTGAGGTAAATTGGTTTCATGTTATTTTTTTAATCAGCTGATACTGTAGAATTTTCTTTTTATTGGAAACGTTTATGAGACAGAAATGCCCATAAAATCCACAAATTATGAGTGATGTGGATTGTAAAATGTTTATCTATGGGTGTATTGAAAAATTCCTATTTCAGTTTTACAATAGAAATCGAAATGACTATCATTTCAAAACTGAATCTCAGAACTGTGTCGTAATGAACGTTTTTTCGATACAGGAGGAACTTTTCAATACAGTCCAAATTCCAATTTATGATACATTCCTTGTTTCGTTTCGAAATCAGGTGATAAAAAGTAAACAGTGTTCAACTAACCTCAAAATCAAAACTGCGACTGTGATTGAGTAGCCTACCAGTATTTTTTTGTCAATATTTCAATTTACATATTTGAATATTTAACTAATGTGAATAGTCCAAAGTTTAAATAGTTTAATATACTACTAACTTTGTTAGTGAATATGTTAATAACTTTCACTTTTACAACAACTCTCACGATTTTGTTACTTGTTGAATGCGTTTGGTGGTTTTGACTGATATGTTATTTTTAACATATTTAACAAGTAATAACTTGATTATCATAACAGTTCAAGTAGGATAAAGATAAAAGAAGTTAAATAAACGACGGTACGTTGATTTTTATAATAGCATACACTTGCAGATAGCTTGATACTGGTGGTCTATAGCTTGATACTGGTCTGATACTGATAACTACACTGGTGGTCGTAGATAAAATAGTGTATGCAACGGTTGTATTAGGCCTTTATAGCATTTGTGAGATATTTAGAGCACTCGCTTCGCTCGTGGCTCTAACTTACATCTCACCTCATGCTATAAAGGCTCCCATTATACAACCGTTGCATAAACTACTATTATAAGCCAGGGCCTAGGTTATATTCTTGAATTTATAGTAGTGTGTAGTTGAATGAGTTTGAAATTCCCGGCTTGAACTGAGCAGTCAAAATAATAATAACAGAAATATTATTATGAAGGATTATGCTCAATCAACTATATTTCTATCAAGTGATATTGGTAATGATCGTTCTTATGTTAGAAGGATGTAAATTTTGCCGAACAACCATAAAAACGTCAATATTTCTAAGGTCTCTCAAAAATTCGATATTGAAGTTCCAATATCGATTTGAAGTTTCTATACGTTCCTGGCAATTACGACCGCTTGTGAGCTGGTCGGATCATGACGTCAGAACCTCGGAAGAGGAGCTTAGGTCCGAACACTCAGTGGAGTATAGGAATAGCTAGATGAGTGACTCGAAGTTATTGATAATGCGCCGGTCTGATAACTTAGACCCGAGTTCAATTCCTGACTGTAGCAAAATTGAGCGCAGAACACACAATTACATAAATACGGCCACCCCGTCTTTCAGAGGAGACGATAAGCCGTCGGTCCCAACTACTTGAAAAATTGTGCTCATCTCTCTCATTACCCACGCACAAGCCTAAGAGCTCATGTGAGTTCTTAGGCTTTATGTGGGCACACTCAGAAAAAAAGGAAAATTACAACTCTAATAACAAATTTACTGACCATTGTGCGGTGCTCTATAAAACTCCGTGTTACTATTGAATATTCTTGGTCTTGGTCGCACCGATGTGCGTTCACTCTAAATTAATATTTGGTTGTGATGATTTTTTCAATTTTCTGAGGGTGATGCCCACATGAGCTCCTAGGTTTGTGTTAATAGAGGGATGATGATGAGAGATGATCACTGCTTAAGTAAGTTTATCGTATTCTCCGAAAGACGAGGTGGTCGTATTTATGTGATTGTGCTGTGGTCAAAGAATTATGCCCCGGGCAGGATTTGAACTCGGGTCATGTTCGTTATCCGACCGGCGCGTTATCACTTACTCCTACGAGCCACCCAAGTAGTTCCAAGTAGCAGATTACAAAGTAGTTTTGTTCCATGCACGTTCTACTAGACTCGATGAAATCTAATTAAAGAATGAATGATTGCATGTTGCAGCACGCGTGATGTCACGCTCGCATCAGATGCTGTTGGCGAATGGGGACTCGTGTGTGGCTGCCTACAACGAGACAGCGCAGAGCATCGAACTTCTGAGTGTGAACAGTGGCGGAGTGCTGAGCGCCGCCCGCTTCGAGGAGACCGTCGTCGACATCTGCTCCATCCACGGCTCCGATTCATCCTCGTTCCTCGCTTCACTCACCGAGAAAAATCTCATCATACACCGATTGGTGCAAGGCGATTGACTGAACTTTTCATTACTTCTAAAAATTGAAAGCTCAGTAGTCGAACTTTGTTAGCATCGTTCGGTAACTTAGTGAGCCAAGGGCGATGTTTGAGTGAACTTTCCATTACTCCTAAAACTTGAAGCTCAATAGTCAAACTTTGTCAGCATCGTTCGGCAATTTCGTGCGCCAAGGGCGATGTTTGAGTGAAATTTTCATTGCTCAGAGGTCAAATTTTGTCAGTATCATTCGAAATTTTTGTGTACAGAGTTCAATCAATATTTTACTCTTAACATACAACATGTATTTTATACAAACTTGACTTTGATACCGGTTGTTTACTAATGATAATAAATATCGGATTTTCAAAGCTCCATTCATTTGGTTCAACTTGCATTTTATTTTTTCAAAGACATTGATTGCTAGATGGTTTCGCTAAACCTGAGAAGTGTTTTCGGCAGATTATTATTCCATTCTATAATCAATATAGTGAATACTCACTACATAGAAATCGCAGAATATTGAGCAGGAAATAGAATATAAGATAACTATAGAATTAGAATTAGATGATGAATAAATTAATGATATTTAAATTTGTATCAAATAAAAGAGTACCTAACTCGAACAGTTTTAACTCTGTCATTTGTCTGTCAAGTGTTCCATTTGACACACAACAATATCAAGTTGTCTACATATCAAACAGTTTTAACTTCAATTGTTCCATTTGTGAACAGCATATCAATATCAATTGTGAGTTATACTCTTGAAGGTTCATCAAGGATAGTGTACTGCGCGGATCAATCTTCTACATGAATTGAGAAAGAGGATTAAAGCAGTTGTTATTATAATCACTGAAGACAAACTTTGTTGTAGACGATTTGATAGTGCTTTGTGACAAAACTAGCACTGATATTTGAAAATGTTTGCCATACATAATTTAGATTATAAATGCAAGTTCAACCAAGTGAACATTATAAAGCGTTTAAATCCCGAAATTAATTCGTAAATTCCCGGCATGACTTGAACATTTCCAGTACAAACTTCGATATATCGGTGTATCGATACAGCGTTATAAAAAAAACATTGTTATTTGATTCATACTTTTCCATTCATTCTATGTCGAAAGTGTAATCATATTCCATTAACCTTCTTTTAAATTGAATCCTGTTTGAAAAAGTTTCGTCCTGGCTAGTTTTTCATCAATAATTATTCAATCCTATCATTTTTCCACTATTGGTGTACAGAATATTAAATCCTTATTCCACTCAGGTGTTGCACGTTTTCATTTATTGTAATTCATTCATATGGAGAAACTAGTGTGAAACCTTACTCCCTTGGAACAAATGTTATTTATTCAAATGTTTTCATTTTTGAACGGCTATTTGATAGATTTTGTGTAATTTGGGATATTATTGAGTTCGCTTTAAGATACTTATTTTCTTGGACGGTTATGTATTGAAATAGAAATTTATCAGATAAATAATTTCATATGCAGACCTATGTATGAATCAGTCAGTTACAAATGGATTTGAAAAATAATGGGCAGTTTCATCATTGATATATTTTAAATCATCAGTCTTTATTGTTAAAAATTTGATTTGAATTTATGTAAAATTAAATAGCACGATTATTTGAACTATTGTATTTTTCAAGGATAAGGAAAAACTCTTGATTTCCATTGAGTTGTTCAAAAAGGGCTTCTCTAGAATAAGACCTGAGATTTCAGCTCATTTATGGAGAATGGGCTTTTTGCAATTACTGTTGAAGGTTCAGTTATTATTTTTTCAATAATCTATTTTTAAATACAAGGTCTTTTAAAAATTTTTGTTATGAATTGATTTTTTCCAGTAGATTTCCAATAATACAATTATTATCTTCATTTAAATTAGTTGGACTAACTTCTGTTTTAAACGCCTAATAATAGTAATTTTTTAGTACAAAAGTACGGTATATTGTTGACCATTTATCCAACTTGTGTCCCTACTGACATGATAGTGAGACTTCATATTACCTCAACTTTATAGCCTAATTTTATTTGACATTCTAGCGTTAGCTAAAACGTTGCTTTTGTGATAGTATTGTCCTTATAGGATGATTAAAAATATGTAAATACATGGATCTAAGTCTGTGAAATTGAGAGGTGTGTTTATATTGTTGCAGTATTTTTGTAGTTAAAAAAAACTTCGAATAAAATTATGAAATATTCACAAAATTTTCATTATTTATCTCATCAAAGTACCTACTTGAATCGTTAATTTCCTAATAGAAAGTAGTAAATATTTCCCAAGCTGATATTCTTAAGGAAGATTACAGTGGAAAAAACTCTGTAAAGTTGTGACAAAGATGACGGCTGCCACACTAGATGAAACCAAACAAAACCATAGAAATAGTGAGATTTAGAGTGAAAATCAATAGTGTTGTTTGCTTGATTCATGAAAAATAATTCTTTTGGCGGTTTCTAAGATAATTTATTAACTTGCTAATTGAAAATAACTATGTTTATTAATATCGACATAATTATCAAGTTTTTTCTGGAAAATTATGTTGTTTTTTTCAAAATTCAAGGTAATATTTCAAAGAATATTGATTCTTGGCGTGATTTCTACGGTGAATGGAGATGGGAATAGGATAGCACCATCTATAGGACTGAACTTTTTAGCGCGTCCGTCAGATGCAGTTACATTGAAGTTCTTCAAAATGGTTGTCACGAATTTGAAGACACTAGCACGACCCAATGTCTCTCCCAAACATCTTCGTCTTCCTGAGAATAAATCAAAATAATTTAATTGAAGTTGCTATGAGTATATTTAAAAAAATAATATACTGTTCAATCTCTATCATTCGAAAACTGTAAATTTATATTCTACTCCTCAATTACCGGTTCTACTCAACAGAAACATACAAGACTTTCCAAGAAATAATTTTTATAATGCAATTGATATTAAACTGCTAATATCATGTAGATTATTTTGCCATAATTAGTGGTTTGACAACATCTTGTCTTTTCATTGAATAGATTATTCTCAAAAAACATCTTTCAAACACTCCATCATATTGAATATAATCTGTAATTTCGACATATTCTGCTTTTCTGAAGTGTTTCATGAAATACATTGATAAAATGCATTCGATATAAAAATGTACTCATCCCACTTATATTATTTTGATTTTCAATATGAAACAACCTTTTTTCTACTATTTTATCATATTATTGAATGCCTTTTTCTTCTTGAAACGAAATTTATATCTTATTAATGTAATGAAATATTAAATTTTATACATTCTTTAAAATGTAGATTGTTGATTGAAGGCTCTTCAACTCTCTTTAATGTTTTATATTCATGATACGTCAATTTATCATAATTAGAATGCACATGAACTTAATATTCTCACCCATTCCAAAAGGTATGAGCCGATCTACAAATTTTACACGGCCTTCGGAGTCCAAAAAGCGTTCTGGTCTGAAATTTTCAGGATCCTTCCAGTATTTCTCGTCCATGTGGATGCTGTACAAATTGACTAACACGGTTGTATCCTGTAAATGGCAATATATTCACAGGCATAATGCATAGACCATTACCATTAGGTATAAGGCATGGGCATAGGCATAAGGCATAATGCCGCCATTACCTGTATATTTTACAGGTAAATGGCATATTTAAGCTGATAATTATTATTTATTCCTCTATTACGTACCGGTACTTGAATGTTGAATATCATAAGTTCTCAAATAATAAGGTTCATCATTTTTTAAGAAGATAATATTTATTTCAATGTAGCCTATAAGTCGGTTTAATGACATATCCACGAGACTATAACTTACGTAATTCTGTAATACGATTCAAGATTAGGATTGACGATTATTGTACTGTAGGCCACTGTAATAAATTTATGTACAAATTTTTATCTTTCAATTATACATATACATATTGTAGCCTACCTAATACCTGATGGCTTATACATAATTATTGTAATATGTTTCAAAAAATACCTGAGGAATAATGAATTCTTCAAGCTTCACATGTTTCTTCGTTCTATGCGGAATCGTTAATGGTGCTGTATTACAGAAACGTTGCACTTCCATGATTACTGCTTCAACATAGTTGAGTCTGTGGAGACAAGTAATAAGTTTTTTAAAATGAATCAGAATTGATGTACCGTAACTATAAAATTATCTCAATTCACTCGATTTATATCTTAGCATCAAATTCATATTTTCCAATGATCGAATTTATATTTCTCATTAGTTGATTGGGGAAGTGGGTAAAGCGATGCATGAAAAATTTTCCCATTATTTAAGAGCCAAGTTTTTTTATCTAATAAAAGTTGCTATGTGAGAATCAAAAATTTTTCAACACCATACAATCATGTGTCAATCCTCAGTCGATTATGGCCGAAAACTTTCATTCAGATTCTAGACTGGCTAGACTGGTCAACTAGATTCATCATATTATACATCTATGTAAATAATTATCTTTTGAAGCTCACAAACATTAATATTTATAACGAGCCTATATTAAGTGATAGAAATGATAAAATCTATAAATAGAAAGCTAGTTTTGATTTCTTATACGGGGGTCCATTGAAAGTACTTCGAACTTGAACTCCACTTCGAACTTTGAGTAGTATAATTGGAAAATTATTGATCTACAATTCTACATTATTTGAAAAGGTTCAATAAATTTAGATATTTCTTGAATTGTGGTCCGAAACTGTAGCTTATCAAGCATCAAGTTACATTTCTAGCTAGTAGCCAGAAACAGTAATGAATGTATTATTCAGTTTGGTAATAATTTTTTTATTCAAATTGGTGATACTGTATTTAATATTGTATGATTTATAATAATTGAATTATTTATTTTCGCCACACTGCACAGAAAGCAGCTGTTTTCTGTGCACTAAAGAGATTCGAAAGACGCCATTTACAGGCGGTTTTGCTACTAAAAGAGGGCTCTTTCGGAGCTAGTGCACAGAAAGAGACTGGTAGTTACCTATCCGGCCGCTAGATCGGGCAACAATGCACTGCTTTCTGCTTCTCAAGCCGCCGTAGCCTACTTCAGTTTGAATCAGCGATCGCTGCAAACATTCTTATACAATATTTATTATTCTTATTCTCGCAGTGTGGCGAAAAGTATCGTACTGAACTCTCACAGAAAGGTGTTTACGGTATTCGGATAACATATTCCCGGGCTCGGCAAGCCTCGCACGGGAAACTATCCTCATACCGTAAACACCTACTTTCTGTGCTTGTAGTGTAATGTACTATTATAATTGAATTATAGGTGTATGAGAACTCACTGTTTTCTATCTGCCAGACAAACATCCCGCCCTTTACAGATGGAGTCAATTTCCTTCTGTGCTCGCTCTTGTACTTCTGGGTGTTGGATCAACATCTGAACCAGAAAACTGATGGTGTTTGTGGTTGAATCCGATCCAGCCATGAACAGGTCCATGAGAGTAACTATCAGTTGATCCTCTGTAAAAAATCCGCCATAAAGAAGCTTATTATTCTTTTTGCCATGAAAAGAAACTGCTATGAACCAAATCTATTCAAATTATTATATACTACAACTTGAGTTATCAGTGTATGATATCCCACACTCTTGAAGGTATGGCTCTAGTTCTAGGGTACATTGAAAGAAGATAAAGTTATTTTTGATATGAAATGTCTAATAATTTCAATTATTCAATAATTATCATTGTGCAATTTTGAGAATGGTAAGTTATAAATATTTTTTCAATAGAATAGTTACTGGGATTCTTAGAGCATGTAGCTTTCTTTTAAGTATAAATATAAATTATCATTATTATGGGAATTATGATATTATAATATGGAATGAAATATATTGTACACGATCAAAGAATAGAAGAAAATAGAATATGTGTATTTTAGAGAATGGATGAGAGTGAGTTACCTGTAAAACTGAAATCGTTCTTGGAATTTCGTCGTTGAATTTCGAGTAAATAAGCATCAATCACATCATTTACAGATTGTGGATCTAGTTTGGATTTGTGTTCGTCTATTGTTTCCTGAAATGATAACAATAAAGGAGAAGTTTATTATTGAAATAATAAAATTACGGTACTATACAATACAGATGTGTGATGAGTGACCGTGTATATTTACATGGTAGGTATATTTGACTTATAATATTGACGCTATAATATTAATCGATGTACTGAAATTTAATTTTTTTGTTGAAACAACCGGAATTAAAAAGAAACATGAAACTATTTTAAAATAAAAGAGATCCAGAGATAACAATGATGTATAGTACCTTGAGAAAGGAATTGAGTAGGGAGATAACATGCTTATGTTTATAAAAGATTTGTTTTCCCTTGCCAAAGAATCTATAGATTGGCACTTGGTTGAGAATTCCTCCTGTCATGTCTTGCAAACAGAAACTTGAGTGGATCTGTTCAAGGAGTGTCGTCATATTTTGGTCAGTGTGAGAGAAGCGCTTTCCGGCGATCATTGACCACAGCACATTCATAACGTGAACATTAATTGTGTGGTAGATATCTTGAGGTCCTTTCTGTGGAAAAATAAAAAAGGTACAGCGACAATTTTGATATATCTGACTAAGTAAAATCAACTTTAAAATAAAATGAAAAACTACTTATTGGTATATGTACTGAAATAATACGGTATGGTAATGATTGAAGAATAAATGAATATCAAACACCCTTTTAAAAAAACTTTAAAATTATTAAAACACAGACATGTTTTGGCACATTAGGCCAGGCCATTATCAATGTGGATAAAATAATAAATAAATAAAAATAATTATTTTATCCACATTGATAATGGCCTAATGTGCCAAAACATGTCTGTGTTTTAATTGAACGAGTGTAAGCGAGTTCCTTCTTTTGACTCAAGCCCGAAGTTGTTGTCCATCTGTTTGTTTGTTAGTCTGTATGTTCGACAATAACTTTCGAACGCCTCAATTAATCAACTTCAAATTCATAACATATATTCTTCATACTCTTATACAGGTCAAGTTCGTTGGACAATGGAATCGACCGACTCCTTCATCCTTTTTCAGGCGAAAAAAAGATAAGCTCTCAGCAACAATATATCTATATAAACTCTCGTAAATTTCAACACAATAATCACGGCTGGGAAAAAATGTCATATGGAATTTGAATAAATTATTTTTTTTGGATCCATCTGATTTCAATAAAACAGCTGATTTATTTGCGGCAAACTTGAAAGAATTATCATAAAAATAATGTTCTTGAATGAAAAGTACTTTCATGTTGAATTGAAGTCATATGTTGAATATTGATCTCAAAGTTTAAACATGTGATAGGAGTCTATTTACTCAAACAGCTGACAAGAGGCAGCAAATTTGAATTATTTTATCACAAGACATTTTTTCAGTTTTTTTTTGTAAAGAAGGGCTTTTATTTGCTCTTGGGCAGCAAAAAAATGTCACAGTAAAAAATGTGATGAGTCTCAGGACTCAGGACAGTCTGTAAGTTGTCTAAATGAACAAAACGGTTTAGTTCCGCTTGCTCTTGACTCAATAATATGTTCTTGCAGATCGCTTGCCGACTGTCTACTGGTAAAGTTCCTTATCACTAATAAATATTCTTATGGCTTTTATTGGTGGGGAGACTCTTACGGGTAGTTCCACCTCGCCAATGTGTACTTGGCCAGAACTGGTCACCCATCCAAGTGCAGTCCACAATGTTCGTGACTTAGATCACCCTCACCGAGAGACCAATTGCCAGTACTTATCACTAACAGCTCTTCAATCGCCTTTTTCGTTGGCGTCTGCTATAATCTCGTGTAACACCATTATTTACTGTATCACTCTTGAGGTAGGTTTTAGTTGATAGAACGTACCGCGGCGGGCAGTCGCGACTGTACAACAATGGTTGAGAGCATACATTTTATTTGTTTTGGTTGATGCGGCCGCGACTGGATTCGTTCAAGGAAGACGAATGCTTCAACAATAGAGCATTCAGCTATTGTTGACAACCGCGATCGACAGCAGCTGGCCGCAGTCACTTCAAAAAAATATTCTCTTATAGCTATGATCAGCTGATTATAGAAATTTAAAAATATCCTCTTATAGTTTTGATCAGTTGATTATAGAAATGTTTTAGCTTCTAAGCTCTTAAGCTTGAAAAAAATTATTATTTTCTTAGCTGTATTAAAACTAATTTATCCACGGGAATATAATTTTTTATGAAGTTTTATGAAATAACAGATTGATAAATATAAATCACTAAAATAGAATAATATTCTTTGATAATGACTAATTTATCAATCTTGAAATTTTGTGAACCTATACTGATTGTAACATAATAGAAGGAACATTCAGTATTGTTTAAATATAGGGATTGATAAGAATTTTGATTCATATTCCACCTATTCGCGGCATCCGACGCATCAACAAACTTGATCAAGTGGACTTGACTGCAAAATTTCATCATCAAGTTATCAAAGCCATAAGTTAACTTAGAAAGTTCGCACGCGAGTTCTTCAGCCCATGGGGCTTACTAGTAATTTTAAAGTTTTTTTAGAAGGGTGTTTGATTTTCATTTATTTTTCAATTATTTTAAACAGCCCTATGTTTTAAAGTTCAGTTTTCAAATACGGTAATGATTCTTATTGAAAGTCAAAGTGTCAAAATATGTTACCATAAGTCAAAATGCAAAATTCGTTGAAATTAAAAATGTATCTATTTTTATAATTTATTACATAATATTGTTCAAATAATAAGATGCTTAGACCCAATGAATGATGATTACACGTATATTTCTGTAATTGTATGGTATTTATTGTTTTATAGAATAAGTTGCTTGGACCCAACGAATGATGATTACATGTATATTTCTGGAATTGCATGGTATCAATTGTTTTATAAAATAATTGCCCAGACTAATTGTATGATGATTGTGGACTGTAGGCTGCAGTATCAACGAATAGATTGATATGATTGATTGGTTTTTTATCATTGGAGACTTGAGTTCACATCTGAATGCAACGAAATTTTTAATTCATTTTTGAAAAATTGAAGTGGAATTTATGATAAGTTGACTCACCCCACAATTTCTTGATATATGAGATGAAAACTCAGATACTTCTCGACTGATACGATCTTCCATTGAACTTTTCCCAAAACCATTCAACTTCAATTGTTTTAAACAGAACTTTCTTTGTTCCAGGCCAAACGGTCCATCAATGAATACAACTCCTGAAATAAAATCAGACCTTTGAACAATGACTTTTATTATAAATATAGCCTACTATATAAGCACCAGAAGTGGCCACTGTTCCAGTTGTGACCACTTGAAAGATATCTTCTTATAAATAAGGATTTGATGCCTTCAAATGGGTTCTAATTCTAAACTTGCTTGAGGCTCTCAGCTTATGCTATCTAGCGGCTGATAGATAGTCGAAGTAGGAGCTTGTGAAGCATCAGTCAATATTATTGTTATTTTAAAATGAATTTATAGAAGCCCACATAAAATTAAATAGAGAATTATATGATTATCATAAAAGAAAGTAGCCAATCTAACTTATTCACTCTTTCCCCAAAAAAATACAATACATAATACAGTTACAATAAACTTTCATCTATCGTTCACAAGTATTCTGATTGAGCATCATACTGATGTTAATTACACTATCACAATCACTAAATGTGTGAGTATGCTATTTCCACTTCTTATAACTATGCTATTTGAAGTATCTACAGTTAAATTGCTAAGTGCAATAAACCCAATAATAATATGAATCTACAACAATAAACTTTAAAATTCTTCACACCTAGTATTAATTTATTTATTCAGTTATTTACAAATAATAGTAATCATGACAAAAGCAATTGAAATTCTCAATTGATTCTACATTTTAATCAAGTAGTAAAAATCTGCAACAAAAAACTTTCCATTCTTTACACATAGTAACTTAATAACAAAAGTACAGTAACAAATTCAAAGAGTGGAAGATCTGGAAATGAAAAACTTAAAGACTTCATTAAAATAATAATAATAATAATTACCAAGACGTTTTCCGAATGCTCTCAGTCTGAAGAGAAATCCATCCGGTCGACCTTCGTACTCATTTAGGGCCAGCACTTCATTGGCTCGCTTATAATCAGAAATGATGACAATCCTGTCCAAACCAAGTTTAATACCTAAAATTGGTCCATAGATATCGGTCCAATGCTGCCACACCAGATGCACGTAAGTGAGTTTCTTGTGGAGGTGTAAAAACTCAAATAGGTTTCCAGCAAATGGAATCCATCTTGGTCCTGCAATTCAAGTTCCAAATCATAAAGCTCCTTGAAAGCATAACATTATTAAAACACAATTACACAAAATATAATATGAATATTGAAAGCCCAAGATATTCTTCACACATATTGATATATGGAATATCATATTATTAGTAACTTGGATGAGAAACATCTATCAATATCGAAATTGGAATGTATATTCAACGGGAATGTATAAACATAGATTTATTTTTATTTTACTATTACTACTGTACACATAAAATTCATGATGAACTTTTTGTTATTTCAATTTAAAATGAGAATTTGTGATTTTGTAAATCATATCGTATTCAATTTTACACGAAAATTTCTGTTTTCATCTACCTCAAAATCATAATTTTTTTAAACAAAATTACTCAGTAAAAAAATGATAGAATGATTTTTCAATATGGACTAGTTTTATACTAGAGGAGTAACTTACACTAGGTACCTCATGTTTTCATCTGAATAGGAATTAGATTAGAATTTGAATTTGGTGTCGTATGGGCTTGCAAAAAAACCTAAGCGTGATAAAGGAACCGTATCTACAATATAAGATTTCGTTGAAATCTGAATTATTCTGCTTTTCTTGAACCAATGTCCACTAAAGTACGGGTTGGAAAAATATCTACGAAATCGCAAACTGAGAGTAAAATTGGCAAATTTATGTGTTTTTCCCAATCAAACTCCAATTGAAATGTCTGCTCCATGATACGCTTTTTATCCTTTTTGAATAGGGGAAAATCTTACCGTGTGAATAAAGAATGCGTGCTTTTTCTATTGAGCTATCAGAAGCCTACTACCATCGATTTCTGTTATTATTGTTAACTGCTTGAGTAGTTAATTAATCAGAGAGGTACCGTGTGCAGTATTTGTTTGTCAACTACTTGAGTAGTAGTTTTACTAACAATGTCTAAATAATAGGCTACTAATAATAGGTAATGTACCAATGAACTTATATTATTACCAAGGAAAAAGTTGAATTGAAATAATAAGATTCTTATGATTAGAATTGATAAATTATTCTAATTGCCAGTTCAATATAATAATTATGATAACTATCCATTTATTGAATTGAAAAAGTAAAAATAATTACCAGGAGGAAAATGTCTAGGTTTGATCTCCCTAGAATATAAATAAAAAAATATCAATAGAGAGACAGTCACAACTTCAAGCCACATTCTAACTTCAGCAGCTCAACAAGACACTAGACACCAACAATGAATACAAAAAGTGAGCCACTTAATAGCTTTTCAGGTAAACCTATTCTCAAATTCAAATAAGGTTGAAGTATTCTTTTCATCTACACTTTACTATACAGCATGGTGATCCTAACCAGATAATACTTTTTTTGTAAGAGGAAGCATGTATTTAGAAATTAGACACAATGCTTTGTGGAAGCTAGTGAGGAGGCAGGAAGTATATAATATGTAGATGGAAGTTTAAAATAACCAATAGTCTCATAAATATTCAGATTAGTCTCCCTTATTTCTTGACTACCGTTTTGTACATTCTCTCTCATTTGAATTTCAAGTATCCTAGTATTTCGAGCATCCCACTAGCCACTTAACCAATTTGCCGAACAGGTAATTTTTCATCATAGGTATATACTTCAACTATTTCACTTGAACAGTATTATGGATTTGTTACTTTATGAAATTGTTATTTTATATTGTATTTTCAGTTTGCGTTAAGCGGACAATAATGGGATCTGCTTCCTAGTGCACTCAAATAGGCCTATATATATATTTTTAAAAAAATCGATTATTCTGCAGCTCGGAGCTTATAATATATTTCTCTAACCATTTTTAGATTCTATCAAATTGATAATGAACAGAGTGTTATTTGGAGAGCATAAATAATTGAAAAAAGTTTTTCAACCAATATTGTTCTCAGCATTTTTGTATTCCAATAGTGGATTTGAAGGCGGGGAATGAAGAATGATGACCAATACTTGTATTTTTAAAAAAAACCTTCTACAACTTTAATGGTAACATTCTAATAATAACAGATGACATGGAAATATTAACATTAAATTTGGATATTAATATCAAATTTTAATATAAAATACTAGTACCGGTACGAACAGATATATCTTCCGTTTATAATAGAAAGAGTATGTGGTTCAGACAGAATAAGAGTAATTCACATCAAGACTAAAATGGTTTTAAAATGGCATTTTATGTATTTAATGATTTTTTCGTAGTAAAATAATATCAGGCCTTTTATATAACTATTATATTACAAAGAGTTCTGGCACTTTCTTGTATTGCTCTTATATTAATTGAAATAGTTTTTTTCAAATATTTCAAAATAAAAGAATTGCACTCATCACGGGTAGAGATGACGAAGGTTTTGACATATCAATCACAGAGATTTGATAGTTTCTTTGGAAACAATTCCTTCAGCTCGCAATCTTGACAAAATCGGTCTGTAGATGTCAGGAGTAAACGGGAGCACCATGCCATGTTCTTGTATTTCACCTGAAAATAAAATCGAAATCACGCATTTAGTTGCCACTCTGAAGTTGAATAAATAAATTTAATTCTATTCATATATTGTATATCGTCAAATTATAATTTTTTTCAATGAAAGCAAAATTTCATTATACTTTGATTGGCAGCAATATTGGTATTTAGTAACAGTATTAGTACTCCAGCACCTATGAATACCAAGACGACGAGTATAAATAGTTGCATGAACGGAAATCACAAATTGATGAGAACCGCCGTAAAATTACATTTTCCTACAGATAGCAAAAAAGTGCATCTTTACACACTGAATAGAGTTTCTAAAATGGGCCATTCTCACACGAGTGTCTAAAATACTTTACGCACTAGTGCGTAATGTAATCTGGACTTTCCAGATTTTCAACCAATCACAGAAGAGGAAGTTTTTGAAAATGTGTTTTTCCAAAACTGGTGGATTGTGTACATTCAATGTATCAGTCAATTCTGTCAGTATTTTTTATCAGTCCATTTATTCAGTGCATCCTATCAGTCCACTCTTTCAATCCATCAGTTCAGTTCATCATTCCATTGTTTCAGTCCATTATGTCAGTTCATTGTCATCAGTCCATTCAATCAGTCAATTTTTTCAGTGAATTTCTCAGTCCATGTTATAAGTCCATTCTGTCTCTTCAATTTTACATTCCATTCTGTCAGTCCATTTCATCAGTCCATTATCAATCAGTCCATTCTTTTAAACCATTTTATTAGACCATTTTTTCAGTCCATTTCATCTTTCCATTTTGTCAGTCCATTCTGTCAGTTAAATGTACCAGTCCATTTTGTCAGTCTATTTCATCAGTCCATTCTGTCGGTTTATTTTATGAGTCCATTCATCTCGTAACTCCATTTCATCCATCTATTCTGCCAGTCCATTTCATCAGTCCATTCTATCAGTTCATTCCGTCAGTCCATTTCTTCAGTCTATTCTGTCGGTTAACTCTACCAGTCCATTTTGTCAGTCTATTTCATCATTCCATTTCTGTCAGTCCATTTTGTGAGACCAATCCATCAGTCCATTTCATAAATTAATTTTTTCATTTCATCTCATCAGTCCATTCTGTCAGTCCATTTCATCAGTCTATCCTGTCAGTTAATTTCATCATTCCATTCGGTCAGTTCATTTCATCATTCCTTTCTCTCAGCTCATTTCATCAGTCTATTCTGTCAGTCCATTCCATCAGTTTATTTTTACAGTCCATCTTATTAGTTCATTATTCCAGTTCATCTCATCAGTCCATTTTATCAGTTTATTTTATCAGTCCATTCTTTCAGTCCATTTTATTAGTCCATTTGTACATAGTGTATTATAATCAGTTGAGTGAGATCATACAATATAATTACCCTTCTTGGTGATCCTACAACCCCCAATTTATATGTATAGGTCTCTAAATCAACATCCTTCTAATTTTTTCACATTTGATGGTAACTGTAGGAAAAATGTAATGTGTAACTCAAGCTTAAAGTGTACTTGCTGCACTTGAGAAACTTTTTTAACTCGCCTTCGGCTCGTGAAAAAAACTGTTTCACTCGATGCAGCAATCTACCACTCCAGGCACTAGTTACACAAATAACTATTTTGCATTGCTTGTGTCAGAATCGTTAATTTTGTTCTCGATAAATGAGTTTATTTAAAGCCTATCGTCTAGATAAACGCGGTAAATGAGATGAGTTGTTTTCATGCAACTACAAACACAGGTTGATAGCGACAACATCCTCGTCACCGATTCTGTTGGACCGTCAAGTTTTTCAAGTGTTGATTTGTTTGTGGGAATTGCATAATTAATATAATTGATTTTGGATAATCAGCATTCAATACTTGGATACTCCATCATTGACAGGTATTTTGAATCAATGGAAATTGTAGAGAATTCAATTCTGAAGAAAAAACATTGAGAACTCTTTGTCCAAAACTCATAATTCTGGTATTTGATATGCATTACTCCACATTCGATTTTTTATTATTTTGACTGCTTAGAATCATGATTTGTGAGGTTCGGGTGGACAGAAAAAGTGCAATTTTTCTTTAAAATCGAATTCTCTAAAATTTTCATTCATTCAAAAAATCAGGTATACTATTATTTTAAAATTTTACATTACAGTACTTTGAAGTTGAAAAGACAAGTTTTTATCACATTTTACCAACTCTTTCAATAATAATTGAAGTTAAAAACTTCTAATCGGTTTTATTAGATTTATCAGCTAATTTTGAATTATGATTGATCATTTAAATAATCTCAAGACCATGCATGAGGCCACCACAAAATTATAAAAATAAAAGTTTGGAGGAGAATATGAAATTTTTCCATCATTATCTCGGTAACAATCCATTTCAGGACGAACATCCGAATTTTCATTATTTTTCCTTGTAGAATCAGCTGCCAATAACCTTCAAGAACTTATAATCAGTACCGGATTCACGAATCACCCTTGTACGAGTCTTGTTTTATCTTAAATAAAATTGGATACAGCAAGTAATGTGGAAATCATCAATTTGTTGTCATAATCTGAATAAGTAATTTCTCATATTATTAGAGTAGCTTCTATTTTTATTGGATGATATTTTATTTTTTCTACAGGGCTACTTATCAGTGTATATTATTAAATGAAACTTTCAATCACAGTAGGCTACCCTTTTAATTGAACAAGCGTTAGTGAGTTCCTTCTTTTGACTCGACGCCAGAGTCGTTGTCCGTTTGTTTGTTTGTATGTTTGACAATAACTTTCGAACGCCTCAAATTAATCAACTTCAAATTCAGAACACATATTCTTCGAACCTTTATACAGGTCAAGTTCGATGGACAATGAAATTGATTGACTCCTTCATCCTTTTTCAGGAGTAAAAAGGATAAGTTCTCAGCAACAATATATCTATATATAATTCTCGTATATTTCAACACAATAATCACGGCTGAGAAAAAATGTCATATGGAATTTGAATAAATTATTTTTTCCTCCACCTACTATCTAAAGTCGCATTTCACTCCCTGGAATCGAATACTAAAGCGCTTCATTCTCTCCCTCGGGAGAAAAAGAAGATTGAAATTCCCTAGGGAATAAAGTAAACCCATTTAAATAACATAGGAAGCATCTCTATGATATTTTGTGTCTAAATTTGGAACTTAGGCGTGAACTGTAGAACAGTAAACAGTATAGAGTGCACAGTTTGGAAGAAAGGTTGGTTACGCTGATATTTTGAAGGAATATTTAACAACAATATATTTAAAACAAATATATTTGTGTTTAGTAGCGATTTTGCGATTTTTTATCGCTATTTCTGAGTTCTGGGTAAGAGTTACACAATTGCCGCTGTTTAACTTTTTTTTTGGACTCCGACTCTCTTCAACTTCCATTAATAAAAAATACAAATTTATAATTCCTGTGATGAACACAAATTCATCACTTGTCCTATGTTTTATCAATTTTGAGATTTTTGATCGCCATTTCTGAGGTTTGGGTAAGATTTACACAATCGCCGCCATCAAACTTCTCCTTCAGAATCCGACTCTCTTCAACTTCCATTAATAAAAAATACAATTTTATAATTCCTTATTCAGTTATAACCCTTATTGTTGAAAAATGACGTTTCTTAGCATATTTTTCTAATTATCTCAACAACCGTTAAAGTTACAAACTTGGAACTGGTTTTATTGAATTCCTCAACTGATTTTACATAGGAATTGATTATTTCAGAACCTTACTAGAGCCTCTAAAAAATTAGAAAAATTAATATTTTTTGAAAAATCTCAGTTTTCCGCCATTGTTATCTCGGTAACAAAGCGTTTTTGGGGTTTGGTCCCATGGAACTTTTTTGTTTACTTGGTGCAAGGAATCAGCCTGAGAAGTATTGCGCATTCCTCCTGAAACATTCTGTATATTTGATTTATCCAAATGGGAATACTGAACAATCAAAAAATTCCATTCTTGAACAATGTTTGTTACTGGTTTATCTGCTGTTTTTAATTTGATACACCTGGTTATTTACAAAATTCTATTGAATTTAAAACAAAAGGCGATCAAAATGACTCTACAGAGTGTTCCAAAAAGAATCAACTAAAGTAGTATCACGGTGTTCTTTGAGCTAAAATAAACAGAACATGTCATTGGAAAACACCGAATTCTCTTTAGTTGTCCTGTTATCCGCCATTCTATTATTTTAAGACTTTCCATCATAGGCTACCTAGATAATGGATAAACTCTACACGAAGTTTCAATATAGTATGTATGGTTTTCAGAAAAAAGGAAAAGTTATTACATCCATATTTTGTAAATTTGTTAGAATTGCTCAATTAGGTCTACTCTGAATTCTTGCAGTCAAGTCGTCTTGAACAAGTAGGCCTACTTTTTATTGTTGCATTGGCAGGAGCAGAGTTGCAGATAATGATGTATCAAAATATACCATACAAAACTATATCCTCACAAAAAGGAATCATTCAGTATTGAATAAATCTAGGTATCATGTTAGTATGATTTGTGGTTCATATTTTTCAATAATTAAAGCCTTAAGTTGACTTTAAGAGTTTGCACGTGAGTTCTTCAGCCCATGGGGCTCACTAGTATATTTATATTTCAACACAGCACTTTTGTAATTATCATTTGTTATTATCATAGTGTAATAACAATAAAGAATTAAATTTATTATGCCATTGAACGAGCATAAGCAAGTTCCTTCTTTTGATTCAAGGCCTGAAGTTGTTGTCCGTCTGTTTGTTTGTCTGTCTGTATGTTCGACAATAACTTTCGAACGCCTCAATTAATCAACCTCAAATTCAGAACATATATTCTTCATACTTTTATACAGGTCAAGTTTGTTGGACAATGAAATCGACCGACTCCTTCATCCTTTTTCAGGCGAAAAAAGGATAAACTGTCAGCAACAATATATCTATATATACTCTCGTATATTTCAACACAATGATCATGGCTGCGAAAAAATGTCATATGGAATTTGAATAAATTATTTTTTTGGATCCATCTGATTTCAATGAAACAGCTGATTTATTAGCGGCGAATTTGAAAGTACTATCATGAAAATAATGTTCTCAAATGAAAAGTACTTTCATGTTGAATTGAAGTCATATGTTGAATATTGATCTCAAAGTTTAAACATCTGATAGGAGTCTATTTACTTAAACAGCTGACAAGAGGCGGCAAATTTGAATTATTCTATCACAAGACATTTTTCCAGTATTTTTTGGTAAGGAAGGGCTTTTATTTGCTCTTGGGCAGCAAAAAAAATGTCACAGTAAAAAATGTGATGAGAAATCATGATTATGGATTTTTTAAATCATAATTATCCGGTTCAAATTTAGCAAGCAACTGATAGAAAACAAAAATTGAAAATAAAAATACAATAATTATTATCCAAGAAGCAAGAATCTGTTCAGAGCTAACAAGATTTTAAAAACAAATCTGATTGTTATTATCACACGATGTTTTCAATGTAACAGAAATTGCGGTTGGCGAATACTCAGCTCTCTCTCAGGACAGTCTGTAAGTTGTCTAAATGAGCCAAACGGTTTAGTTCCGCTTGCTCTTGACTCAATAATATGTTCTTGCCGATCGCTTGCCGACTGTCTTTCCTGGTAAAGTTCCTTATCACTAACAGCTCTTCAATCGCCTTTTTCGTTGGCGACTGCTATAATCTTGTGTAACACCATTATTTACTGTATCACTCTTGATGTAGGTTTTAGTTGAAAGAACGTACCGCGGCGGGCAGTCGCGACTGTACAACAATGGTTGAGAGCATACATTTTATTCGTTTTGCTTGATGCAGCCGCGACTGGATTCGTTCAAGGAAGACGAATGCTTCAACAATGGAGCATTCAACCATTGTTGACAACCGCGATCGACAGCAGACAAATATCCTCTTATAGCTATGATCAGCTAATTATAGAAATTTAAAAATATCCTCTTATATGATCAGCTGATTATAGAAATGTTTTAGCTTCTAAGCTCTTAAGCTTGAAAAAAATAATTATTTTCTTAGCTGTATTAAAACTAATTTATTCCACGGGAATATAATTTTTTATGAAGTTTCATGAAATAACAGATTGATAAATATAAATCACTAAAATAGAATAGTATCCTTTGATAATGATTAATTCATCAATCTTGAAATTTTGTGAACCTATACTGATTGAAACATAATAGAAGGAACATTCAGTATTGTTTAAATATATGGATTGATAAGAATTTTGATTCATATTCTATCTATTTGCAGCATCCGATGCATCTTTATCATCCGATGCATCCGAGCAAACTTTATCAAGTAGACTTGACTGCAAAATTTCATCATCAAGTTATCACAGCCATAAGTTAACTTAAAAAGTTCGCACGCGAGTTCTTCAGCCCATGGGGCTTACTAGTTTATATAAATGGAACTTACCATCAAGGACCATTTTGGCAGCAATAGCAGCCGGCAGTCCCACGGTGCGTGCCATTGCTGTTATGTTGTTGGTGTCCCCATATTCGACCAGCGTCACTCCGCGCTCCTCTCTCCTGTCTCCGGGCCACACAATGCCCAATTCGTGCCTCAAAATCACCACGTCCCTTTCACCTTCACCTACAATACATAAATTTTGTAAATAACGGGTGTTTCAGAAAAGACGCACACCAAAGTTTGAAGGAGAATATATCGACATAGAGAATACAACGTTGTATAATAATGATTGAAAATAACTCATTTTCCATAATTTTTATTGTGTGGTGTTATCTTGGGTCGGGTATGAATGAACTCTCACTCGGTTGAGACTGATGATTAACTTCAATAAATAATCCAACTATCATCATTATAAAAATATTAACTACTTAAACGTATTGATATTACAGATATAAATGAATACTGGGACATTACTGATACATAAGTGTGATGTAAATTACGTTAATAAATAGTAAAATAGAGCTAAAACATCAAATATTGTAGTGGAAATATTTCCTATGCCAAATATAATTATTTTCTGTCAAAATTTGATGAACTGATCATATATTCATATTGGGTAGAGGCACCAATTGTTGACAACACCCCAATTATTGACACAAACGTCTTCAACATTCAATATCAAGCTACCTATACCATACATGTTTTTTAAATTGGTGCCAGGCAAATGCCACATTCATCATCCATATCTCACCACCCCATTCAAGTCACCACTATTACCTTGAAGACCAGAAAAAAAATCATTCTTCAGGTGACCATCGCGGCAGTTGGATCCTTATCCATTTTGCTAAGGGGATAAGCTTTTAAAATGTTTTTTTTTCTTGATACTTGTGATTTTTTCTGATGTTCATGTTTGTTTTCCTGATTGATATAAATGAATACTTGATAAGTAATGCGTTTTTAGAGGTGAATTCTCATCAGTAAATTAATTTTTGCAGTGTCAACAATTGGGTAGGAAAAAACATATTTTCCACAATTATTGACACATTTGTCAATAATAGGGGATTCTATAAAAACTGGCCTGATACATATTAAGATACTTTAAATGATTTGTGACACATTGGTACTATTGAAAAGCGAAAAAAGCAAGAGGATCCAATTCTTGACAGGGGGTGTCAATAATAGGTCGAAGTGCATGCCAATAATTTGACCCATTATTGACAGTAAGAATGCCCGATTATTGAATTAATTATAAAATCAGGATGAGTCTATTTGGACTAGGATAATAGATCACATATTACAAAAAACTCTATAAATATTATTTAAAAACTCTCATATGGAGAAAATAAAAAGAAAAGGAAGTTGTAAAAACAACTTGCATTTGTAACTTATTTTTACAACAGAACCATGGTTTTAAGGATACAGCGAGATAGTTTTGCTGAAAACCATGATTATATGAGAATAGAGAGGGAGATAAACTCTATTCAGATGAGAATAGAGAGGGAGAGATTCAAAGAAAGAGGAAAAAAAACAAAATCCAATTCAGAGCTCCATCTCCAACATCTAATTAACAACCTGTTGAACAAGATAAATTTATTATTTTTGATCAAGAGAATTTCCCAAGTATTGATGATACGATCCTATTAGATGAAAACATTTTGGAAGGAGCTGAGAGAGAATTTGAAGAGAAGGAAAAACAGTTGAAAAGTGTAAAAATGGAAGGAAGAGGATATGAGGTGGTGATTGATGCTGGAGGCTGTAGCATGGGAGAGATGAGGAATGAAGAGATTACGCAGACAGAGGAGGATGCGAACTGCTCTTAAAATTTCGAAAATAATGGATAATAAGGTGATAGGAAACCCTTCAAGACCTTGTAACCGAATAAGAAATGTATTCACATTGGAATTAAATGAGGAGGTAGCGATTGAGGTAAAAGACATCATGGCAAAGCTACATAAATCTCTGGTTTCCACTCAAACCCCAAAAAATTAATTTTCAGAACAATTAGAGCTAGAGATATTGATTGATTTAATTATATAATTGTATTTTTTGATTGATTGATTGATGCCTATTTGCTATCTTATCGGGCTTACTTATTTTATATTTTCATGAATTGTAAATAGATCTATTTCGATCTCAAATTGTGTCATTAATTGGTGTCTATCCTGTCAATATCTGGTTGTAGATTGTCAATACGGTAATCGGTACTTTCAGATGTCGATAACAGGTTCATAGGTGTCAAAAAATTGATTCTTTTACAAGTCAATAAATGGTTCATGGGTGTCAATAATATGGGAGAAAACATACTCCTATTTTTTAGCTAATAGAGAAAAATAGTGAAGTATTCGACTTGAAACTTCAATTAGGAGTTGTAGCACAGATATTGGCTAATAGTTTAAACTTTAGAAAGTAAAAATCGGTCTACGGAGTGAGAAACTATTAGGAAAATACTGCAAAATTTTCCTTAGAGTGTCAATAATTGGTGCTTTTACCCTTGCTGATCATTCATATCTTGTTCGTCCCATAACAAGATTATTCCAATAAAGCAAATTTTATTTTTTATAGAGCAGATTATTCCAATAGATCATTCATATCTTGTAACACCTGTTACAAGATTATTCCAATAGAGCAAATTTTTCCAAGCACAAATAATGGAAAATCAGGGAAAGATAATGTGTAGAAATACATCGACCGGTAGCTCAGTACCGTACTCATCCTCAAGTTTGATGATGAATATACTTACAAGATTTTTCCATTGATATGTAATTCACTACATAACGCTATTCTTCTCATTATCAACACTAATCATAACATGAATCATGAATGTATCTAACCCTGTGTTAATTTCGGTCTGTAGGTATAGTGTCTGGGTAAATTTGATTATAGATTCTATATATTATACATAAGTATAAACTGTATTATAGATAATATAGATGCATTATTGATTATAGATAAGTATAAATTGTACTCGTAATTTAATGTGATTTCGCTCATAGATCTCACAACCTAATCAACGACAAGTCCAATGTTGGAGTTTTTCATCACCTTGCATTGTATTGTAACATCTCAGTGGAACAATAACCACGAATAATTCAATACGAGTAGGATATAGACATGCTTTTACACTTCGAGATGAGTCCTTTTTGAAACAAAAGTTATAATAAAGAAACCGTAGTATAGTTATCAAGTGTATGGAAATATACTAACCGTATGCCAGCCGATTACTCAAGTAATGGCTAAGGGTGTCAAGTGGAGTATTACATTTTTTCACTGGATTGTCATCAAGAATTCCCAAATCCTCGAGGGGAGCCAGCTGATCGCTACCAACACAGGCACTCACTTTGCTCAGAAGATTCTCATAGAATATGTCAGAGTGTGACAGTCCCACTAGTGAGCAGATGAATTCTCTCTGCGACACAGTGATGAAAAAATTACTTTCATTTTTTAAGAAAATCAATTGGAAAGAATAATCAGAGAAATAACAATTGCGAATCCACTTCACTCTTTACTGCTCTACCATTAGATAACTGATGAAGGCTTGAAGTTGTCACAGCCATATCTCAATCATATCTTCTAATAAATCGAGACCAACATAATAGGTATTATAAAAATTCGATGAGTTAATGAATAAGTGGTTTTGACAAGTGAGTTCGTTAATTTTATAAGGATAATTATCATAATTTCACCTGCACTACTGGAAGAAAAATTCTAGATGTAACTGCGAGTAATAACTATTAATAATTCATACCCAAGATATTTCCGGTCCCTTAGGATGTAGACACGGATGAGGGTTTGGATCAATTAGACCAAGTTTCTGAAGAGCTTGGATTGTTCTGACATAACCTGTTGACAAATTATACCTTTGTTGAATAATCTACATTCTATTATAATTATATATATTAATGCAAGAAAAAATACAGAGTGCGGTAGCATAACTTCCTTATTTAAAAACTAAATGAAAAATATTGTATGAATCAGAAAATTTTTATTCGTTTTTTTATAATATAGGCACATACATAGGTAGGTGACGTCCCCCATTCTCCATACACTGAGTGATCCGATTTCTGGCGTTTATCATGACTCCAGCTAGCATAGCAGGCGTTATGTTGGCAATTTCTTCCTGGATATTGACCTTCAAATTTTGTAGGGTTCTTGAACGGTTCACATGAAGATGGGAACTCAAAAAATCCCATAGAAAAAATCACAAGGGGTCTAATTGAGAGAGGGTGCCGGCCACTCCAAATCACCTCTAATTGAGATAAGGCGCTCTCGGAAGTGTTCCCTAAGAACACTCATTGATGCTCTTGAATTGTGTGCCGTTGCACCGTCTTGTCGTAACCAAATGTCCCTTAAGTCCAACTCATCTAGTTGTGGAAAAAAAATTCCTGTAATATACATATCCTACATACATACCAGTCCGAATTCACTGTCACTGTACTTCATTTTCCTCAAATAATCAGGGACTAATAATTCCACTTGAGGGAATTGCACACCACACTTTTGGCTGAATGCAAAGATTTGATGCAATTGTCGAGGATTGGTGTCAGCCCAGTAGCGCCAAGGACCCTACAAGATTTGAAGACCAACATGCAGGAAGAAATTGCCAACATAACGCCTGCTATGCTAGCTGGAGTCATGGCAAACGCCAGAAATCGGTTCACTCAGTGAATGGAGAATGGGGGACGTCACCTACCTGATTCCATCTTCAAGCTATGCTGCTGCACCCTGTACAAAAAGCAATTAAAATTAAATTTTCATCATGCCAGAGATCCTTTATTTTAGAAGAACTATCCAGGTTTTGGCACGTGTCAGGAGTCTACATAAAATAATATACTCTCTTAACTATATTCTCGTTAGTAGTAAATTGTGGGGCATTCAATCGACACTATTTCAGGTAATAAAATAAAACTCACAGAAAATGTTTTAAATGTTTTACAATCATATATTGCAACAAATCGTAAGAATACAAATGGAATTATCAGTGGCCTCCTCAATCACACGATCCAAGTTGATTTCCTTTTAGGAGGATACCTTATGAGACTTTTGAGACTCATCGTCCAGCAAAAATACAAGTAGGCTACTTGAAAGTGGATAGCACGCGAGATTCGTGCAATAATACCAGTAGTTTTACAGTGTATTGTAATTTCATTGTGAAACTTTGTGCAAAATGATGGTCGCCACCTTACTGGAGTAATTCGAAATAATCTACAATTATTATGCTTTAAAAAAAACATTATTTGTGCTCTTACGTTTTGTTGCAATGTATATCTTGAAAATATTTTCTGTGAGTTTCGTTCTAATACCTGAAATAGTGCTGTTTGACACTCTGTATATGAATTGTGAAAATCTCTGAACATTATTATGGAAATCAATTCAAAACTTTATTGAAAACACAATGTGAGAATAATAAAAATATGTTGTGTCAACGATGTCAACAGATGGTTGCGAATTACTATTATTAATATTCAACTCTTTCAGTCGGCGAATTGGATGCAAAAGCATATATGGAGTCAAGAGCTAACCGTTTCATAGTTTCAGACTATCCTGACTGAGCTGAGCATCGATTACAGTCATTCATCAACCACGATTTTTGATGGCACAAGCTATGAAGTTAATGAAGTTCAAATATAAATAGATATTGATTTCCTAGTTTTTTTCAAATTGAAAATATGTTTTTTCTAATGGAAATAAAAATTCCTTATTCATTATTCAATATGTTATGAATGTATCTGTGGCAAAAGTTTTTAAATAGATGATGACAATGATATTACTGTTTTCTATTAATAAATTACATGAGAAAACTGATGTACAATATCTACCACTAAAGCGGAGTGTGCCTCTGAAAACAGTGTGTGCTTCAGCCGCAATGCCATAGAGTTCAGCATAGCGAATACTGTCTCTATTCGGGAAGCCTTCAAGAGCAAAGCCGGGTAGGAAGTCCAGACCTCTAGCACTTTTCATCAAATCTCCACCTGCATCGATTTCCACAGTCTGTCAATAAATTTAGAATAACTTCATATTAGTTTGCTTCTTATCTGGTCTCTAACAATTTACTACAAATGACTAGTAAAATATTCTAAGACTAAACTAAATTTAAGAAGAGTGATTAATAAGTTTGATTTTTGCTTTAATACCAGAACTTAATTAGCTCCAATTGGTATTTTTTCAATCAACACTGATTTAGGTCAATTATTTTATTGATTAGTACTTCAAACAGGCACACAAGAATATAAATACATTATTAACTTATGCACACTCAATTTAATTACAACATAAAATGAATTCAATATGAACGTTTTAAACTTTTTATTGATAAGAAATTTGATGTAAACGTTTTAATAGTTTTTATTCATAATCTTGTCTACTTTTATACAGTAAATCCTTGCAAAACAATGGGTTTGCCTTCTTATAATAATTTCATTAATTTGTAGGTTATTAAGAAATTATTCTGAAGCTTCATAATTGAATAAATAAATAAATGCATTTATTTACATAAAACGCCAGAAATGGAGAGTGATCTTCTGATCATAATAATTGATATTGGATATAGTTTAATGTAACCTGTGAGTTGAGTAGGAACTTGGCTTGACCGAGCGTGTTGAGCAGCACTCCACGCGGACTCCACGAGAACTTGTATCTCAAAGGATTGTCGGAGCACTCGGGAGCAGGCAGCCCACCGCAATAGGACACAAATGACTCCACTTTGCCGCCTGCCTGGTGCACTTCATCGATCACTTCCATTGCTAGCAGATGATCGATGCCAGGATCTAGGCCGATCTCATTCACAATTGTCACTCCTGCTTCTACAGCCCTGCACAAGCCCCATTTACATACAGGTAATAAACCAACGCCAATTAGAGTTGAACTATGAGCATAGTAAGTCTCTTATCAATAAGAATAATACAGGTAAGAAATCAACTCCAATTAGATTTGAACTATGAACATAATATGTATATTCATAATATAGCATAATGTATTCTTCTTATAAATAACATAATAATCATATAGGACAGGTGTTCAACTTAAAAGAGGCCCTGTTACTTCATAATTGGGTAACAGCTTCACCTGTAGCTCACATTAAACTTGTTAGTTTTGTTAAAAAAAAGCCATGTATTGGTGTAAGATGAGTTTATTAATAAATGAAATAATATAATAAATAATATTCAGGAAATATTTCGTTCATTGCCTGAAACTTAGGATTTATTATGAAAGAATCATTTAAAGAGGTTTTTGGCCAACAGACTTTATTGGTGCTTTTTGGAATAAAACGTGTACAGAAGCAATCCACATGAAAATCGCGAATTCGACCAAGAGAAATACTGTAATCAAACATATTGGCTACAAGGTAGCTACTGTGTCACTTGAAATATTAGCAATGCACATAGTATGCGCATATTATGGTGGCACGGGTAGATAAGTGCATAGAAATAGATTTATATCGGGTGTGGCACTGAAGACGGATGGTTTTTAAATAATCATAAAATATTAATTTTTTATTCTAAAATGAATTTATTGATGCCAAAATTTTTGCATCAAACTATCATTTGAGACAGTCAGTCAAGTGTGGAAAATCACATCAGAGACGTGGAGGCCGAAATCTTCAATATTGTGCGTTCTTGTCCTTCTCGTAGACTCTTTCCAAGTTCCTTTTTGAGGGTTCCTTGTGCAGATTCTCTAGAGTATCTAAGGATATCCGAACCACATTGATACTTTAGATGTCGTGGTAGGGTGGCGTAATGGTACACATTAAATAAAAACGTATAAAGAACTGGAACCATCAACTTTTAGCAGGTCGCTTCATCATCTCGGGTCATACCAAAAGGAGACGATTTGATCAATGCAAGTGCAACAGGACTGTAATTATTATCCAAGTCAATACATAATTATCTCATAATTAATACACGAATGAATGCGTTATCAGTATACTAACTTGACATGCCGCTTCATCATTTCGGGCGTGCAGTAGGAGGCGGTGACCATGTTGGTTTTGGTTTGTATGCACTTGTCGGCGACCAGGTGGTGCAGGTGGTAGGGCAGCAGCGACACGACCAGGTCGGCCTCGTCGATCACCTCGGTCAGGTGCTCGCCGCTCCCCCCCTCCACATCGATCAGCACCGATGACACGCGCGGGTACTTCTCCGACATGCTGTCCATCTCCTCTCGCAATAGCGAACCTGATTGGAAATAGTATCATCTGTCTGTCTATTGGTCAATGTATATTGGTATCTTCATATGGTATATATGAATGTACATTAGTGAATGTATAGTATCTTGGTATGGTATATACATGGTGCATACATGTGTATTGGTGAATGTATCTCTCTGTGTATTGGTGAATGTATCAAGTGTTCAGCAAATGGTGATTGTACACTATTTTGACCATGTGTTATGGACTTGCATATTAGAATATGTTCAATTCCATACACATAAATAATTTTGACCATGTGTTATGGACTAATATTAAAATTATGTTTTATCGTTAATCAATCTCACCATCTGCCTATATTACTCACTACACAACGACATGATTGTTTTTATTTATTCATTTGAAGGTACGATTCCCAAGCGGAATTGAAAAATAACAAGAAAATTATCATCTTGAAACTCAAGTCTCAACAATAAGTTGTAAGAATGATGGAAAGAAATTTCCATTGAAATTTTAGTTCTCACCAATTTTTATATTGATTTGTCCCTCTCTGTTCAAGTATTCAATAAGAGGAGAGCATACACGACCAGCTCCAAGCACCAGAACATTCTTAGATTGATCACCATCATCTTCAGCCATGGTGTATTTATGTCGACTGCGTCTGACAAAACATAATTATGTCGATAAGATTTTATCACAATGGCGAAATCATTATTTTACATAGATAGATATTATTGAAATATTTTCGAGAATACGACTTATTTATTGTTGTATGAAAATATGATGTCATTACAGTTTTTTAATAAAATTTATGACTGTATTCACAATCTTACTAACAGAGAAACATTATTATACTTCAAGAAGAGGCTGCTCTTCAAGTAGTCAAATACGCTCTGGTTCAAATTTTATAAAAGGCTCATTTATAAAGAATTTATTATATTATATTAAAAGCTCATTTCTTATGTAGAAATTATTTTTTAATCATACATTAAACAAAAATAAATTATAATGAATCATTCAAAGCAATTATTAGAATATATACGATATATATCTCGTTTCTCATGGATAGATCTTGTTTGAATCATTCAATACGTTATTTATTTATTCATTGATATCGTTCACTGAAAGAATTCTACTTGTGTGAGTTTTAATGAACTTACTGGTTCAAATTCCTAAGCTCTTGAATGTATTGGAAGTTGGGAGTCAATTTTCCGTTACTTGCGATAATTGCCTGAAAAATACAAAATAATACAAATAAATACCAAATCTAATCTACTTTCAAAGGAATTCATATGAAAATTGAAATGTTATATAGAACCCTTAGGCCCTACAATAAATTTTTTTTGTGGTGAATCTCGTTTAATGAGGAGGTCGCGGTTAATCACATGGACATTTTCTAGAAGATTGTTTGTTTGCCTATGGAGATTGTGGAAGCAATAAGCTGATCTTGATGAAATGTTCAGGTATTTGGAATGTAAATGTTGATAATTGGCAATTCAATCAACTCGATTGTTGGATCAAAGAAACTCTTTGGTGAGTGCAGTTTCGAGATTTGGCTTATCATAAACTAAAATTATAGATCACGAAATAGTTAGCCTATGGGGGGGCTCAAACTTGGTAATAAATAATATTTATTGAATTTCAGAACTGCGAGTAGTCAGAGTAATGTACACAGAAGAGAAAGTGAAATAGAAAGCTCATGATAAAAATCAATAAAGGAATAGGGTAGGATAATTATATAAATTTTAAACTTATTACCGCCTCAACTGAAGGATTAAAGTTGTGCTCCTCCAAAGATTTAGTAGCGTCCGATTGTAGAATATCAAATGTGTAAGGCAGTACCAAGTCTCCAAAAAAGTCAGTAGATTCTCTCGGTAACTGAGTTGGCATATTATCGATAGAACATACTAAAACACCTGGTCCTTTGAAGCTGTAAAATGCAAATTTGATGATAATACTGATAATCAGTAATTGAAAACAGAAGCCCGAAATACACTGGCATTAATTATAGTACGCGTACATATTTGGGCTTGTTAAATTGTTATACTAAAGTTGTTTTACAACTTAGAGTGAACCACACAGTCTTATGGCAATTCATTTTCTTATGTGAATAGGAGCGCACTGTTGCCATTCATCTACATTAATATTTCTCAGTAATTAAGCTACATCAAAACGTCTCTTTGAAAATACAGGAGTGACCGATCACAGTAAAAAACAGTGTCGTTAGCTGGGATCAAATCAGTTGATTATTTTTATCAGATAAGAGCTTAACCGCTCTCGGCTACGGTCACTCCATAATAAAATAATATATAATTGATATTAATAATTTAATATATAATTTATATTAATAATTATTATGAATATTTATTTATATTTATCTTTAGGTGTTGGTTTTTCATATTCTATGTTCTCTTACATTCCTCAACCGCAAGACAAAATAACAGACATAACTTTTCATCAACTAATACAATATCAACTTTACAATATAATAATTACCTTTTGAAATCTTTGTTTCTGTCAGCATCATACAGACAAAATGGCGTATCTATTGTTGTACATTCATTCATAAATTCAATTGAACCTCCTGGATCAGCACTTATGTCACATATGCCAAGCATTCGGTGGGGAAGAGGAGGTGCACCTGAAAGTACAAAAGAATATTTTACAAAACAAATTCATGAAATTTTTAAAAAATTATCAAGAGCGAGAGCTAAGTGAAACGAGTACTTCAACACTCACAAGTGAGAATTAGAGAAATTTAGACTATACCTGACAGACAACTTAACCCAGATTTACAGGAAATATGAAATTTATAGGAAATAAAAGGGGACACATTAAAAATGAGTAAAATTATAGATTATAATAGTGATAATTATTGTTTCATTTGTACTAGTCTTTACTATTTCACTTCTCATGAATCTGTTAGTTGATAGTTAATATTTTTATTTTGAATATCATTCACTATACTGCAAATTATTTAGACTACATAAATAGACAATATACGGTAATTGAAAAATAAATGAAAATCAAACACCCTTTTAAAAAACTTTAAAATTATTAAAATACAGACATGTTTCGGCACATTAGGCCATTATCAATGTGGATAAAATAAATTCGGCACATTGATAATGGCCTAATGTGCCGAAACATGTCTGTGTTTTAATAATTTAAAAGTTTTTTAAAAGGTGTTTGATTTTCATTTATTTTTCAATTATTTTAAACAGCCCTAAGTTTTGGTTCAATAGACAATATATTTTGAAACTTTAAAAAATGATTACAATCAGATTACCCTTTTAAAAATATGTTTTATTTCACACAACATGTTACGGCTAATTTGCCATTTTCAAGTGTAAAATGGGTACTCTGATTGTAATAATTTTTTCAAGTTTTAAAAAATACAGTAGCCCTAAAAGAGAAGAAGTAGAAAATATATTATTGATAAGAATAACATAATGTTGAAAATTAGAATAGTTTGAATTGATTGATAAAATCAGGACCTCCTACATAAAAATAATACCTTATTATAAGTCTAAATTTAGGAGTTTCTAATAAAATTCACAGCATAATAATGAAGTTCCGACAGACATGTTATGAACAAAAGTTCAAGAAAAAATGTACAACTTCATTATGTCACCTCGAGGTTTTGACCTCGATCATTTATTAATCTAAAATAAAAGACTTTATCCACAAACGAATTATCATTTTAATCTCCGTAAATTGTTTGTGAATGAAGAAGTACTGTATTTAATTTTCAATAATTTATTATTTTAATCATAATTATTTATAAATATATTAATCAAATATTTATTCAGAAGTATTAAAAAAATTTCAAATTGTAGTATTATATACATACGGGATTCAAAAGTTGATCAATTATAAGGTTAATGATAAATTTGGAATTAATATCTGATTACTGTTTAATCAAACAAATTAATCTCTTATGAGAATCTAGGAGGAAACAATCTCTTAATAGTCTCTTATTCAGTCTCTTAGTCTCGATTTCAATTGGGTGCAAAAACTAATTATCTCCAAAATTTTTACTTTTTTAGGCTACCGGTTCTATTGATTTTTAAAAATGTAAATATATATTTTTTATTTTTTAAAACAAAAAAAAATAGCTCGATTTCCATCACTGACCTTCTGAGGTGGGCAGCCACGGTGTATGCGCAGGTCTGAGTAGATTTTTGGCATCGGGCAAAGTCAACAGTTTGGGCGAGTCTACAGCCCAATAAATTCCGTTTATTAGAACTGACGTATGTGGAGCAATCTGAAACAATTGAGCAGCTCAATGAACAGAGAAATCAAGTCTCATGAGAAAGCGATTCAAAGTGAATATTCAACTAATACCGTAGGATAAAATAGGATGAAATAGACAATCTGAGATCAAATAATCTTTCAGACTAGGAAATTAAATATTTCTATCGAATCAAGGTATAAAACTCATCTATTATGATAAGCAGCCAATTTATAATTTATTAGTTCATTAAATGATTATTTTATATTCAAGTAGGCTGCATTATGGGATAAAAAAATTGTAAAAAAGCCTGTTTTAATGCTTGGAGAGAGGAAATAAGTTATCTTATTAATAAATGAGTTTTGGACAGTTCTTTTCACAGTACGTTGAAATTGTGCGAGAAAATCGCTGAAAAAGGTGAATCTGATATGGATAAGTAAATCGTGAATCAGATACTATTTTTTACAAATAACCCCAAGAGTTCAATAATTGTATGCTTTTACTCTTTTATCTATTTTTGATTTGCTTTTAAATTCTTCTATTACATTGCTCGGTATTCTTTACTTTTAAAGAATTTTCGGGAATTTTTCACAAATAACCCCAAGAATTCAATAATTTTACGCTTTTACTGTAGCCTAACTAACTGTTTTTGAATTATTTTAAATTCTTCTATTAGATTGCTCGGTATTCGGTATGGAATAAAATAGGAATATCATTTATTGTACAGAGTTCTAACTAAAAGCTTCAATAATTAAATTCTATATAGGAATAACAAAATGAAGATACCTTTTTGCTGAAAGTTGAGATGTACCTAGATGGATGCTGTTCGTACTCGAACCGATCGTATCCACCCCCCTCTTTTCTCTCCAAATGATGTCTCCTTCTCACTTCACAACCATAGACCTTGGTGGTTGCTGCAATCAAGTCAAACCCGTACCATTAACAGTGGTTAACATTCCAGAATTATTCAATAATTCATCCATTACAATACTGATTGAGTGCTATGTATACAACATGAAATGATAGTTGACATTCTGAAGATGATACAACCTTGAAAATGAATACAGTATTTATCAAACGGAGAAAGGAGAATGTTGTAGGTATTGAAATTAATTGTCACAGAAATTAAAGCACATAAATCAAAAGTAGAATTGGCACATTCAATGTGGTAGCTAGATATAATAAGACTCATTTTTTTCATTATCCAACCACAAAAATGGTGAGTACTGTACGTGCAGTTTCTCAACTGTCTGGACCTAGTTCGCAGAAATAAATTCGATAATCAAGTACCAACTTTTTGCGTCTCCTTCAGAGGAAATAATCTCATAAAAAATAGAGGATAAAATCTTACCTTAATATAAAATAACTAAAAAATGTTGATACAAGATTCTTATGAATTTCGAATAACAACTGCAAAACATTGTTATCGGTTTCAACTGTTCTTGAATAATGAGAGTAACTTGATTCCTTTCAAAAAATTTGATAAGAGAGTAGATACTATTCGTGACAATGAGGTCACAAAGTTCGTTACAATGATATCTTCTAGAGCATAATGTTCAATTTTTGCTGAAATTATATAACCAAGTATACTGACAAATTGCTATTGTTCTATGATGGTCTAAGAGAATAATAGATAGTGGATGGTAAACACTGTACTAGCATTATTGTATTTTGTTCATTTATTTTATTCCTGAGAAGCGAAATCCGAAATAATTTAGATGTGATTAAAACAAATCTATTCATTTCTATCTAGATTTTTCTCATTTAGTGTTATATGGTTTACTCATTTACTGGTAATAAAGATGAAGGAATAACATTTTGAATTGACATACCTCCATGATTAGCAACTTTGGATAGCATTTCAGGTGGTACATATTCATGAGGTAATTCCTGGAATACTTCTTGGGCGCCTTGAGAAACATTTCCAGACCTAATGGAAATTTTTCAAGTTTATTGAATTGAAATCATATATTACTAACAAGCATGAGTTACAATTAGGCTATAATTACTGTATTCAATTGTATTGTAAGATTCCATCGCCATGATCAATGCCTGTTTGGAAATAAACGTAAAAGGAAACTTTAAATTAATTAGATTGGGAGGTTTGGCAAAAATATTTAGCAAAAGCTATTTCTAATATAAAACTTGGTAAATATTTTGATTTTTCTCGAAAAATTAATTAATCGCATACTTCTATGTAAATTTTATAGTGAAATTCTGTTTCTCCAATAATAATTAGTCATTTTCAGGACCGAAATTCATTAATTTACGCTTCCAGAGGTTTCCAAGCTGTTCGTCGGTGAATACTGAATGAACACACCGGTTTAAAAGCAAGTGAATGATATTTTTGGAATAAATTAGGTACTGAATAAAACGTTGGCTAAGTAACTTACCCAGTAAAAACGAAAGTGAGAGGCCCGATGGATTTTGGCATCATTCCAAGAGCAATTTCGTAGCCAGCATCTCTTATCGCTTGTCTTGCCATTGATGAGTTACGGTAATTGTGCGCGGGTCCAATATGCTGGAAAGAAACGAACGTATATCTTCAGCGAAGATATCTTTCAGATGAAAATGGGAATACGCTCACAGCATCTCCTGCTTGAACCTAAAAGGCGACTGAGAGGGCTCGTAGGAACCACATGACTTGTCACAATTCAACACAACCAAAACCAAACCCCAAGGCAACTTCAGAAGTTGCCTTGCCCTCAAACCCAGGATCTGTCTCATCAAGGCAAGTTTCTGAATCGTCTGAAATGGGAGCTTCTGGAACACTGAAGGTTCCGTTGCATTCTCATTTAGAGGCTGTCAACATTTAGAAGGCTTCTATGGATCACTTAGGAAACATCTCCACACAATAGGACTTGGAAATAAAAGTTTGTTTTGTAGGTTTTGCAATCAGTCTGAAGAGACTGCCAAGCATATCAAACTGGATTGCCAGAGACTAGAGGCAAGAAGAAGGGCTCTGTTTGGCTGCGAGCAAAAAGGTGATAGGGGAAAAAACTCCTGGACCTTGTAAAGGAAACAGGTATAGATTTGACCAATTAACATACTGGGACACACAATAAGCTTCGGTTGACGTGTGAGGATCTTTGAATCTTTGGATCCTTGAATCCATCCCTTCAGATACAATACATTGGTATAAGTGAGATAGCAAATTATACAGATCAAATGAGTACGACAATGATTTAATAAGTGATTTAACAAACCATGAATGGAGTATGATGTCCTAATGCCAAAAGCCTGAGACCGATGCCATGAAGGATGTTGACCATTCCAGCCACTCCTGCATACTTTCCAAAGGCGACCACCCTCCTGCCTTGCTCATCGATCAGTTTCTCGTAGTCAATCAAACGAATGTTCTGAAAAATATTCACAAAACAAACAAACCCTGTAGGTAAATCAAATTGAAAATTTAAAGCAGTTCCTTATTAAGCTGCAGTTCCTTAGCTCAGTTAACATTACATTCAAGTCAAGGTATTGTTATTTAGTTTGAAGAGCAGCAAATGAGTAAAATGAATCATTTTTCGCTCATAATTCAACTAATTATCATCAGAAATGTTCATTTTAAGAAATGTATTTTTTTAGTAACATTATAAATTATCATTGTCAGTCTCATCATTTTTTCTGGCTCTCAAAATAATCGTACTATTACTGATTGTAATGAGTTTTATTTCTTTCTTGATAGGCAATACATAAAAATCGTCCATAGATGAAATTATGTTTGCGAACTAATTTTCAATAATGTTCAGTTTGCAGTACCGTATTCAATACTTACTGAATGAATTAGAACTGATTTTTTACTTTAATCCCAATGAGAAAAACGTAAAGAAACTGATATTTAACATTTTTTTCTTGTTATAGGATACCCTTATTTGATTTTCTTAGTCGAACAATTGTAAAACTGTATGATGTAGACGTTTCAAAATTTATAGATACATCAATTCTTTGATTCAAATGAAAATAAACTGTTGACCTTTTCAATGACGGCGTCCAGGAGTGGCATATTTGATTCTTGTGCTTTGATTGTGTGAGAGAACATACAATAAGTTCTGTTGGGTAGAAGCAGGTCGACGGGAACCTGTTTCACCCCAAAGATTACTGATGCTTCTGATATGTCCTCTTGGATCACGGCTCCAGCGTTTATGTAACTCTGTAGAACCGAGAATGATAATATAAATTTATAATAAACATAAAATAATTGATTAGACAAGTGAGCCTACATGCATATTACAAGAAATTATTTCAAGACCTGCATATTAGAAAGCAACGAAGATTAATTTTTGACAAATTAGAAAAACTGTTGCTGAATGATCCTATATGCTTTGAGTCGATAAATTCTTGCTGAATAATAATGTGATATACATTTTAAACATTATTATTAAGGAATCATTCTCAAAAAACCATATCATCCATTCATCATCACTCATTCATCCTTTGTTTAAAATACTTGGAAACCAAGTCGCAATTGTAAAGAAAGAATAAAGAATATAATAAATAAATAATTATTATTCATGTGATAATTGTGAATGATTTTCAAGAGCCCATTGATTGAAGATATTCCATAAAAAGGAACTTATAATACTTATTTTTTCTTGGGGCTACTGTATTTATCAAACTTTCAATTTATGAAGATCAAAGTACCCTTTTCAAATATTTTTATTTTTCAAGAAACTTATATTGGAAAATACAAGACAATAGAAAAAATCTTTAAAGGCAACTGTGGGTAAACTATCAATACAAATCAACCAAATTAAGACAAAAAATAGCGTGAACTCTTACGACTCTAGGACACTGGCGGCTCATGCTTTGAGGAAAGGTGAAGTGTTGTACAGAGTAAGTTACGGGCACTCCACTTGACGAGCCGCCAGTGCGTCTAGCACAAGCATCCTGTACACGGGGTTAGAAGTGGCGGCCAGTCTAATAGATGTAGCCAATCAAAGCCTTTATCTTGTCATTGAGTTAAACAAAAAGAGCTGTGATTGGCTACAGCTATTCGGCTGGCCGCCACTACTAACCCCGTGTACAGGGGACTACTCTTTTACGACTAACAACGTCTTTCAGAGTGTTTCTAAGACACACTGGTTCATGAAATAATAAGACTCATCAAAATCGCCTCATGAAAGTATTTCCACACCTTACCTAATGAAAACAAGATTGTATTATGTTTTTATCTCTATAAAAGTCGAGTTTCTCTCATCAAGTAGACCTATTAAGTGTAGGTATGATTGTTGAATAAGTGATTGACATACCTGCACCGGATAAGCCCTGCGATTGGATGGCTGCACGATGACTTTGACTCCTTGTCGCACGAGTTGGCGGACGTTGGTGGGAGCTAGAGCTGCCCTGCGCTCCCATACTGACTGGTCTTCACGCCTGATTGCTATCACCTTTCCAGTCTGTTACAGTAACTTATATCATTACAATAATGTTTAGCAATACCATAAATTATTATATAAGTGCTTTCCATTCTTACTGGGTCTGATATGGGTGAATTAATACCGTAGTAACATTTTTCCAAGGTTTGACAAGATTTTAAAGATACTATATTGCTTCTGGAAGACCTAGTTCACGTTTAGGCTCCCTCCGTATTCAATAAAGATAAACTTTATCAAAAACTCTGAGATTTGAAAACTTGTTTTCAAGAATAATAATTTAATTTATTGTCAATCAGATAATATAATGATTGAGTTACCAAATGAAGCTAGTTGATGAAAATCAACATAAATAATAATGTATATTCGATATAGTTTCTAAAAAAATAATGAAAATTGAATGACAGTAGAAATAAATTGAATAAGATTGTACTGTGCTCGAACGCAAATGAACTTATTGATGACGACCACAAAGCTATAGTTTAGAAAATTAATTCTTTTTCAATTACTGGACATAATTTTTTTTGGATAGGCTACACATTATGATTATTAGGTATGAAGTTACGTTGATGAAAAGCTTATTGAGCGTTACCGGTATGTGCTATCGATTCATAAGAAAAAAGATCATACTAATACAGCACCAACTTTTGGTCAATAGAAAGGACATTATTTATTGTTTTTAAAATAAATATTCATCGATGCGCCACTTTTCTACTAAGGATTCCACTAGATATTTCAATAGAAGAGTTCATTATTTTTCTCAGCGTTCTATTGTGGATCCTTTTAGTCAATAATTTCAAGAAATTGATACCTATATAAGTAAATTACCGTGTTCAATATTGTTATTAATAAACTGAAAATGAATTGAAATTCTTTGTCATTTCTTTATGCAACAATTTAAGACATAAATTAATAATCGGTTATATCAAGATTTATTTCATAAATGGTACAGATTAGAAAAATGAAGCTGTACTCACGTGTTTACTCCTACTCAACAACAAAGAACAATTTTTTGCTTTTAGCATTTTCGAATATAAATTTTCATTAAATAAAAAGTAAATGTTATAAAAGTAGATATCACAATACTGTATACAATTCAATGCTTGTTTTTTCTTGTCCTAAATAATAAATCATTATTCGAGGAACTAAATAAGCTTATTCTGATGAGAACAGTTCATAACTGATAATTTTTTACTGTTCAAAACCCAAGCAAATCAAAGACTATTGATTAGAATACATTTTTTGATAACTTTATCAATCACACAAACCAAATTAGGTTGACCCAGACTCAAGATATCGTTTAACCTTTTATCACCACCGGCACTTACTATGTTCCGTAACATCTTATGTAATTAGAATATTTAATAATATTCTGTTTTATAATCGATAAGCGGAACTGATTATAATAAATCAACGAAAATATAACCACAACTTCAGATTAATCACTGGAAGATTATCTAAGTAATCTATGGTTGTCGTAAAAATAAACTTAAGCCTTAGATAGACGATATGAAAGAATTGATCGGGAAATGTGTCAGTTGTTACCTACAAGTATCATTGTAATATCTCTAATAAATGACAATTTTTATACGTTATAAATTTGTTAACAATTTTAGAACCTTTTTGTTTTCTACTGACAAAATAATGATGAACCATTTAAAATTAATACTGTCTTCTTAACAATAGAAATTTTTAATAGTGTTTGAAATAATAGAATCCCTGAATGTAGGCTACTTCTTATGCCACTAAGCGTTACAATTCAAGTTTCATACCAATAAAAATCACTGCTTTAGTGAAGTAAAGGTGAATAATCATCAACTAGAATAAGTGTTGTGAATCTGGCATGAAATAGAAGACTCAGAACGCTTTGTTTCAAGTTGTTTCCAATATTTGAGAAATTGTGCCCACTAACATCAGTTGATTTACTAGGTAGCCAGTCACTACTATACTCTGTTCACTGAGTGCTAATCCTTTTGGGAGATATATTTCTTTTTAACCGGTTTGGAATGGTGTTTTCAGGAAAAACTGTGACCCAGTCTTTTTTTAAAATGCTAGATTTCAGTATTTTTCAACAGATTGAATACACTCACTCAGTGAGCAAATTATAGTTACGATAGCTGAGCCCGTTCTCTTTGTGCAGTGACTATAGTGCTATAGGTGACGCCAAAAAGTTAGGCGGTTTCGTCTGCTCATTGTGCGCTTCAATGGCTGATGTTGACAATTAGAGTTGTAACTTAGCTATGCCTAGATGTTTTTAAATCGAAAGATACAAAAGATGCTTTTTCAGTTACAAGATACATCAGCTTTTTCAGTTAGGTCACGAAACCGCGGTCAAGTAAAAATTAATGTAAATAAAGTGGAATAGACAGTTTCAAGTAGTGTTTTATTTTATCAAGGAGTTCCACAACATCAACCAACAATCTACAAATAAGTTGAAAATTACGAATTTAAAAGAAATGGATAGTATTAGGCATTGAAATAAGTCAGCTATCTTCAACCAATATGTTTATTAAAAATACACAACTCTTCATTTTCACAACATTACATAAGTAATAACATTATTTCTATAGGTGAGAAACAATTAATCGCCAAGTTTCAATCCATAATACCATGTAATGAGGAATTGAGCTGAAGAGTAGCCAATTACAAGACTAGTCAATTTCAAGAGAGTTACTGAACTACTTATATAGAGATTATCTTGTGAAAAACAACTGAAAATCACTGCGGTATTGATCAAGGATTGCATTGAACAGAGATTATGGCTACGAGGCTAATATTATTCACAAACTAGATATGTTGAACAATTTTATGAAAAAATATTATCAGCTTGATTTTGTACGTAGCGGTCAATCCTCACATGAAAATACTCTCAAGGCAGAAGAAAAGAAATACCTCAAAACCACAAGTGAAATTTGACAGGAGCTGTCCTTGAGTCTTCAAGTAGAACAGTTCTTCTGGAATATATTACCTATCTACCAGCTTCAATATCTGCTTTGATGTTTATTATAATTTCTTTAAAGAGAAAATGAAAAAGGCTGAATCAAGCCGAACCCCAGTATTGAAAGTTAATTGAAAAATAATTTAAATTTTGAGTAAATCCGTAGATTAATAATTTGTAAACGCTCTCTATGAATGCTCTTTCATTCAATGCTAACTCGAAAATGATATTGATTAACTATTGAGGTAAATTCAGTTACAATTTTTTCCGCAGCGAAGCCCATATCACAGATATACTTCTCTCAAAATGTCTTAATTCATGTTAATTAAAGTAGGTACCGATAAATTACAATATGGCATGGTACTTCAGTACAAATTTCAAACGTCTTTAATGCAATTATTCACAGTTCAAGAATCAAATCAATAGTAAGTCAGACTTTTTGAATGGAATTAATTACTACATTATTCATCTGGATACTAAATTAGAATAATTTTTCAATCGATTATTTTACTAAACATTTTGAAGCAAGTATATACTTCATTGTTCTCAACAAAATCAACATATAATAGTTAGGAAAAACAATCAAATAAAAATGCACAGAAATTCACGTTTAACTTAAATGAAAAGTGTTTACACAAACTAACACACTATCAAAAAATAAAACACTAAAAAACACCACCAATTTCATGAACAATCCTGTTAATAAAAAGTGTTTTGGGATTGAATTGTAATTTAACTATTCAGCAAGTTCTAAATTGATCAGGTTGTCTTGGAGTAGTCACTTAATAAGAATACGAAACAACTGAACTTTCGATACATTTACAAAATTGGTGATAATTAGCATAATAATAATAGAAAAATTAACATTATAATATTTACACTAAGCTAACAGTCAACGTCAATCACAAAAACAAGTAATTACACATCATATTCTTTTAATGGCTGAATATGGAGCTGATTAGGGCAACAAGATTCAGCCACACAAATCAAAGGCACAAAAATCATTTAGAAGTGTCGCTCCAACATTAGAAATGAAGTTTTCGTTAGCAATATTACATAATTAAGTCTAAATGTTCGATTCGACTATGTATTTATACAGCTAATTCACCATGTGCACAGAATACTAGTGAATACATGATCAAAGCATTGAAACACGCGTTGTCTTTAGGTACAATTAACAAACGCAGCATTCAATATAACCTATTGGAGCTAGTACTACGACTTTTGCTGATATCTGTGCAATGGAAAAGATACAGAAGCTTCAGAGAAGTGAGTGGAACATTCTCAAGTGGGGAAATTCTTTCCCAAAACTTGCCAAAAAAGGCCTAAATCACTCAAGTCCAAAAACTAAGAGAAGTATCTTTATGAAATTTGTGCATTATCACAGAGTAAAAGCTTCAAAATCAACCTTTAATCTTTCAAAATCTACCTTTGATACAACAATATCAATACAGCTCAATAACTTATCCGGTCAATAAGAATCTGTCTTGTTTTCAAGGAATTCACACAATGTTTTTCTTATTTTTTATTAATATAGCTCCAATATGTTCTTATTAAGTACCCTTACAGCTTCAAAAACAAAACAACGACTTGAAAATAAATGAAATCCAATTCAACCATTTTAGATATTCCCCAATATATTACTAGATAATTTTCGAATAATTAAGAAACATAACAGTAGCTCATAAAGCTCCAATATTTTCTCAATTATTTTGTCAACTTGTATTAAATATGATGGTTGGAACGGACTCAACTCCTTTTAATGTATTAATGTATTATTTCAGTGCAATAGTAGGAAACGAGACAAAAAAAGCTTCAGGCTTGACAAATGAACAGTTTTCAAGTGAGGAAATTATTTAAGTGTTTCAATGATTATATTACCTCTAATATGAAATGCGATGGCTATTCAATTCAACTCCCCTCAATATTAGTAATTATTCCAGAAAGCAAGTCAGTACTTAACTCCAATAGGTTGTCTGTCAACAATTTCGTCAACTAGAGAAGAATAGGGTTAACAAACTATAATAAAAAATGAGTGCGTTGAGTTTTTGTACACGGTATATTAGAAGCACTAGTTCTCACCGCGCGGTGCCGCCCCGCGTCATTGCAGCGACTGCCTCTCATCGTTTGAGGGGCGGAGAGGAGCGGTCAGTCCAGCCGCCTCCGGGAACCGTTCGTGGTATCGCTCCAAGCGCAAGTACTTCACTGTAACCAGCTTGCCTGCAGAAACAATTCAATACTTTTATAGTAAATAATATTGTTAGTAAATCTTCTTGTAAGGAATATGATACAAAAACAATAAGATAAACCAAGAACAATTATGATACTAATATATGATACACTAAGATACAATAAGAACTGTTAATTAAACTGTGGGCCTATAACTTAATGTAGGCTACAGTAACACACAAATCAAATTGATTCAAATACAGTATCAAATTTGATGGATTTGTATATTCGTGAAAGGTAATGATCATGGAAACACAGAATTTACCCATTTCATTATAAATTTGGAATGAATTTTTAGGCATTGCAGGGATATACCTAACAGTATAGTCCAATTGCTGAAGAAAGGTTCAAAATTTTTCAGGTTGATTCCTCACAAGTAGTGAAAAAATTCCACATATCATGACATATCCTCATAAATAATTTGTTACCAAGATAACAATGGGGAAAAATTGAAATTTCCAAAAAATCTAGAATTTATTCTAATTTCTTAGAGGCTTCATACAGGAACCAAAATTATCATTTCATATGTAAGATTGAGTTAGGTGGGAAATTCAAAGACACGAAAAATATACAAAACTTAGAATATGTGAAAAATGAGTGTTTCGTCTACTTTTAATCTTCATTTCTAAGTTTTACAAAATCGAGGCCATTCAACTATTTCTACATAATTTAATTCTCTATAACTTCAATTTATTAGAAATACTGGTTTATGATTCAATGCCAAATTGCCTCACTTTAACAATGAATTTGTATTTGTAACATATTTTGCCAATTAAAAACATGTGTAATAAAGAATGATTGACTGTAGACTATTAATAATATAGAAAGCTTGTTGAGCGAGTAAGGGAAAGGAGTACTGACTGTCAAACCAGGAGCCATGCAGAGCCCGGTACGCCTTGCCGGCCTCTTCGGGACTGGAGCACTTGACGTAAACACAGCCTTCCATCGAGCTCCTGTCCACGGCCACATGCACCACCTTCGCCTTCTCGCACTTCTCCAGGATGGCGTTGCGCACCTGGTTCATCCAATCGCTTCCAGATTCCCTGCATTTTGTCACAAGTTGTTAAATAATTCACTGCATAATACACTTTAGAGACTGTATAATCATAGGGTGGAAATTGACTGTGTCACATTTGATTGGTCAGCTTGGTCAAGTACGCCATACTTTTGCCAAGACACATAAAACTAATGAAAGCGCTAGGTTGAACTTGGGTTCTATCAAAGATGATTCATGCGGTTGTGAAATTGATAAGAATCATATTCAACATTGAATCTCTTGTATTTTCATAGCGAACATGATATTCTTCAACATTTTGAAAACTGGTTATTCCAATATGGTGGCCTCAATCAACGAGTTGATGTTTGATTCAACGAAAAAATTAAAAATACATTCATGAAGGACTTTCTAAAGGTTATTTCGAATAATAGTCATGCATTAGTTTACTCGTACTCAGCTATGTTTTAGCTAGGAAAAAACGGTGAAAAACTCAAACTGAATTTTCTTGCGATGAACAAGAGCTATCGTTTTGGGTTTATTTCAAATTGTAGCATTTTAATGGGTCTAAAGTTTATGTTCAGTGGCATTTTTTAAAGCTATCCTATTTTATTGTATAGGTACTACTATATCGAGCAGATGATACACAATTTAATCCACTTTCATGATGATGATGCATTGCGGAAGATACATGCGTTAAATTTGATGTTAGAAAACTTCTTATGAAAAATAATTGAAAGACGTTTCAAAAATTATACAAACGAGATATTTTAATTAGATTGTTTTATTTAATAAATGAATCATCTTAGATGTATCATATGAAAAGTGAATTGAACCGTGCAACATGCTTATGTTTAGCATGCTTTTATTTAGGATTACGTTTAGAGAGAAAGCCAATTTATATCCATTTATTTCAATTGTATTGGTTGGCAAACCAATTGATTGTATTACTTACCTCCTCTCTCTGAGAATTTTAAACTTGTAATGATTGAAATTTTCTCGATAACCTTCATAGTTCATATCCTTAATTTGCTTTTTAAGCGTTTTTTCATGATTATGTATTGTGTATTTTGTATTGATTGTATCAGTTGTATTGGCAAACTTTTTCTATCATGTCTACTCCGAGTCTACTATTTATTCAATTATTCAATCATTGATAGAGTTGGCTGAAGTCAATGACCCAGCCGACATACAGCATCGTCTTGAAAGGTATGCATACAATAGCCTACAAAATACACAATACATAATCATGAACCCTTCTCCAGGTAGACCGCGTCCACTTTTTTGTGGTTGTTGAAGTGATATTGCATATGACATTTGCAGTTTATGACACATGATATTCATCCATATGACAATTTTTCAGTATTTTCATGAAACCTCAATATACTCATAATACTCACGCTTCGGGATCAAACATGTGCCTGATCTTGAGACAGGGCGTGGGACTGTAGGTGAGTGAGTTGACACTGCCCTCCATGGTCTCGAAAGCCTGTCCCTGCCACACCTTGCGCCGCGGCCCCCCTGCCACCCCCGCTCCCGCCACCGCCCCCGGCAACCAGCGCCACACGCGGAACTCCTCGCCAGACACCAGCTGTACCTCAGTGCGCATGCGTGACTCTGCGCTCTCCAAATATGCCACCGCTTCATCCCATATGCCTTGCATACCTGCAACACAACGTCATCATAAAATAAACGTTATGATACACGTTATTAATGAATGAAAAAATTGCATTCACAAAAAAGCAACATGTTCCAAACACTTGAAATGTAAATACAGTAAAATTTGTAGAATTAATAGTGATATTGTGAAATTTCTCTATAATAAGAAAACAAGGATTTTGTCAAATTCCATTAACTTATTAGTTCATGAAATAAATTACATAAATTAGTAAAATTTGACAAAATCCTTTTTCTCTTATTAAATAAAATAACTTCATAGAATAGCATTCCTCACCTAGAACGAGTCTGTGTATAAGGAGGGTCGTTTAATGTTTGTTTCATTCAATGTACGTAATGTTACGGGTTTCCACTATAATAAAAGACTTGAGGCAATTTATACTGATTAACTTTATTAATTACACTGCTATAACACACTAGAAAAAGATAAACTATAACAGATCAGAAGATAGCACAAGAGTTTATAACGTTTCACAATACAAATTTCACTAAAAATTAACACTGCACTGAATAAGAAATGAGAACAGTCTTTAAGCTACACTAAGAAGAAGTATGAATATAACTATAGAGTGTCTATATACAACGGCTAGTCTGTCACACAGTATAACTGACACAATTAGATTCAATGCTCGAGTCAGACTGACTGGTAAACCCAAAGATTCCAAATATATAGGCTTCTGAGAATAAACGAGAGAATGCAAGAAGGTTCTGGCATTGTCACTTCGAGAAGGTTCTAGATGAGTTTTTGTTTACAAACCAATGTGCTTGTTTGTTGACACAAAGCCTCCCCATCCCTGCCTTGTCCATCCTTGTCGTCCTACTATCTCAAGGCCATCAGACACTGTTGAATTCCATAACACTGCCCCCTCCTTAAAACTGTTCTGTCCCAGAACAGTCCAGATCGATCCTGGAAGTGCGAACAGTAGAAGCTGGCACCAATGGATCAACTTGTGTAACTGCCTATGGGTTGAAGACACAACAGGTGACGTTGATTCCAGTGTCCTTGAAAATTCTTCCAATCATTGGTCTCACAATCTTCCAGTCCAATCCGTCATAGACACAGCCCAGTCTTGGGATTCCAAGCTACTTCACTCCCAGGAATTGAAGGTGAGTTTGTAGATGCATCAGACTTTGCCACAAAGCCTGATATGTTGACTCCTGCTGGGGTTGGTCTTTTGTCACTAAATAGAACAGATGTTGGTTTTGATCCTGAAGATGAAGAGCTTTCCCCACAGCCGGATTCTGGAGATTCAATTCATCCAATATTCCAAACTTTGTCCTGAATACTGTAGCAATTCCTCTTGAAGCTCCCACATTCCTAGCAATGCAATGTGCCAAGGCATAGCTCTTTGGTAGGGTGAATAAGTCCTGGTGACTGATGGCGACATTTCCTTCTTCCAGTGACATCCCTAGGATGGCCATGAATCCTTCAAAATCAGAGATGGCAGGATGAAGAGCCTTGACTTCTTGAACTCCCCTTGCAGCATTGTCTCCATGATAAGGCGCCAGTTGGTTGAAGTGAACAATGCGTGGAGTACCTCTTGGTTTCTTGATCCAGTAGACCACTTCATTGATCCTTGTGACCACTTTGTAAGGTCCATCCCAGGAGGTTTGCAACTTGGGAGAGTGTCCACGACGTCATTGAGGATTGTACAACCATACCATGTCACCAGCCTGGTATCCTCCATAGTTGGCCTTAATGTCATAGCACTGCTTCATCATGTCACTGGTGACCTGGATGTTTGTGCGGACAGTTGCATGAATCTCATCCATCTGCTTCCGGAGCTTGCTGGTGTAGTCTTCTTGTTCCAAGTCCTCCCCAGGTTTGCATCCACACTCCAAGTCACAGGGTAGTCGCATATCTTGCCCAAACACTATTCTTGCTGGAGTCATCCTTGTAGTCTCATTGACTGCGCTTTGGTATGCCATCAGGAAGAAATGCAGGTGTTGATCCCAGTCCCGTTGATGTCCGGATACCACCTTTGATAGGTATTTTCCCATAGTCCTGTTCATTCACTCACCAATTCCATCTGATTGGAGGTGCAGTGGTGTTGTCCTAGTCTTGTTGATTCCCAATACTTCACACATCTGAGAAAATACAGCAGATTCAAAGTTTCTTCGTTGGTCTGAATGTAACTCCAATGGTATGCCAAAATGACTGAAGAACTCCTTCACCAATACATCAGCTACAGTAACTGCCTCTTGATTTGGCAAGGCATAGGCTTCTACCCATTTGCTGAAGTAATCCATAGCAACCAGGATGTATTTATTCCCACCATCAGTAATTGGGAATGGCCCAGCTATGTCAATGGCTATGCATTCAAATGGAGCACCTACATTGTATTTCTGCATAGGGGCTCTCTTTCTAGGCATAGGGCCATTGGCAGATGCACATACTTGAACTATTTTCATATGTTCAAACTAATAGTGGGTGGATTAATTTAATTCTAATAGAAGAGAAATTTGAACTCTCTACTTCATTTTCTAGAAACTTTGCCTGGCAAAAAACCAATCACTATGATTGATAAAAAAAAATAAAAAAAATAATGAAACTCCTCTCAGGGTGTGAATAAGGTAGATTCAAGTGAAAGACCAAGTAAAATATATAATGGGAATTTATTTTAAAAAAAAATTAAATTAAAAAACAAGGCTTCAACAATTCAAACAAACTATTTTAAATATTATTACTGAAATTAGTTTATATCAGAGAGAATATTTTTAATAAAACTTTATTTGAAGAAAAATAATTAATTTTAATTTTAGCTTGGCAAGCTAATAGGAGTTTTGAGAGGCTGGTGAGGTATATAATTTAGTTAATAAGATAAAAAATAAGTGATTTACATAGACGAATTCAATGAATAACTACTTGAACCTTTCCAGCCAGGGCCCTCTAAGCATACCTGAATTTTCTGGAGTTCACTTCACTTCACTTAAACACACAAAATCACAAAATTGAACTCAAAGAGCACTCCACAGAACTGAGCTGTCAACTCAACTGTCAACTGAGAACTGAGAACTGTCAACCGTCAACTGAGAACTGTCAACTGTCAACTGTCCACCTAACTTGCCAGCCATAGCCGCCCTTCTTTTATATCCTCTCCCCAACACGCCTACCTCACAACCCTATAGTGTTGCAATGTGGTGAAATGCCATGTGCTCTTGACTTTCAAATAATTGAAATTAAAGGCTCCTCTAAAAAATATAATAATTACATTCTGTACTCCTTATCTTGAAAATCTCATTATTAAGTCATAATTATTTGAATTAATTAGAATGAAGTTAACAAATACAAATTGAATTTGACTGTGTGAGCATAAAATAACAATAATTTTCTTGATTACAAATAGGCCTATACTAATTTTCATAAAAGAACATATTACTAATTTAAATATTATTACATTACCTCAATTAAAATTGTTGAATACAAAAATAGTTAATTTACTCAATACTTGTTTGTTTGTTTGATTATGAGGGTGAAGCCCACATAAGCTCATAGGCTTGTGCATGGGTAATGAATACTGACTTTGACAATCAATGCATAACTTTTATGTGTATCTATATTATATGAATATAATTACAATAATAATATTTTTGGCCCTCTGTTAGTAATCATTCATACTCTCATTTATACATAACTTCATATTCAAATCACAAATACATCTACATACTAGTAATACTCTATATCTATACTATCCTACGGTTCCTACTATAGATACATGCATATATATAACTACTACTACACTATTACTATATATTGGTCAACTATATACATGCACCGCGTGCTCAGCTACTCTCTCACTCACTCCCTCTCACACACGCATGCGCTCTCACTCACACAAGGACCTATTGTTCTATCTCTTAGAATATTCACAATATGGAAGTTTCGAGACTTGTGTCCTCTGAATACATAACGGTTCCAAGAGACCCTTTCTTCTAAAAAATGCCCACCAGAGACTCCATCATGTAGCTGTTTTAATGCTTCAGGAACTCTTTTCCTTGGTACAATGATTTGCAGTCTTTTCTGATCACCAGCAGCATTCTCCACCACCCTCTTCAAGATTCCCCCATCTTCCACAATTGACTCCCATTGGGCCCAGAGGGTCTTAACTTGTGGTGACAATGGTGCCACTTCCTGCCAGCTAGGTTTTCCTTCAGTAGAACTCTTCCAAGCCCACAGGTGTTTCAAATCAGGATCCTCTTCCTGGTCCTTCAGCATTTCATCTCCTCCCCAGTAGTCTGAAGCTACAATTATCCTGTTAGCAACTGCTTCCTTCCCTTCCTGGCAGTGCTTGCAGTCCTGGTCACAGGGTCTTCTAGAGAGAGCATCAGCATTCTGATGACTTTTTCCAGCTCGGTGGATGGATTTGAAGTCATATTCTTGCAGGTGTTGAATCCATCTGGCAACTTGTCCCTCTGGAGATTTGAATCGTAGAAGCCATGTCAGGGATGCATGATCAGTTTGTAATAGGAAGTGACGTCCATACAGGTACTTATGGAAGTGGCTGATTGACTTCATTACTGTCAACAGTTCTCTCCTTGTGACACAGTAGTTGCACTCAGGTTTTGACAGGACTTTGCTAAAGTATCCAATAACCTTCTCCTCTCCATCTTGTTCCTGTGAGAGTACTCCACCAATAGCTGTGTTGCTGGCATCAGTATCCAGGATGAACTTGCCTTCTGATTTGGGATAAACCAGAATAGGTGCTTGGCTGAGCACCTCCTTCAGTGTGTCAAATGCCTGCTGACAGTCTTTATCCCAGATGAAGGTGCGCCTCTCCTCTGTCAAATTTGATAGTGGCTTGGCTATCCCAGAGAAACCCATAACAAATCACCGATAATATGCACAAAGGCCAAGAAAACTTTGTACTTCTGATTTGTCCTTAGGCACAGGCCAGTTTGTAATAGCTGATACTTTCTCAGGATCCATGGACACTCCCTTGTCAGAAACCACATGTCCCAGGTAATTCACTTGTCTTTTGAACAGGTTGCACTTCTTAGGATTCAGTTTCAAGTTTGCCTGCCTCAGCCTCTGAAATTCTTCCTTCAGGTTCTTCATGTGATTTGGAAAGACTTGCCCAAAACAATAATGTCATCCAGGTAAACCAAACAAGTTTCCCATGAGAGTCCCCTCAACACACTTTCCATTAGTCTCTCAAAGGTGGCTGGAGCATTACACAAACCAAAAGGCATCACAGTAAACTGCCAGAGTCCTCCCCCAATTGAAAATGCTGTCTTCTCCTTTGCTTTGTCTTCCAGTCCAACTTGCCAGTATCCACTTTTCAAATCCAGAGTTGAAAACAACTTATAACCTTCCAGGCTATCCAGTGTGTTATCAATACGGGGTAGAGGGTAACTGTCCTTCTTGGTGACATCATTAAGAAGATGGTAGTCCACACAAAACTGAAGTGTGTCATCCTTCTTCTTCACAAGCACCACTGGTGATGTCCAAGGGCTATTTGATGATTTAATTATTCTTTCACTCTCCATCTCCTTGATGATTTCTCTGGCTTCTTCTTGTTTAACAAATGGAAGTCTTTGGGGGTTCTGGCAAATGGGTTTGGCATCTCCTGTGTCTATTGTGTGTTGGACAATGTTGGTCTTTCCTTTTGTTCCTTCTCCAATGTGAAAGATATCCTGGTAGGAGGTTATTAAATCCTTCACATCCTTTTTCTGGTCCTGGTTCAAGTCCTGACAAGATTCCTCTACAAAGTTCCATAGTTTCTCAGGAAGTTTCTTCTTTTTTGACTGTATTGATTGTACTTGATGGACCACTGCTGTTACAGGTGAACAATGTCCCAGCACACTGCCCCTTTTCAAGGTGAGTCCATAGCTATTCACATTCATCAAGCAGACAGGGAACACTGAGCTGGTGAGAAACAAAGTTCTGGCCACTAGAACACCATGTCCAAGCTCCTCTTCAAGAACTACTGGTTCCAATATTGCATTCATTCCTTCAGTAATGTCTTTTGTTGTCCTTGCCTGGGTCACAATCTGGCTTCTTGCTGGTATGGTGATGTCCTCTAATAGCCACACCTGTGCTGTACAGTCTTCTGTAGGTAGTAGCACAACTTCTTCTTCACCAATGGTCACTGTATTCTTTTTCTTCTCTAGTTTCAGTCCATGTTCACGTAGGAAATCCAAGCCTAGTATGATGTCTTCACTGACTTTTGCCACTAACACTTGATGTCTGAACCTTGATTTACCAATCTCAAAAGTGGCAATCATCTCCCCGTAGACACTGACAGCCTCCCCTGTAGCAGTTCTTAACCTCCAGGTTGTCGGTGATATGCCTTGTCAATCAGTCACTGTGCTACAGTTTATTATTGTCATAGTGGCTCCAGTGTCAATTAGTAGTCTTCAAGTTGATCCATTGACTTTTCCATGTATGTAGAGACTTTTTGGTTTATCTGACAACATTGCAACAACTGCTCCTGAACCTGGGGCCTCCTGCCTACAGGTTGATGGTAGCCCATTTTCATCAACCCTTTTTAGTTTTCCTGCTTCTTGTCAGACATTGACTTCTTTGGGCATTTATTTTGTAGATGACCTCTCTCTCCACAGCCCCAACACCTTATCTCCTTCTTTGCAGTCTTGAATTTTTCCAAAATCCTCTTCATTATTTCCTCCACCAACTCCTCATGGCTATCTTCCCCTGATACTGAGTGAACACATGCATGGCTCCTCACTGATTGTGTCACAGCTTCAAATTCCAAGGCCTGAGTTAATGCCTCACTTAGGGTTTGAGGACAAGCCAGTTTAACAGCTTGTTGGGTTTCTGGCTTATGTAGACAATCCAGGAATCTATCAACTGCCATACTCTCCATTTCATCATCCCCTGATGCTGGGTAGGCAATCCTCACCAAGCGAGCTATGTCAGCTTCAAATTCCTGAACTGACTCATTTGGCTTCTGGATTCTGTTCCTCAATTCTGAACAGTGTAGTTGATACATATGTTGGTGGCCAAATCTCATTTCCATGCACTTCAACAGTTCACCAATGTTGCGTCTGTCAGACTTTGGAATTGTCTGGAGTACTGACAGTGCGTCTCCCCGAAGTGATAGGCACAAATTATCAGCCTTTGCTGCCGGTGTCCATCCGTATCTATTGGCATACACATCCAACAAGGTATAGTAATCTTCCCATGGAGTTTTTCCATCAAACGTTGGTAGTCCACCATGATAATTTGGCATGGTAATAGGCACATTGCAGTCATTTACTGAAGTATCTTTTTCAATTTGATAAGCATCATTATCCACCTTCAAGGTTGCTCTTGCTCCACTAGTGTCATTATTTTGCAGATCTTTAATCGTCTTATCAAATTTATCTTCCATGCTTTTAAGTTTTGTTTCAAATTTATCTTCCAAAATTTGACTATTTTCTTGTAGTTTTCCTTCAAATGTTTCTTTCAAAGATTCAAATTTACTCTCCAATGATGTTTTATTTTCTTCTATTTTACTCTCCAAATTTGTCAAAGCTGACTTATTTTCTTCCATTTTACTTTCAACCACTTCAAATTTACTCTCCAATGTACTCACCAGAGCTCCCAAATCTGTTTCAAACACATAGGTATCTGGGTCCTGACCCTTGGCCAGCAGTGCTTCCCGGAGTCTATCTTGTAAGACAGATTTTACCCCATTTGTATTCAGTTCTTGCTTCTCCAGCTCTTGCTTCAGTTGATTTACTTTTAAACTGGTGAGCTTCACACCTTTCCCTGCCATTTCAGTTCACGTTCCAGAAATATTACACAGTTCACAATTATGTACAGAAGACTAACGTTCACTCTTAAAGAAAATAAAGTTCACACACAAAGATGTTCACACAATCACCCTTGAAGATCACAGTTCAGTCACTTGAAGATAAAGTTTATACACAAAGATAAAGTTCACACACAAAAATAATGGTTCAATCAATTAAAAATAATAGTTCACTTTACAAAGGTACAAGTTTATAAAATTGCCTCAATCAATAGTTACATCCCACTTCTGACACCAATTGTTACGGGTTTCCACTATAATAAAAGACTTGAGGCAATTTATTCTGATTAACTTTATTAATTACACTGCTATAACACACTAGAAAAAGATAAACTATAACAGATCAGAAGATAGCACAAGAGATTATAATGTTTCACAATACAAATTTCACTAAAAATTAACACTGCACTGAATATGAAATGAGAACAGTCTTCAAGCTACACTAAGAAGAAGTATGAATATAACTATAGAGTGTCTCTATACAACGGCTGGTCTGTCACACAGTATAACTGACACAATTAGATTCAATTCTTGAGTCAGACTGACTGGTAAACCCAAACATTCCGAATATATAGGCTTCTGAGAATAAACAAGAGAATGCTAGAAGGTTCTGGCATTGTCACTTCAAGAAGGTTCTAGATGAGTTTTTGTTTACAAAACAATCTGCTTGTTTGTTGACACAAAGCCTCCCAATCCCCGCCTTGTCCATCCTTGTCGTCCTACTATCTCAAGGCCATCAGACACTATTGAATTCCATAACAGTAATAATATTTGTGTAACCTGGCTGGCTCAAGTCTGGTGTCAGAGTTTTCAGGTCGCTCCTGATCAATTTCAGGGCCTCTGACATGACTTAACGACTGTTTTTATGCAGCCGAGACCGACGGCTTAACGTGTCCATCTGAAACACGGGACGTGGCCTGAGAAAAATTTCTGGTCTGACCTGGGTTTGAACCCGGGACCTTTGGGTTATAACGCCAACACTTAACCCACTCAGCTACGCCACCCCCGTCTACATATATGTGCGTATATCTGTTTCATTCAATGTACTTATGTCAAATGCCAAGCAGCCACATCCCTAACCCTCGCTTGGTAAGACCGCAATGCTGACCCCTCGGTGTGAAGGATATCCTAGGGAGGGTTGCGGTAAAGGTAATAAGCCAAGTAAAACAAATTAGATTAATTATATACGAATTATATTCCTTCTTTAAATTTGAACCTTCAAATTGGATGTGAAACGAACTTGAAAATTTGTTCATTGTCCCAGAAAATATTAGTAGTGAATCTTCAGTAAGTTATTTAAAAAAATAGAAAAAAAATTAAAAACCCAATTGGAAGAATTCCACTTTAAGTAATACATTCCAGAGAAGAAATGACATGGTCATTGATTTCATAGCTTCGATAATTCGTAATCTTCCCTAATTCTTATGAAAGCTTTGGTCCCATGAACTACGAATTTTATCGAAGTTTACTGTATTTTAATTCTCATGCCTACTTCTTTTCTATCAACTGAAACTTTTTGTATAGTTGTGAGGTGGTATTGTGATGGTTATACTTATATGATAATTGAGTATTTAGCTATTCATTCATTTAGTATTAGTAGTATAATAATTAAGTAGTATTAGTATAATACACCAGTATAATACGTATAATATACAGTATAATACGAAAATTTGTATTTTATTAAGAGGGCTCGATACAACTTGAAAACTCATGAAAATAGGCACTCCGCATTTTACTCCTTCGGTCGCTATTTTCCAAGTTAGGTACGTGAAAATGGTACCAAATTGTTCAGAAAGATTAGTAGAATGTCTGTATAACCTGGGTTTTTCAATATCACTTTTCAATTTTCTGTTATTGAGTGTCAAAAACTGTAAAATTTTCTCCATTTTCATCGTCTCATAATGCCCTTTCATGATGCGAAAATCGAATTTTTCAGGTTATACAGACATTCTAGAGATCTTTCCGAACCTTTTGGTACCATTTGCATAACGATTGGTTGAAAAATATCGTCCAAACAGTAAAATGCCGAGACCCTGTTTCCGACTTTTTCATGACAAATTCGAAGCAGTACGCGTGCCTACTGTCTTTTCGTAAAATATCTGACCATTCCACTTGCTTACAGCTCACAGACGCGCGCGCGCCCGCATGCCCGTCAGCCGTCTACAGAGAGAAAACTATTTCTCTCTGTATAGATTCTCTCTGGCCGCTGCTGGCCGTTTCTCGAAATACTACAAATGATTCATATCATCAATAACACAGACTGTAATAATAATTTCTTCAGCTTTGATCAATGGGCTGGCTACTTCTAGGCAAACTTCACGGAGCCCTACTAATACAGTAGGCCTACATTCTACATAGGCTATAGCTTACATACAGTTTCGAGTATGCATTCACTATTTTGCATATAAGCTTCACTGTTCATTCAGTCTCATTCCATCCAGCGATTTGAGCCTGCATTTGCAATAATATCCCTCCTCACTCGGACATTTTGGAATAAGATCCCTGATATTCCAAGGTACCCTACTGATAATTTAACCAAGTGCACATTTTTATTTCATTTTCATGATTGTGTATATCAATTTCCATTGTAAAACACATTCAAGAAAATTTGCCGGTAAATTATGATTTTTGTGTCATCAGAATATGAAAAGAAAAATTTTGTTTAGCACAGTTTTTTATAGGTGTTTGATAATTGCGATCAAGTGAACATATCAATGTAATACTGAACTGTATTCCCAATTTTTTATGTATTTCGACGGTTTTTTTATGGATGAAGATAGATTTATGCCCGTTTCGTAAGTCAATAAATTACCTAGTAAGAGTTTTTAATTTTTATAAACCTTTTAAATTTGATCATAATTACGAGTACTTTTGATAGAGCAAGTGTCGATCATATATGCCAGTTAAATATCATTAATCAACGAAAGTCTTTTTAAAAAACTTTTATTTGATGAATAATTAACAATAAAATATACAATGAGAACCGTCCGCTTTGCGTGCTAGATCAGAACTAAGAACAATTAGAAATTTATCAATAGCCAGCGCAATGCTGAGCTAGGCAATATAATATTTGGTTAGCTATATAACTCCTCCATCCCTAAATAAAACTTCGGGGGTGGAAGGTTTTATAATATTAATGTTGATGGACTGTTTCTTTTTTGAATTACGATAATAGAATAATGCTATAAACATTGAAATAATAATTAAAACATATATAATAATAGTCCAAATGCTAATTGAAGTTGTTACAATATTTTTGTTAATTATAGGTGTGTATTTGTTGATATCTATCGGTTTGAAATTTAATTGTTCTAAATTTATTTTGAAATCTGGTTCTTGAGATTTTTCCAACGCTGTTAGTACATTATCTAGGTTGAGTAGTCTTGTTTTATATTTCGATTCTGATACATGGTTCAACAATTTGTTATGATAATAAATCGAATCATTTTTGTTGTTTGAAATTAAATATACTCCTTTAATGGATTTAGTAATAGTCTCATAAGGTTTTTCAATCCTTATAGATTCTTCTTTCGGAAAAATACATAAGTAGCTGTTTAATTCTGGAGTCCATTCAACTATACTATTTAATATTATCACTTCAGTGTATTTACAGTTTAATGTAGTACCTATATCAACAATTTCTTTTTCACAACTTAGCTTATCGTGATACAATTGTTCTGTAGAGCAGATAAAATTAGAACTAGTCTTTTTATAACATTCGTTATTAAGTCCTTCAATTGATGTATCGGCTTTCAACATATATCTAACTTTCGGTACAATAGTTAAGTATTTGTTATCCAATACATTGGGGATTGAAATTAGTTTGAATAGATTAAATTTTGATTCATCTACAATTGGTAAGTCTAGAAAATATACTATTTCTTTGGACGTTAATTTACAATTTACATCGATTAGGCTTTCGAATTCCCACATATTTTTCAATTCAGGTTTTAATGGCAATTGTTTACCGTAATAGGTTGAAATTTTCTTTATTTGATAGTATAGTTCTCTGGTTGAAATAATACTAGGATGCAACACTTTTAATTTACAAAATACTAAAGAATTTTCAATATCTTGTATAAGGCTAAATACAATATTATAAAGAATATTCAATTGGTTAAGTACATCTCTATATTTCTCTAATAACCCATAATCACTAAGCTTATCATTAATGAATTGCAATTTATTTCCCAACTCCTTAAAATTAAAATTAACTATTTTCAAGGTCTGGTTGAATTCAGAAATCATTTCGGAATTGAATGAATATTGCGATGTTAATTGATTCATTATATTATTTTGATTTTCTTTTAAATGTTCAAATAATTTATCGTATTTTTCACCATCATCTGAATCTAAATTTCCAGTCACAAATTTTATTGCATTTCCAAGTCCATTAATTAATCCTCTTTTCGACCTTTTACTACCCCAATTAATAATATCTAACTTATCTTCTATAGTATTTTTAGTATGATTTATCAATTTCAAATAGTTTACTATATCTCTAGCTTTACTACCATTATTTGTTAATAATTCTATATGTTCCATTACAGGAACTTCTTTCTGAATGCTTTTGGAAACATTATTGTAATATCTATTCAAATAACTCAAATGATTAAAAATACTTTCTAAATCGTAATAATGTATGAACGTATGTTTTGCAATTTCTAACTTAGCTGGACCTAAATCTACTGCTATAACTCCTAAATTATTTGTAATGTTCCGCGGTGATTGTTCCGCACTCGCTGACAATCTCGTCACATAGAGGAGGTACCTGGAACAGGGTTACAATCAGGATTAGTCGATTGTCTTGATTCGTTCGTATTTTGATTCTTCTTTTTGATTTTCCGTGGTCGTTTTATCTTCGAAAGATGTATCTTCTCTTTAGTATTGTGGTGTCTGGGAGTAATCTTCGCTGTTTTTAGTTCCTTATTCACTGATTGAAGAGTTTCTTTGTTATACTTGTTTTTCGTTTTACTTTGTTTTTGCATATTCTTCACATAAACTTCTTTTGGGATGTCTGGTAATTCTTCGCGATTCTCATTCCTTTCATTAATGACGTTTTCTTTCCTATTGTGATTTACTTCTCGTATGTGGTCGAATAATCGTTTCGTTTTTTCTTTGTGATTACTAACGTACTCATTTATGAACTTTTTCTGTATATCTATTTCAAGGATCGGATTTGAATCTATATGTCCATATAGAATTTCTAGCGGTGTCAGCTTAGTTACGGAGTGAATGCTATTATTATAGGCAATCACAGCGTACTTCACTTTACTTTCAATTGTCTCTGTTTTGAATTCATTTCGATTGTTGAAGATTCTGATGTGTTCTATTAGAGTTGAATGAAAACGTTCGGCAAGGCCGTTTGAAGGTGGATGTTGAGTGCTGATCCAATGTATTTTGATCTTATGCAATTCAGTCAATTCTTTTACCAATCCATTATTGAATTCGCATCCGTTGTCGGCTACGATTGTCTGTGGAATACCATGATGAGAGAAGAAATTCAGCAGTTTGTCGGCTATTTCGACACTATTACAACTTGTAACTGGATAGCATTGTGCGTATCTTGAAAAACTATCAATGATTGTGAGAAATTTGTTTTTTTCGAGAGTTATACTGTCTATGTGGATTATTTGAAGCGGCCTTGTAGCTGTAGGAGTCAAGTTCATTTCTAAATTGAGTGGATTTCTTTCGTATTTCGTTTTAAGGCATATTTCACACTTATTGATAAAATTCTGGATGTAATTTTTCATGTTGGGCCAATAGTATTTCCTTTTTATTTGTTCATATGTTTCTTGTATACCTCTGTGATTTGTTTTTCCTAAATGATAATTTTCGATTGTTTCTATTTTATCGTCCTCATGGGTTACGTCCAGTACTTTTATCTTGCATCTTACAAGAATTAGTTTCGAAAACTTGAAGTTTTTGGCAATCACTGTAGCGAATTTTTCGTAGAATTCATTCTCAAAATATAAACTGTATCGAACATTCGGCACAAGATATTCCTTAACAAAGTCAATCACATTTTGTTCAAAATTATTTTCCGATATGTCTACCATCATCCTCATTTTGTTATCAAATAATTTGAGAATAGAAACTTTCTTTGGATTGCTTTTCACAAGTTTCAGTATAATTTGATTTTTGGAGAGATTAACAGGTTCATCTGATACAGGTATTTCCACTGAAGTATTATCTTCTTAATTAGAGTGTTGTGTGTGTGAGTTGTTTTCAATAAACTCTCCTCCCTCCTCCTCTGCAGGATCGCTCCCCTCCATCATTGGTTGTTGTGGGGTGACGTCGTTGTTCACTTCGTTGTCGAATCCGAGGAATGGGGTGTCGGTGTCCTCTACAAGTGGTTGTTGAATCTGTGTGTTGCTGTTGACGTTGTTTGTTGACGTTATCAAATCCTAGAAACTGGATGTCGATGTCATCTAAGTCCGTGGGTGGAAATTGCCGGTTGTCATCAATGTCAAATCCTAGAAATGGGGTTTCCTTATCATCTACGTTGACAATCATAGATTGTGTTTCTTCGATGCCAGGTCCGATATTTGTCATTCCTTCAATAGCTTCGTTCACTATAGCGTCAATCTCACTTAAAATTCCGGGTGTTGTAGTATTGTTATTGTTCAAATGGATCCGTGATAGGGCGTCAGCATTCTGGTTCATTTTTCCTTTCTTGTAGCATATCTCGTAGTCGTATTCCTCTAGTTTCAGTCTCCATCTGAGTAATTTTGAATTTGGTTCTTTCATGGAAAATAGCCATTGTAATGGTTTATGGTCCGTGAATATCTTGAACTTTCTTCCATAGAGATAGGGGCGAAAGTACTTGGTAGCCCATACGATTGCCAATAGCTCTTTTTCAATGGTTGAATAGTTTGTTTCGGTTTCATTAAGAGTTCGGCTTGCATATGCACAGGGCAGGTCAGCACCGTTGTGATTTTGACTCAAAATAGCTCCAATGGCGAAATTGCTTGCGTCTGTAGTCAAACAGAACGGTTTTTCGAAATCAGGATATTGAAGAATCGGTTCGTTAGTCAGAATGTTTTTACAGGTTTCAAAACAGTTTACGTATTCCGGGTCATTAACATCGATCTTAGCATTTCTTTTCAGACACTTGGTTAAAGGTTTTGTTAAGTGAGCGAAGTTGTTGATAAATTTACGATAATATCCTAAGAGTCCTAGGAATCCTTTGATTTCTTTCGAAGTTTTTGGGATCGGATATCGTTTGATGGTTTCAACTTTGTCTGGATTTGGTTTAACTCCGTGAGGCGTTACGAGGTGTCCGAGAAAACTAACTTCTTTTCGTAAGAATTCAGTTTTATCAAGCTGCACTTTAAAGTTTGATTGTCGTAACCTTTCGAAAACTTGTCGTAGCCGGTCGATATGTTCATCTAAACTTGTTGAATAGATTATGATGTCATCTAGATACACTAAGCACAGTTCATTTTGAAGTCCTCTCAGTATGCTGTTCATCGCTTTTTGGAATGTGGGTGGTCCGTTTTTTAGGCCGAAGGGCATGCGCAAAAATTCGTAGTGTCCAGTGTCGGTAGAAAAAGCCGTTTTCTCCACGCTGTCGGGATGCATTTCTATTTGATGAAATCCTGAAAACAAATCTAAGGTGGTGAAGTATTGTGCTCTTCCTAATTTATCGAGTATGTCGGTGATATTAGGCAGGGGAAATTTGTCATCTATTGTCTTCGAGTTCAACCCTCTATAGTCGATTACAAGACGAAATTTCTTCTTACCGGATGCATCTTGTTTCTTAGGTATAACCCAGATCGGTGAATTCCAGGGCGAATTTGACGGTTGAATTATTCTCTGCTCGAGCATGTCATCTATCTGTCTATTAACTTCGGTTCTATAAATCTCGGGATAACGATAGCTTCTAGTGTAGACTGGGATGTCGTCAGTTGTTCTTATAACGTGTTTTATTTCATTGGTGAAAGTCAAAGGGTTCCCTTCAATATGAAATACATCAGAGTACTCTTTAATCACGTGAGCTATGGCTTGCTTTTCTTCAGCGTTCATATGATTAGTTCTTATCTTTGAAAGGTCAATTTTGTTACTTTGGTGGTTAATCAGATTCAAATTTGTGCATATGTTTTGATTATGCAGTTCGGTTGGTGGGATACAGTAGTAGTTTTCCAACTTCTCCACAGCAATTGGTCTATTAATTGAAATCTTCGTGTCTGATGTTGTAGGATTTAATATTGAACAAAGGGCTTTGTTCTCTTTCACTTTAATTAAGCATTGGGGTATCTCGAGTCCTGAAATATTTTTGTATGACATTATAGCTTCGCCGTTTTTCATATTTTCAATAGGAATCTCTATAATTGTTTGAGATCGAGATTGAATCAAATATGATTTTACATGACGAGTCATTAGATTTTTTTGTATGTGTGGTGGTGCAATTTTAGTTGGGTTTTCTTGTGCTGTATTGAAATAGTAAATTGGTAGTGTCATTCCATTGAAATTTATTTTGTCATTGATGAAGTCCAAATTGATTTTTAGTTTTTTCAAATTATCCAATCCGAGAAGTAGGTCAAAGTTTTTATGAAAGTCGAACAGATAGAACGTGATTTTTGTTTTACCAAGTAGTGGGATTTTTGTACTAAATTTTTCTGTTGAAACTCCGTGAGCTGTTGCGATTTCAAATGGGTCTTGGATTAAATCTTCTTTGTAGCATTCTATTCCTATCATTTTCTTCACAAACGATCTAGTACTTGCCGAATCAATTAGAACTCTGAAACGGGTTTTGGGGTCTACGAAATAGGGTAGTTCGTTTTTGTCATCTTGTAGGTTCATAATTGAAAATTTCTTTCGAGGCTCATTTCTTCTAAAAAAGGATCGGTTTCGGTTGATTCATTTGTTTCATAGAATGTTTCATTTCGATTTTCAAAGTTAAGTTGTTCGAATTGGTTCTCCAGTTCGTTCTGAGGGTCGTCATTGAAATTGTTGTCAAAGTCATTGGTTTGAGTTTCTTCAATCGGTCTTCCTGTCAGCTGGTACAGCCTAGGTCTTTTCTGAGGGCGATTATTAATAGAAGAGATGCTCATTGGTGTTGGCTGATAATTGTTTTGGGGTCTTGGTTGATTATTGTTGAAGCCTTGTGTTCTTGGTTGGTTGTTAGAGTTGAAGTGTTGTGGTTTGGGTTGATTATTACTGAAGTTTTGTTGACCTCTGTACATAGTTCCGGAATATTGTGAGTTGTTGTTGAATTGATTTTTGTTTTGAAAGTTTTGGTATTTTGGATTTTGATTTTGGTAGAATGATTGATTTCTTTGAGGGTAGTACTGCATTGGTGGATTAAGTTGATGTTTGTGTTGATTTTGGGGGTGCATTGTTTTCTTCAAGTTTGTATTTTCTGGGTAGTAGCTGATTTTAAATTGAAAATCGTTAGAAAGCATGTGGAGAGCATTGTCCAAGGAATCAGGATTTTTGGTTCGCATGAGAGAACCGAGGGGTTCTCTAAGTCCACGTAACAAGACTCTTAGTGCTAGTTTGTTTACATACTCGCACATTACTTTAGATGCGGGGTCTATTTCTTTGTTTCGGAAATAGGATATCTGCAAATTTAGTAGTTTTTGGATTCTTTCAAAAAAGGAAAATGGAGATTCACCTGTTTCTTGTTTAAGCTCTGCCATTTCAAGGTTGAGAGTGAAACAATCTCTCTTGTCCATATAACTGTTGAGTAGAACTTGTCTCACTTCTGGCCATGCGTAGGAATTTGAGCTAGTTACGAGATCTAATGCTGGGCTTTTGATTTTTGCTATGATGGTTGAGTATAGGTATTCGTTTTGGAAGTCCGCAGGGTTGGATTTTACAAAAAATTTTGCATCTAGTTTGTCGCAGATTGAAATGAAACGATTTAAAAGAGTTGGTTCTCTAGAATATTCTGGTATCATATCCAGATATTCTTTCTTCAGGGTAGGGGTTGGAATTGCTACTGCTGTTGGAGGAGCAGCATTAGGATGATTAGTCGCCATGATCATATAATTTACGTTTCAATAATAATGGTATTAAAATTGTTCAATTTCTTATAAAACAATAAATTTTCAATCAAAATACTCACAGTAGAATTTGAAGTTTCATCTTTCTTATTTTCACTAAGTAGGTTCTTAAATTGATGAAAATTCCGATGTTGGGTCTTTTCACGATGAAGATCTTGAAATTCTGATCCCGATGCTAGGTGACCGAAATTCACAAAATAAAAAAAAAGGCACACTTCGTAAACGATTTAAAAATCGAAGAATATTAGTATGATTATTCCCGAAGTGTCCTACCGACTGCGCCAGTTAAATATCATTAATCAACGAAAGTCTTTTTAAAAAACTTTTATTTGATGAATAATTAACAATAAAATATACAATGAGAACCGTCCGCTTTGCGTGCTAGATCAGAACTAAGAACAATTAGAAATTTATCAATAGCCAGCGCAATGCTGAGCTAGGCAATATAATATTTGGTTAGCTATATAACTTGCCTGTGATACAGACTAATTTTGCATATAGGCCTACATCTATTTTAGATTCTGTTTTTGAGGTGAGTTTTGGATTGAAATAATCTGATGTGACAAATCATTGGACTCTGCACGACACAGAGAACATGAAGTGTTTGTCAAATCTCATAATTTTCAAAATATTTCTTTACTCGCACCCAAGAAAACTGTTAGGGTACTTCATCTATATTGAATCTTGAGGGTTTTGTAATAATGGAATGGTAAATGGCAAACGACGCGCCCGCCTGCCCGTCTCCAGAGAGAGTAGCACAAAGTAAACAGAGAAAGGATGTCTGGCCCACCATCGAGTCTCGATTCATCAATAATTCTCGCTTTGATCGACAACTAAAAGTTTTTTGCATAATTCGATCGGCACTGTCCACTGATCAGTCTGCCTCAGTCCCGCGAGTTGAGCTCTTCGCCACTATTTTTCTAAATTCTACAATTCTGGTAAAGAATTGGTGGTAGCCTGCATTTGTACGAATATTCTTTACAATAAGCATTTTTTTAGCAATAAATGATAGGTACTCCTATTATAATTTGAGTTTTTGCTGCGCTATGGGGAGAAAGATTGCATCTGGACAGTTATTTTTATCTTCCAAACGCAAGAGGCGTCTTGTCAACAAAGGATTGTTAGATGAAATTCTGAGGGACGCTGAATTTTGGAAGAGCCAGATGGAGGAGAAATTGAAAAATTTCTATTTCGATTGTTTGCTTCCTGAATAAGTGGATCCTCGACACACAAGATCCATGAGAATAAGAGATCCACAATACATCGAAGCAGCAATAACGAAAAGACTAAAGAAAAATTCACTTCCTCAGACTATGTAGACTACCATCTGGAGTGGCACTCAGGTGATGAAATATCTCATTGTCAATATGCATAAGATGAGTTAACTATCTTAGGGCTACTTTATCACTGTTTTTTATTTTAAATAATAATCGCAGTACCATTTTCAATTATTTTTATTTATGCATAACATGCTTCGACTACTCAGAGTCATTTTCAAATTCATTCATCCGCATTTGAAAATGACTCTGAGTAGTCAAAACATGTTATGGATGAATAAAGATATAATTTAAAAGGGTATTGCGATTATAATTTAAAATAAAAAACATTGGTAAACTCTATTCAACTTCAATAGTCTATTTCATTTCAGTTTGTATATATTTCATTTCCTATTTTCACCCCATTTACAATTTCAGTTTTTATTATTATTGTCTATTTGTTGATAGGTTCTCCATTTTGATATCATTGTATCTATAATACAAGATTTCATATTAATTTTGAAAAAGGAGACTCAGCTTCACTAAGAAAGCATTTGATTTACATAGTCATTCTCTCAATAACAGCCCTTTATCAATTTGGAAAAGTGAACTTGTGAAATTATCTCTCTTCTTTTCAATGAGATAACTATTTTATTAAAGAAATTATTGTAATTTTTCTTTCAATCATTAAACATGGAGGTAATAATGATATGTCTGTGACGTTCCTACTTTCAAAAAAAATTAATGACATAAAAAACTCATGAAAAATATACCTAGATTACTATCTACAGTTTTCCAATTCTACTGTATTTGTAAATAATATTCTTATTTTTATTGTTATCTTATAATATTCTTATAATTATTGAATAATAATATAATTATTATTATAATTGAATATATAATTATATTATATTGGGAAGCGGTTTGTCCCAGTGGTAGAGAGCGTCTAATCGATGAGATTAGATAAGCAACGTGCCTCTACCACCACTGTTGTAACGGTGACCGGTTCCTCTGAATTCAATTCATGAGCCTCAAAAATCGCTTCCCGGTGGTTCGGAACCCACCTAAAGCAGTAGGTCAATTCATCTCTCATCATCATCCCTCCCATTACCCACGCACAGGCCCAAGCCCATGTGGGCATCACCCTCAAAAAAAAAAAAGAATCTATATAATTATAATTATTCTTATAATATCTTATAATTATTAATTCTAATATTCTTACTATTATTGGTATCATTATTATTCCACCGTTATTGTGACAAAACAATCTAACTTGGTAAACTACTCAATTTTATATGAATGTAGATACAGTATATCTTGATATTTGAATATCTAAACATATCTAGTTTACAACCTACTATCTTTTTTTCAATTCTAAAGTATTTGTAAATAATATTTTTTTGTATCAATTCTTATTATTATTATTATTATCATTATTCCACCTATTAGAGAATTTCAATCCGTAATAAATTTATATATATTTCAAGAATCAAGAGTTTTTTCAGAATTTTTATGCACTAACCATATTTCTATCATTACCAGTTTTTTTATATTGCTTGTCATTCTGTATTATATGATGCACATGCAAGATCATAAGTATAATCGTTACTTATATAAAAATATAGATTCAGTAGACATTGTCAAATCACAACGTACTGATATTATATTATTGTGGAAGCGTAAGTAGAACAAGATCGCTTCGTTTATGACAGCCACTGTAGAGCTGAACTATGTGTAGTGGGGAGTTTAGCAAGTACCGCTCTAGAAAGAGAAAGGTTCCAAGTGCGAGAGCGCGCGTCAACACAGAGAGAGACTGTGGACAGAGAAGCGTGGTAAACTACGTTTTTGAAACGTACTGGATTTTGACCCCGTTCCCCAACTCATCACGCCTCGCCTACACGGTAGAACTAAAGACTTGAAGCTATAGGGGAGAACCCTCTTAAGGAAACATAATAGGAACTAGGATTGTAAATCAAAATGAAGAGTATTAAAATAAGTATTTTATACTCTTCATTTTGATTTATAACCCAATTTTCTATTATGTTTCCTTGATTGAATACAGATTTTCAAAGTTGTGGTATTCTTTTTGAATCACAGTGTAGTATTCAAGTGTGTTATTATTACTCACTGGATCGTTGGTGAGGCGGAATGAGCTGGTCTCTGACATGATTGATGGCGAGGAAACGGTCTTTGCCGTCGGCGCAGTGAGATGACACCATGTGGATGATCTGCTCGACCAGCTTGAACACCTGTCGCTTGTGCTCGTCCTTGCGACTCAGCCACCACTCTACCGCCTTGTAACAGCACACCAACAACAAACCCACTGCAAACAATACAATCATTCATTAGTACCCCAGTATCCTTATCCTTATTATTTGTATACAATAGACCAAGTATTGGTCATTGAATGTAATGGCATAGTAATAATGTAGCCTCCTTATGGAGATTGCCTGTCGTTAGTAAAGATAGTCAGTCGTTTCCCGTATCTGGAGGAACAGTAATAGTTACATAATACTCTAACTGGTTGTTATTCAGAGGTGTTCTGTGCTGTTACTTGGTTACGGAAACTAGTTTATGGTAAGAGGATTTTCATTCATTTTAAGAATGAAAATATATTTCATATAAGAAATTATTTTATATTCTATGAAATATTTTGTTTGTGACAGATGGTGAGAGAAGAACAATTTTCATTTCGACTGCTGGCAGCATTGAATGGTATGCATCTTGAAGGAGAGTCATCTTTGCTTGGATAGACTAGTATACCAAGACTTTTCAATAAGCTGGAATGAATCAATCATACGATGTCTTTCCTTTAATACGATAGCTTCCTTTAATATAAGGCCATGGCCTAAGAAGTGGTAACTATGTAGAGTAGGAAAATCGGTACATTTATAAGCATTGAAACCATTATTAAATCAGCTGTTTCAACGGATGCATTGGAAGCATAAGTAACCATTCAATTACATATGCCTTAAAAGATCCAATTTCAGAAAACAATGAGGTCAAGAGAATATTCTACAGTTGAATGTTAATCTCAGTACACTTTCAAATTATTTAATTAATTGAATAGGGTAGGCTACTAAGATTAACATTGAAAAAAGTAATAAAGTTAAAGATAAAGAAATCATCTACAGTTGAATTTCATCTCTAATCGCTTCATTGATTGATTTCACTCCCCCTTGCCAGGTCTAAAGAGACCTATGGCAAACAAAAAAATACAAAAATGAATTCAAACCCGAATAACAATGATAAAAAAAGAAAATAGAATTGAAGCAGCTATGAAGGAGTTTTACCTACTTTTATGCCTAGAACGTATTCTAAATTGACTTCTTATCCCGAAAATCGGAGTTCTGCCGTGTAGGCCTATATCAACATATTAAATTTAAAATTTTTTAAATAAATTCTAATATTAGATGAGCTTAATATTTAAAACATACCTAGAATGAGTTTGAATCCCAACCCCATCAAGTAGACAAAATTGCTCTTGAAAGTGCATGATAAGGGAAGATCTGGCTCCTGGATGTCCAACAAGTCGTTATCAATTGAAATACCCCACTGCGGATTCGCTTTTATCAACACACGAAGGTTGTTATCAGCATGATCATCAAAATCCCAAACATTCTGAAACAGAAATCAATAGGTATTCAATTCTTATCCTGAATGAATCGTTTGAAAAAAGCGTATTCATGACATCCGTGGAAAAAATGAAATATTTAATACAGAACAGGCAATTGTTAAAATATTTTCTCTAAATTGAGTTCTATAAATAGTGGAAACACTGGAGTTATGAACAAATTTTGGCTTCTATCAATGATTTCTAATTGGAAATTTAGGTTTACACCCATTCTTGACAAGGATCAATTTCAGGTTTTCTCATCGTCCGTCAATCCACATTCATAACAAAGAAGAAAAGTATGAAGCAATGCTGAATATTTGAGGGTTTGAAAATATCCATTATTTAATTCTTCTTTATCTTTCTTGATCTTATCTCATGCTACTTCCAACTATTTTCCCCAGATATAAATACAGTACATTTGTCATTAATGTCTACAAAGTTACAGTATTTATCTTGCTTTTTACAGTTCAGACCTATTGTATCAACAACTTTAACAAACTACAAGAAACTTACCATTTTTCCGTTATTGATTAGATGTTGACCCAACTGTCGTAACAAAACAGCGGTTCTCTTCTCTGGATTATCGCACTTCAATTTCACGACATGATTGTGTAATTCGCTATAGATCAGTCGGAAAATTTCCATCAGCGGTTGAATTTCATGGTGTCTGATGCACTAGAAAGAAAATATTATTTTCAAAAATTGTTGGAAAAAAAATTCTTTAGCGATTGAATTCAATTGTCTTATGTCGCAAAGGAATTTATTATTAGCAAGAATTACAAAAATACCACATCTTTGTTTGTCCGTATTATAGTCGAGTCATTCTAGCTAAAAACAGGGGTCAACCTGGAACTAATTGCTACAAAGATGTTTTATGGTGGAAATGGTAGCTGACACCCTCCTATTTAACGTGTAAAAAAATCCCACTCTCAACTCGTGTCGGAAAGTTGTTTTTTTGGCCGCCATATTGGAAAATTTTGCTCATTTTTTGGTTTTCTTGGAATGACGTTAAAACAAAGCGTCGGACGAAAAAACTTTCTGAACCTTTTTTTTAGTAAATAAACTTAAGCAAGAGAATGGTGGTAGAATCATCTCTTGATCTTCACTAGAAACCGAGTTACGATTTTTCAAAAAATAGGTTAATTTTCAAGAAAAACTATAATTAAGTATTTTCAGTTTTTGCTTGCTCAGATCTTTTGACATATTCCTTTGAGTTGTTCAATTCAAAATCCCTCTGGGGATAATTTTGTCCTCTACAATTTGAGACCAAGTAGACCTTTCTCCCTTGTATAGTTTTTGAACTAGAGCAATTAAAAGATATCCTTGTATTTGAAAAAAACCTATTTTGGGGGGAAATGGTGTCCAAAAAAATTTATAACGTGCTTGTATTGATATTTTCTCTGGTAATAATGTCTTTCAAATAAACTTCTAGCAGATAAGCTACTCACCGACCTGAATTTAGGTTATGTTCAATATTAAGGACCCTTCAAGGATCATAATCCAAGGATACCTCTAATTATTGTAAAGGTCATCAGATCTCAACAAACCATATTTCATTCTTTTCAGCTCATCAAGGCGGTCTAAATTCATATATCATATGTCAAATTTGGTCAAAATTGTGGAAAATAACTTCTGAGAGAATATTGACTTTTCCATCATATACCAAAAACTGTCTTTTTTTGCTTACAAATGAGTATATTCTCGAAGTCCTCCGTTAAAAAATAATGAAAATACGTTAAAAATGTAGCTAAATTCTTCCTCTTCAATCTCCTATAAATAAGTTTTATGGCATCACGCATTTGAAATAGTTGCATCAACTTAAATAAATGGTGAAATTCAAAACATCTATTTTTTAATGAATTGTCAATCAATCAATAGCCTCTAAATCAAGAATGGAGCAAGATTAAGTCACGTATTTAGGCTCAAATTGTAGAGAAAGATTAGTTCTACATGCTAAATTGTCTCATTTACCTTTTGAATCACTTTGTTCATTTACAATATGATTGAAAAGTAAAATGAGTAGAATTATGGACCATTCTTTACCTTATAAGAACTAATATTTTTTCCACCTATTAAACAGATAATTGTAGTAATAAATGACTTAATCTTGCTCCATTCTTGATTTAGAGACTATTAATTGATTGACAATTCATTAAAAAATAGATGTTTTGAATTTCACCATTTATTTAAGTTGATGCAACTATTTCAAATGCGTGATGCCATAAAACTTATTTATAGGAGATTGAAGAGGAAGAATTTAGCTACATTTTTAACGTATTTTCATTATTTTTTAACGGAGGACTTCGAGAATATACTCATTTGTAAGCAAAAAAAGACAGTTTTTGGTATATGATGGAAAAGTCAATATTCTCTCAGAAGTTATTTTCCACAATTTTGACCAAATTTGACATATGATATATGAATTTAGACCGCCTTGATGAGCTGAAAAGAATGAAATATGGTTTGTTGAGATCCGATGACCTTTACAATAATTAGAGGTATCCTTGGATTATGATCCTTGAAGGGTCCTTAATATTGAACATAACCTAAATTCAGGTCGGTGAGTAGCTTATCTGCTAGAAGTTGATCTGAAAGACATTATTACCAGAGAAAATATCAATACAAGCACGTTATAAATTTTTTTGGACACCATTTCCCCCCAAAATAAGTTTTTTTCAAATACAAGGATATCTTTTAATTGCTCTAGTTCAAAAACTATACAAGGGATAAAGGTCTACTTGGTCTCAAATTGTAGAGGACAAAATTATCCCCAGAGGGATTTTGAATTGAACAACTCAAAGGAATATGTCAAAAGATCTGAGCAAGCAAAAACTGAAAATACTTAATTATAGTTTTTCTTGAAAATTAACCTATTTTTTGAAAAATCGTAACTCGGTATCTAGTGAAGATCAAGAGATGATTCTACCACCATTCTCTTGCAAAGTTGGGTCGCCGTCAAAGTGTCTCCCCGACAACCGTTCCCCTCTTGGTTTTGACCACAGGCGTCAACCAGTACCCTGCTGAAAATATGCCAGTGCCGACAAAGTGTCTCCCTGACATCCGTTCCCCTGCTAGAACGAAGGATACTCGCTGTCGGGATCGTGCCCGACAACGATTCCCCTTGAGCGCTGCCGACAAAGTGTCTCCCCGACATCCATTCCCCTGGTCGAGCGAAGGAGACTGGCTGTCGGGCCCGTGCCCGACAACCATTCCCCTGGAGCGCTGCCGACAAAGTGTCTCCCCGACATCCGTTCCCCTATTGGGCATCAACACCAGCTTGTATAGTCTGTCCAAGCAAAGAAGACCCTCTGGCAAGATGAGAAAATGACTCCAGCTCTGTCAATATTTTTTCAACAAATATCGATTTGGTCTCAAATTGTAGATCAGAATGTTTCCTACGATCGACACCAACTCGATCATTTTTGAACCAATATTGACCGAACTTGAGTCATTTTCTCACCTTACCAGAGGGTCTTCTTTGCTTGGACAGACTATAGCAGGCGGGAAAGTAGTAGGGCTACAATCACACTGCTTAACACATTCTATGAATTTGATTATTAGAAGAAAAGCTTGTTAATGTTGTGATTGATACGACTGCAAACATAAAAAGAAAGAGTATATTTCTCTTCCCAAATTCCTACACATGAATGAATGAAAGAATAATTTTCACCAGTAAAAAGGCAGGTAAGTTACAATCAAAACAATTTGATTCTAACTGTGAGAATCACGACAAGAGAAATGAATGAGACTTTAAAGCCTGTATGGAATGGCTATAAAGCCTAATTTGAAATATACTCTACCAAATTTGACCAAGAAATTTTGTCAACTTCATGCTTATATTTTCATCCTCTAATTTCGTAATTTCTTGATAGGCCTAATAAGGCCTATCCATAATTATGATTATGGTTAGTATCACACGATAGTATTTATATTATCTTAGTGAATCATAAGAGATATAAATATGAAATCAATTATTCATCTCTTATCATTATGATTAACCAAGATAATAGAAATATTATATTGTAATACTGGCCTAACGCTTTACATTGATTACCTTATTATAGGTTTAGGGTGCATTGTGATTGTCTTTCTTGAATCATAATATTTGGACACGGAGCTCTGAACCTGCGGCCGCATTTCCAAACTAAAATCCACCTATGCCGATTGGTCAGTTTTTATCGGTTTAAAAATTTGGTTTATAAATAAATTTTCAATGTCATTTGTTCCTCTTAGCAAAATTGTGACAAATGAGCAAATTATACAAATAATCTTTGTCTTAAGTGTTATATCACATTAGAATTTGAATGTTTGGCAAAGGTATGTCGACAGACAAGGAGATTTTACGTCTCAGCATACTGTTGTGAAACGATTCTTACCAATGGTCATCCTGTGAGTATTAGGTCTCTGTAAGGGTTCTCATCCACTGATAAATTACAATCATCATTGATCGACATGCCGGTTTAGGCCGGAATTACACGGTAATATTTCTATTATGAAAATAATTATCTCGTAATTTCATCTCTTCAAATATGATTTTAAGTGATTATAGGAATATTACCGTCTAATACCGGCCTTACAGCTGTTTTAACCGCCGGATCTCCATCCACTTGGGGTCCACATCCACTGTCAATTCAAACATCCATTTTTCACGTCTAGTTTTTTGTCGTATTTATAAACTTTACTGGACTTGATAAACACTGTGATGTGTCCTTGCGCAAAATGTGTTTTTTATTGAAATTTATAGGGTTGACAAGAAACCTGACGTACCTACAAAAATCGTGGAGTCTGCAATATTGGCAACGGACACTACAGACTTTACACAGTCTCTATACGGATACTAGTAGCTAGTATCTAAATACTACAATTCTAGTATCAGTCTCCGAGGTTTCAAGGAGTGAGAATATTAAATATTATTATATTGATAAATAAATACTCTATGGGTGATAGTGGGGGTGGGGCTTCCGGGAATTTCCAGCAGAAATTCATTTCACCAGAAATGGTGTCTTCATTAATTAACTGTGATTGGTGCGTTCCCCCTCCATAGATTTGGCGTGACTTTCAAATATAGAGAAAATAAAAGCTACTCTATGAGGGTTCATGAGGGCCTAGAAATGTTACAATTACTTTTTCAAATTTGGAACTTCACCAAAATCGGTTACAGGTAGTTTTTTCAATATTTTATTAAGTTATACATATAAAGTTTCAAATAGAGCCTATAAAAATAGCTGGTTATCATGACAGTCAAACACAATTCACCCTTCTGCTCAAAGACTTTCATATACTCATTTAATTATCCACATTATTTCTTTCTTGTCTATGCACAGCACACCTGGGTTCCTGGGTTTCATATCATCATCTCATGGGAAGTGTATTGGACAACAAAATCAATCGTAAGAATTTTTTCATGGCTATCAATTAAAAGCCTACATTATCCAAGCAGGCTTGATCGAAATAACATCTCACACCATATACCGAGAAACAGTCTATTTTTGTGTTCAATTGCGACTACCTCAGAAGCCATTGATGGGAAAAGTCGCATTTGGGCTCAAATTGTAGAAAATAGTCTTTTCTCTTTGGATACAGAGAAAATACAATTACCACTAAGGGTTTTCAACTCCCCTAAATTAAAAGGGGATCCGGGGGGCAAATTTTTGCATTTTTGAGTTTAATATTACCACTTTGCTAGTTGAGGAGGGTGCGATTTTTTAATGATACCCATTGATGGTTTTGATTGTTAAAAGAGAATATTTTCAATTTTTCCATTGGTAGAATCATTTTATTTCTTCTGTCATAAATATAGATTATAGAGCGAAAAAATGTGCTTATTGATGTGCAGAAAAACGTTGGTAAAAGTAAAACTGGAAAGTATTGGTGTGTATATCTTCAAAAACTCATTACTGTAATTGTGGTGCACAGGGTATGATTAAAAAACCTGGCATTTTATGCTTGAGTGAATCATGAACACTATTCAACTTAGATTATAGAGCGAAAAAATGATTGTACAGAAAAGCGTTGTTCTTTCAATCCTAACAAAGTTGAGGTTAGAAAACAGGGTATTTTATGAGTAAATATCTCGTACTTATCGATATTATGGAAAAAATGTTTTATCATCACGTGAAAGAGACAGAAATTCCGATCATGATCAGCTAGTAGCCTAATATTTTCTCAGGGACTATAACCAAAGTCTATGGAAAAATAGAAAACGCGAGAATTGAAATAGACTTAATAGGCTTTTTTGTAACATGCTCCTCTGCATCAGATAGAACGTAAAAACTACGTTGAGCACCGTTTCAAAACATTTCACGGGATTTGTCCAACGAAAGTTTAAAGGCGAATATCTGTTTTTCACAGAAAATCACCCCAATATAGTAAAGATTTTCAACTTTTTTGTTTATGCAAAGTTCAATGTTTCGCTAATTTTAGGTGGAAGGTGGAAAAGTAAAACTGGAACAGATTGGTGTGGAAATCTTCAAATGCTCAATACTGTAGTTGTAGTGTAGAGGGGATGATTAAAAAACCTCACATTTTATCCTTGAGTGAATCATGAACACTATTTAACTTAATTTAAAGATCTTATCCAACGCGGGTGCAAGGGATGTTAACGCCCTGCCAAGCCGCAAAGCGCAAGTTGAAATCTTAGTATTGGTAATTACGTAATATGAACAAGAGTCAAAAAACTTTTTTTTTGTTCTTTTTTAAATATAGTTACTCTGCCTTGCGAAAGAGCATGCCATATATTTTCGATTATATCTCGGTTCATAGGCCACATAGTTCTGGGTTTTACAAGTTGATTGGTAGCCTACTATCCGACACTACAATTTAAGCAAAGTTTTCATTGGATTCGGTGTTAATTTGTTTTCCAATTGAATAAATGAAATTTGAAATGAGACAATTTATTTACCTGTGTATTGATTAGTGAATCAGGTGTTGAGCGAATTCCATCACTTTTAAGTTTCAAAAGTAAGTTATGTGTTTATCAGCTGTACACATCATAATTATGTTATTTTAATTTTTTGCCTTTCAACTCCAAAGTCTCTGTGTTCTAGGACTCGCTTCTGGATTATTCCGCTCAAAATTTTATTATTCGGTCATAATTTAAAATGAAAAGTAAAAGATGAAAATAACAGTATAATAGTAGCCTATTTAATTAGTAGCCTAATTTTGAAATAATATAAACACTTTTTTAAATGCACTAAAAAGAAGAAAATAACTTTCTTGATCCCACTATTGGTTAATAGGCCTCTCTTATATTTCTGAAAAAAGTATTCAAATACAACTCAAACGAAAAAAGTGTGTCTCAAGACAAATTAAGCTTTAAAAAGTAGAAATATTTGCTCAATAAATACTTTTAAAATTCTTTAAATACTTTTAAATTCGAGCCACAATTTTTTCCTTTGAGTTGTATTTGAATTTTTTTTTAATATAAGAGAGAATTCCTATTAACTAATAGTGTGATCAAGAAAGTTATTTTCTTCTTTTTGGTTTGTTTAAAGAAGTATTTATATATTTTTTAAATTACTGTTATTTTACGTTCCCACTCTATAAGAATTCTGAATTCGCAAATCATTACTTTCGCTCAGCCAATTAAATACCTCTAATAAACTCGAACAATAGGTGACATTCCAGGGAGTAACTAGAAATTATTTAGTCATTAAAAATCAACATAATATTCTACTGTGTACTTTTATTCCTTTCAGCCCAAATAACCAATTAGAGTGAATGAGTTAGCTCGTAGTAACCTCAAGTTATTAATGAGATACTCAACATAAGCAGAATCTTGACACTCGTATACTGCTGCTACTAATAATTCAAAAAAATAACACGTCCACTACCCTTGCACTAAACCAAACAATGTATAATTGGATAGATTGAAACATAAATAAAAATCAAACACCCTTTTTTTGAAAACTTTAAAAAATTATAAAACACACATACATGTTTCGGGATCTAAGCCCATTTTCAATGTGGATAAAAATAGTTATCAATAGTTGATAACTATTTTTATCCACATTGAAAATGGGCTTAGATCCCGAAACATGTATGTGTGTTTTATAATTTTTTAAAGTTTTCAAAAAAAGGGTGTTTGATTTTTATTTATGTTTCAATTATTTTAAACAGCCCTGTTTTAAAGTTCTTTATTCAATTGGATAGATCAATGTACGGATCATTAAGTTTTGGATGTTCGTTTTGAGATTAAAGAATAGATGCTATTTTCGACAGGCCTCTACCTAGACCAGACTAGGGAGCTGTTCTCATCGCTAATTAGGGTTGTTGAGTTGGAAAACCCCATAGTACTGTATCTGTGGAGCGTGGGAGTCCAGATAGATTGTTGAATTCCGTGAATGGGCAGGATGTATTATTTTTAGAATCGGAAATAGTATCTCAGTAGTATCTCTAGATTCTGCTTATTATGTCAATGTCTGCTTCCTTCAAAAATATTTCTTAATGAACATGTGATGATGGTCTACAGTCTACAGGGTGAGGGTAATGAACTTTACATGTACGGAACCTGATATGGACAGTGTTGACCTACAATCGATTTCGGGTACATAGGATGAGCAAATAGGTAGATTGATCGATAGTTGGTGTGAAGGGATTTTTAGCACAGAAATTGCAATGAGAATATAAAAACTATAAATCTTATAAGGAATATCAAAAATAATTCATTAGTATTTCTTTATTACGTATTTTAAAGGATGAAATAGGAAAACCTTACTTGACTGTACACAACATGCGATAGTATTTTTTCACAGTAGGAATAGCCTAAGTTACTCCTAGAAAATTTCATTTGCAAAATCGAGAATTCAATGCCTTCTGATATTATCGAATATTGTATCATTGTATATTGTATCATAATAATTGCTTCTACTTTTTCCAAGCATTGATAACTTTCACTTGTTGAGTACCAGTAGTTGTGAATGTGATATGATAGTTATACGTATTTAATGAAAATATTGAATTTTACATGAAGCACATATCACGTTATTCATCAAAACTATGTAGGTAGAAGTTGAGAATTGGATAGCATTCTGGTAAAACAATTCTCAACTACTGTTATTGAAACATCTATTGTGTTGAAGCTCTTTGTTATTGACACAAAAGATTTCTGGGGCAGCCCTCAGAATGGGACAGAAGATGAGATGGAAGTCATCATAGAAGTCATCGGATAGCGAAGATTATAGAGGACCGTTGTTTATTTTACAACAACGGATGTTTTGGCACCCACACTAGAAAACAAAAAATCGTATGCAACGAGCTGGAATAATTTGGTAAAGGGGTGCTTTCCGAAACTACCGGCGCCCAGAGTACAATAGAGCCTACGTGTTTAGAAATTTATGTCTGTGGTGGCCATGAACCACTGGACATAGAAGTGTGAATTTGGTCTCAAATTTAAGAGAACTTAATTTCGCCTTGAGGGATTTTGAAGTACGAATGAAATAATTCACAATTCAAAGTTACAAACTTTCAAAGTAACGGAATAATTCTTGTAAAAAAATATGGAGTTTTCAAAATCTATAGTATTATATGTTGATATCACCAATCAATTGATTAATATCTAATGATTTATAGAAACTGAATGTATTTCAAACGCCAGTTCATGAAATTCTATATTTTTTACAAGGACTCTCAGGTATTCGATTAAGGATACAAAGAATCATAATACCTAAAAGATTGAATCTCCTCCAAACACTCGGTGGGTGGGTGGGTGTTTAGAATACAGATATAATTTAATCACCTTGCAAAGTTGTTCAACACAAATAATCTATCAACATTAAATTTCATTACTAGGAATGGCGTCTTAGCTCTGTATGATATTATTGCGAAATGTGTGTCTAGAGTGCAGAAAACCCTGGATTCAAAATAATTATAGTTTTGATAACATTCCAGCAAATCCAAAGTCCAAGGTAAATTCATAGGTTAATCAAGGTGAATTCCTAGGTTAATCAAGGTAAAATAAAACATTTCAACTAAGTTTCAGTTAAATGGTTCTTTTTTAACTTATTCAATACTCTTTGGTCCTTCTTTTTTTAAATTCACGATGGACTCTCATTAGGCACGATACCATCATTCTTCCCTCTCCCGTTGTGCTCCTGAGCTATATCTTTCTTTACCCTACGACGAAAAGCCTACTATTCGATCTCTCAACAGTTGCTGTATTTAATGGAAAAACACTTTTATTTGGATGAGCAATGTAATCTTGGAAAAAATCAATATCACTTTGAAAAATATCTGCCTCCAAGAAAGTTTAGCTACTGAAGCCACGTTTACACCGGAATGTTAATAACATTAGTTAATATGATGAGTTACATAATATATAAGTCTATATAATAATACATTATTCAAAAAAGTTATTAACTAATGTTATTAACAATCCGGTGTAAACGTGGCATTAGAATTTCCTTCAACTCATCTATTTGCAAATTCTTATTTAAAAATAATTTACACCATAGCCCTAATTCCGCAATTAGAGCTTCTTTCAAATATATGGTATTTTGCAATAGTTCAGTAAATTCATTCGGATAAATCAAATGAATAAATTATTATTAATCCCCTTAATAACATTTTTTAAATGCTGTAGTAAAGCACGGCTGGCATTTTAGCAGTTTGGATGATCAAAACATGGAAATCAAATGGAACGACATAATATAGGCTACTCTTTTCAACAAAAATACTGTAAGAATTATTGTCAATGGTAGAATAATATTCAAATTTGTCGCCTATTGTCAGCTGTTAAAATAAAGACTTCTATCACATGTTCAAACTAGAGATCAATTTATGACTTCACATGAAAGTTCCCTTGATGTGAGAACATTATTATTTCTCAAGATAATATCTTCAAATTTGCCGCTATAGTCGGCGCAATCTAAGTTGACGAAAACCCCCACCACCCGAGAAATAGCTACGTTGCCAAATTGTGTAAAATTGGAACATCTTCAAATTCGCGATTGAACCCCATATCTAGACGCAAAATTTTATCCTTGATATGCCAGTAGTATTAAAAAAGTTCCTGGGTAGAAGGATTCAAAGGAAATTTAATTTTTTTGAAAAAATTGAAAAATCGCAAACATATTACTTTTTTTTGTATATCACTTCTCTCACAATCATGGGTTGTAGTAAAAATAAAGTTTTTTATATCAAAATGACAAGGAGAATTCGAGCATTCTAATGGTTTCTGAATTTTCTATATCCGACCAATAATTATGTTTCAATTAATGAATATGTTTGTCAATGTCGACAATCCATCTCCATCCAACTCCATCAGAAAACATGAAATTTTCGATGATCTAGAAACATTTTTGTTTGAGAAGATAAGTGGGTGGTGAAAGCGAGAAAGTTGTTCAAAAACAATTGAAATTATTTTCTCAAATGGCGAAAATAGTCGGAAAATCGTAATTTGGCCTCTCAAGAGTTTCAAAGTAAGGAGAGCGGTATATGCATGAATCATTGTATGTTGAAGATTGGAGTTATTGAAGCTAATCGACTTGAATATTTGAGCTGCGAACAGCTGGTTTATCATAAAAATAGTAAGTTTTACAACACCGCGTGATTTTTCCGAAGCTACGCTGTCACTTTTAACATCCAGTTGAATGTGTTTGCGTTAGAAGTTTCAATTTCACGCAAAATGACAACGTAGCTATTTCTCGGGTGGAGGGGGTTTTCGTCAACTTAGATTGCGCCGACTATAATTTTTAATCAGCTTTTCTATTGAAATCAGATGGATTTTCAGAATTTTCCATATGTCATTCTTTTCAGCCGTGATTATTGTGTTGAAATATAATAGGTACGGGAGTATAATATAGATATACCGTTGCTGAGAGCTTATTTTTTCGCCTGAAAAAGGATGATAAGTTGGTCGATTTCATTGTCCAACGAACTTGACCTGTATAAAGGTTCGAAGAATATATGTTTTGTATTTGAAGCTGATTAAAGAAGGCGTTCGTGAATTATTGTCAAACACACAAACGAACGAACTTACGAAAAGACAGACAACGAATTGATCGTTGAGTCAGAAGTAGAAACTCGCTTCGCTCGTTCAACAAATGCAATTTCATGCATTGATAAAAACAAACATAGATCTACTATTCGTGTTCCACTTCATGAAATACGTCCAACTGTTATCTAATACTTATAAATATCGGGGCAACGAGCTTCGCTCTGCTGCTGCGACCGCACCGCCTCACGGATAGGATGCACAAATGCACCTTTTCTAATTATTTACTTTAGAATTCCAATAACTTGATTTCAAACCATTTCATAACTTTTGAAGTGATCACATTGATATTGTAAAAGAATATCAATAAGTATATTGACTAAAAAAAAGTCATGAATATCAGCTAAATAAAGGATAACTAGTAATCTAGTTATCTAGTATCTATCTAGTATTTGATGCTGGTTTATCAGCATCATACGCATTCAAACTAATATTCGTTGTATTATTATTCCAATATTGCAAAGATGGTAAAGTACACAGATAATAGAACACATTAGTATCCTAGTATCTGTAGTAAAGTAGATCAGATTTTCGCTCGATGAAAATATGGGTTGATTTTCCAACCTCTGTATAAATTTCAACTTTCAATTTCTGAATGAATCCTAGTAGTTCTGTGAACTACTACTTAATGTATATAGTAATATTATTTTAGTACACAGGTAATTCCTTTTCCTTTCATATTATCCTTGAAATGACATATTCCAAATAACTTTATACATACATTGTCGCACAATTTCAACAGAACATTCCTGTCCAATTTCATCACAATGTATTGCCGCGTTTTGTCGTAAACGCGGAACAAACATAAAAAATTCAAAATCTAGACCTCACTTACGTTCGGTCAATTAATAGATTAAGGAGGTATTTAGGAGGTCCTGATGGAGCTAGGCAAACATATGATAATTGGGGCATTAAATAGAAATATCTGGTACCGAGCTTTGCTCTGAAGCTGCGGCCGAACTGTTTTACATGAATATGATATTGTAAAAAATAAATTCAAAATTGATATGATCACCTCTCACAATTTTTTGACATGAACATGTGTTATATTGAATGAAACTCCATTTACTCCAGCTGGATAGCGTTGGTCAGCTAACGTTAACAGCCATTATACGCAGTACTTGGGATTATTATAAGGAATATTTGGTGAATAAGGAATATTTAATTCTATTAAAATGAGAAGACATGAAACTTGGTGACTGTAACAATTCTATTCATGTGACCTCATTTCTAATTTTCAAACAAATTCGCTTCGGCAGCTGGCGGTCGGAAAGAGTGCATTTCAAATGCAATTCTCTGATGGCTCAAATCATATTACTTGTAATGAGCTATTCAGGGTATAAATTCAAAGGTGCCGTTTTCGAAAAACCCATGAAAAATACCATTTTTGGCATATTATTTGCCATTTTCTCCGCCATTTTTTATTGGATTTGTTTCGTTGATGGCTCAAATTGTAGGGCATAATACACACCAATTTTCAAATCGAAAAACGATTTTGGTCGATTTGTAGTGATTTTTCAAAATTTTCATCCCCTGATTTCACCCCCTACCCTTGGACCAATTTGACTGGTTAACGAACTTGACCGAGATATTAACACTGATAATTCCTGTGCAAAATTTGGTCGCTCTCCGATGAGCCCTTCGGAAGTTATTGACTTCATAGGAATCTGTATGTATATAAATATAAATATATACAGAAGACACTTGTAGAATTGTAGACACTTGAACATTTAGAAACTAGACTTAACTTACATTTTTGAGCCAGGGATATTTCGGCTAAAAATGTATATATATATATATATATATATATATATATATATATATATATATGAATTTGAACGGACATCAAATTTGTGTTCTAGGGACTCAAAAACGTGTAGAAAATATAGCACATCATAAATTTTCGATTGTTAGGTCAAGACCAATGAAATTTTTTAAAATGAAATGCACTAAAATAGACCCAACCGGAATTGTGATTTCATGTGATGTTATGAGGGGACAGTTTGTCGGGATCGCAACCGACAACTGGACCCCTAGAGCGTTGCTGTCAAAGTGTATACCCGACATCTGTTCCCCTACTAGAAAGGAGGAGACTGGCTGTCGGGCCCGTGCCCGACAACCATTCCCCTGGAGCGCTGCCGTCAAAGTGTATCCGCGTCAGCGGAGCACCTTCTAAAACCTGCTTGGAAAGGAGACCAGTTGTCGCTGTCAACCGGTCTCCTAAAAACTGGCTTTAAAAGGGGAATGGCTGTCGGAGAGACACTTTGTCGGGGAGACACTTTGTCGCGTACCCGCAAAGTTTATTTACTAAAAAAAAGGTTCAGAAAGTTTTTTCGTCCGACGCTTTGTTTTAACGTTATTCCAAGAAAACCAAAAAATGAGCAAAATTTTCCAATATGGCGGCCAAAAAAACAACTTTCCGACACGAGTTGAGAGTGGGATTTTTTACACGTTGAATAGGAGGGTGTCAGCTACCATTTCCACCATAAAACATCTTTGTTGCAATTAGTTCCACCTCCAACCCTAGAATGACTCGACTATTATAGAACTGTGTCACAGCATGATTGTTAAAAGTGAACTTATATAAAAATTCAGGATTTTTTGAAATGAAAAGTGTTTTTCAAAGTTAAAATTGTAACGTCAACATTCATCATCCATCATCTTTCGTTCACTATGTAAACATCATCATCCACTTATCACCTTTGCTTGAAATACTTGCTATCAAGTCGCAATTGTAACAATAAATAATAAAATTGAAAAAACTTATACTTAAGATCTTTGCCATGACTGGTATTAGGGAGATAGGTCTATATGATGCTGCATCATGTGGGGGTTTATCTGTTTTGGGAATCATTATGACCTCAGCCACCTTCCACGACAAAGGCACATATTTCAGCTTCAAGGAAACATTGATGAGAAGAGAGAGTTCTCTAATGCTATTTCTGGGATTTTTTCACAACTTCACCTGTTATGAGGTCATAACCTGGTGCTTTCTTACAACTGACTGTCTTGATGATCCTTCTCAGCTCATTTATTGTCAAGGGTGGAATTTCTACCACAGCCTGTGCTTCTTCCATTTCAATTCTATCTTCTTCACTCTGACATTGATGTGGCTGGAAGACGTTTTCTAAATATTCCGCAAATCGTTTAGCTTTCAGCTCATCATTTCTAGCCCATTCACCATTGCTCTGCTTTATGGGAGTTTCTTGAATAGATGGCCTTTTAAAGTATTTCGTTGCTTTCGAAAGTGAATAATCTGAGATCTTATCAGTACCAATGTTCCTTAGATATTCGCTAGTCATTCCCTCCTTGTGCTTTTGGATGCTCTCCTTCAGCTTCTTAACAAGAAAATTCAGGTGGGTTTTATCCATTGGTGCTCTAGTTTGTTGCTACTTTTTCCTTGCCTCTCTTTTCTCATGAATGAGATCTAATATGCGACTGGGATAATATGAGCAACTTGGTCTTATTTTCTGTGTTGCATGTGGAGTGCTATCCCAAGCTGCTTCCTGATTATCTTGGGTGAATTCTTAACCTCAGAATCTAATTGATAAGCACTTGTTATCTCCACTTCAAGATCTATTTTTTGTTGTGAAAGTTCTCGGAATGCTTCCCAGTCAATTTGCCTATTGACTACATTCAAACTACTTTCTTCCATGAGAAGGGTATTTCCTATTATAAGGGTTATTGCAGTATGATCAGAGCTCAAGTCTTCACATTCTTCTATATCCATGTAATTCAATAAAATATTCTTAATTACAAAGAAATCTATCAAATCAGGTAATTTATTTCTATCAGTTGGCCAGTAAGTGGGTCTATTTGATGACATTATTGCACATTGTCTTTCATTGATAGCTTGGTACAGATTTCTCCCTTTTCGAGTGTTTAATCTTGAACCCCAACTTGTATGTTTTGCATTGAAGTCTCCTCCAATGATAAATTTATTTCCAAGGTGATCAAACATTTCCTTATAAAGTTGACTGGTTATACTGTGTCTCGGTGGACTGTAAATGGCTGCTACAATGAATATGAATCTTCCAGTTTCCACAGTAACTGTTGTCACTTGTAATTCTTCAGTTTGAATGGGTGTATTTTCATAATGTTCAAGACCATCTCTAATTATTATTGCACTACCCCCTTTAGCTGTATTGTGGGGGTGTGTAGTATGATAAATTTGTAACCAGGGCCGTCGCGTGGGCGAGGCGACCGAGGCGGTCGCCTTGGGCGCCTCGGCGTCATTAATTTTTTTCCAATTTTAGATTTGATCAACTTGTGATAGTGAATGTAAAATTAGTAAATAATTGAGTAAGCAATCGTCACATCAACATCCTGACTCTCCTGTAGGCGTTAAATTGTTATGTATAACTTCTGAAGTCTTGTTCTGTGATTAAATTTTAAAAAAGTATTGTTTACAGAGTGGCTTGTGTATTCTTAGTATTTTTTCGTTTTTCCATTATTGTTTATAAAGTGGCTTCTTTGAATTATCTAGTTACATGTGTCTAGCGGTCTCACACGCAAAGGTGCATTGACATATTTTTTAACAGACTATAATTATTATAATTGTTAATAGAATGTAAGGTCCCACATTTAGGCTCTTCGGATTGAAGATTTCTAATTGAAGAAGTTCAAATGATTATCAAAATTCTATTGTATTTACACATTACACAGTGGCGGCTCGTGCCCACAAAACAGGTGAAGTGATGTACAGTAAAAGCACTTCACCTGTTTCGTAGGCACGAGCCACCAGTGCGTTACTGTACTTACTAGACGAATAAGTAATATATTAGAGGAGTTGAGTAGGCTACTAGAGCTTGGAATGGAGTGAGAAATGAAGTAATAAATTTAACTAATCATTTCTTCTACAATCCAGGAGAAATTATCTTGTTGAAACTGTTATTATAAGAAGAAGGTGGTTTTTTGATTCATGGCGAGTTAATATTTACTAGAATATTTCACTGACAATGCAGTCAAGATTTTTTACAGAAGGAAACCGTTTAGATTAGCCTACCTTGCTGGAGGAGGCCTTTCGTGTTCCACGAACACATTGTCACACACTGTGTTGACAATCTAAACCGAGGGTAATCTAAACAGTTTCCTCCTGTCGAAAATTTTGACTGCATTGTCGGTGAAATATCCTAGTGAATGCTATTATAAATCAGAGTAGGTTTGGCAATTGGTGAAAGAAGTTTGCCCATTTCACCTATCCACGTCTCACCTTTACATTCGAACATGAACATAGTATGTGAACTGTGTAGCAGACAGCGTGGTGTTGGACATTTAAACGTAGGGATAGTTGGGGGGGGGGGGGTTAGGGGAGCCGCGGTAGTTCCTGCCTCGGGGCGCTAGAAACCACGCGACGGCCCTGTTTGTAACCTCTGAGTCTCATGTATGACTGTGAAGTGAGTCTCAGAAATTAAGCATATATCTATTTTCTTAATTTTGAGTGCTGCAACCAGCTCTTCTTTTCTCTGTTGTAGGCCATTGGCGTTCCATGTCATAATTCTTAACTGTCGATTCATTTCTTTTTAATTGACGATTGATTTTGATTTTTTTCTATTTGACATAGTCTTTGCTTGAAAACAGTCATTAATGACTCCTGTTTGATAAGCTTCTCAAGTATAATATTCGGGATACCACTCATACTTTCATCACTCGTTAAATTTTTCTTCACTATTGCCGCTTCAGCGTAGCTCTTCTTTTGGATCGAAGTGAGAGAGGTGCTGTTGGCTGCTCCCTTCTCAAAAATAGTAACGGTTGCTCCCTTTTTCTCATTCTCTGACTTGATAGTAGGTTTCTTCTCATCCATATTTTTCTGGCTATATTTTTACTATTTAATTTCATTTTATTTACGATTATTTTTTCGTAACCTTTGATTTTTTATTTTCGGTAGCTCTACAGCCACACTACAACCTCTATAGTTCGATGGATGCTTCCCTCCAATTCGAAATCGAAAATTAATGTAATCGAAATTTTCCAAGTGTTTTGTTATTTTATATGTTTGTTATTAGGATTGATTAATTTATTTGGAATTTTATGAAATTATTGACCTTAATTAGGTATCAAAGAATTTCGTTGAATAAATACATAAAATTGAGATCTTCGTAAAGCAAGCTTTCGCTGTATTGGTATAGTACTATAGTTGATAGTTAATTTTATCTAAATCTTGCATAGCATCATGAATGATAAATAATTTATCCTCATTATTACCAAACCATGTTTATTCGTTTACAATAAAATCTAGCAGACTGTATAAAAAAGTGATAACTTTAAATTAGTTAACTTTGATTAGTTGAATCAAACAATAGAACAAGGAAGCATTTCACTTGTTCTTAATTCTATTGATGTTTCTACTTGCTAACTAAAAGCGTAACCAAGTGTTACCAACAAACATTACGCCTTAATTTTATTTTGCTGAGAGTGATGATTACAAAAGCTCTTGAGTTGTGAGCAAGCAGTGGAAAGAACGATGATAAATAATTAAATACGTTAAATCTACTACATTTTAGTTGAGGAATATTATCAAAATGAATTAACCCATTTACGAAAAAATACTTAAAAGTAGTAAAGCGAATGTTTATTACTTACGTCTATTCCTGCTGTATCTCCTCTACATATTGGAAAATTTGTATCTGAAATTACAAGAGGAATTCTCAAATAGAAAAATGTATACAGCTTCAATTACTCTTGATAATATATTGCTGAAATAATAGTCTTTGGGAAGCTAATACTTGAAGAAATTTCAATAATAGCTTTCACGGAGATACCAACTCTCCCAAGTAATCTTCAGCCCCCGGATTCGATTACTGGCTTATTCTAGGATTATGGAGCAAACTCTTTCAATCACTATCAAAACAAACATTTCATTGAAAGTTGGAATAAAATCTCGAGAATATTCAATAAATTTATCAATATTAATATCACGTTTCAAGCCTGGTGAATGTAACCATATTGTCAACAGGTTAGTAGTTCATAGATGTAGGCTACAAAATCCATAATTTTTATGGCTGGATTCAAGGAGTCATTTTTATGTCTAGAGATGCAAAATAAACTATATGTAAAACTCAAAAAATAGATAATAAACTCTATCTTGCTTAGTCTTCTATTTCGTATTTAAAGTAACATGAAATTTATATTCATTATATTATATATTACATTAGAGGCTATAAAAAGTTTGATTGAATTCATTTTTGGATATGGCCAATCATTTGCAACTTATGAAACTAGGATATGGAATAATTCTGAATCATGTAAAAATCTTTTTCAGCTATTAAATTTCATTGTTCTCTGCATTAGAATCCAATGACTTACTTCTTGACTTTCTATTCCAAGAAGATAATTTTGCGATATTTTTTGTATTTTTCTCATTCCAGTGCTACTGGATCAATGTAATAGATTAAATAGTATGGGATGCACTTGGTACTTTTTTATGATCTGCGAAAATTAATATTTTAAGATTGAAAAGTATGAGCAATATTTTCAATGTCTGCAATAGCTATTGCATTGAGGAATAAATTCACCTTTAAATCATTTTTCAAAGGAACTCCCAAAAAATTTCCATCGGGAGAATAACGGTTTTTTACAAGCAGATTGCACAAACTTCTAATAGAATAGAATGACTTATTTATTTTTCTGAAGTGGCGAAGTTTGAACAGTGATATTCATTCAAGCACTTAACCACAAGGTAAGGGAGAGAAATCCCGTATGAAAACTACCATACATGCCGTGCAATATTACAATAAACCCCTAATTTGACTAAAATGCACTCACGTGTTTTCCTTTTTTAATTCAAGGGTCACCTAATAGATAGTCTCATCTCCATCGTGAACAGAAATAGATATTGACATAGGATGGGAGAAATTAAAGTAATTTCTAAAATCGAGCAAAATAAAGACAACAGGAAGAATAAAGTGCAACGAGAAATTAAAAAAAAAATTATTTATTAGAAAAGTGAACACAACAGAAAGCATAATGAATGGTCATGAATCCAAAAAATGAACCATCAGCTTTTCAAGAAGCCTTATTGGGATACAAATACATTTCATTCCTCATTTTGACCACAAATTAAATATAATTAACAAGGAAACATAGGCTACTAAAAACAATAAAGAACACAGAACTAAGCAAAAATAAAAGACATGAAGCGTCAAGATTGTTAAAAATGTGTTACAAATACAATTAAAGCTGTTTCCCAAGTATTCTAACCCAGTTTTTTGAACAATTCATTAGTAAAGCTCCACTTTAGAAAACTAAAATTTCAAGTGATGGGTTAAGAAATAATAATATTTCTGACAGCTAAATTGTTGTGAGTAATATCTCCTAGTTCCATAATGTTGTGACATGTAACAGGATGGTGCTCAAATGAGCTACCACATATCGTTAGAATCCTGCAAGTATAAATAATATTGCATAAGTTTTTTGTAACATTTTCTTGTTGTAGATAAAAAAAGCATGCAAAAGTGCATGGTTAGATGAAAAGGTTGAATTTTTGAAGGGATGAACGTTTTAGAAGTGATGATTTCAGACAGATTTAAGCGGTGAACTTTCTACATAAACGTATTTAGCAACTACTACAGAAATATGAACGGTTCAATATTTTCTTCACGTTATCAATTAAAGAAAAAGCTCACAATTTTTCTCATGCAAAAGATGAATATTGTCTATAATTTCCTAGTAAAAGGATATTTCCAATTTAAAATAATGAATTTTTTACACTGGTACTTCACAATAGCTTAGCTTCATACTGTTCACAAACATATAAATACAACCCGTCACACAGTGCACTTCTGAGGTTTTGGGAATATGATTTTATAATCATATTTAATATGATTACTGTCTTCAACAAAGACAGTAAAACAAGATATTAAAGCATGGATCAAAATTAACTACTTCTACCTTAAAAAACTCGAATAAGTTAACAGAGAGCTTTTCTGATTAATGTGCTTGCTTACCCTACTTGTGCTGTATCACACCCTTTCCCCAGCCTTACCAAAAAATTCCCAGGATCAAAAGCCTTCCTATGACATGGATAGCCATAGTTGAAGGAACTTTTGATCCTTTACCCTTTTTTCACCACATAACTTGTATGCACTATGCATTGCCTTTCATATTATAATGTGTTTTCACATATATAATTTATTTATTTCACATTGTATTGTTTTTTCTTTTTATGTGTGTGAGCAAATAAATGAATGAATAAATTGAAATTTAAATACACTTGCATTTGAACAGATTTACAGCTTATGTTTTGCAAAAATGAAAATGTCAGACCACGCTATGATTTGAACCAGAGTAGAAGAAACGATGCTACAGGATATAGCATTGTAGTTAGATTACCTACTGCTGTAGATTTTTGCAGCACTGTCAAACTGCCTGCCGACTTGTACAAATTTAAATTAGAATCATAATATAATTTTGTGCCAATTCTGTACTATTCTGTGCCACCAAAAGATCATTTTTCATCCCATTCATTTTTCAGGGCAAAAGTGATTGAAAAGTGGGGGATGGACCCAGGCCTCAACCAAATGCAATAAAACTTATACCAAAAGTTTTGGTATAAGACTTTTATATAAGAGTTTGGTATATAGACTGCTATAGATACTTTCAGCAAACCATGATCCATTTTACTCTGCAACTACTAGTTGAGATACCAGGTCAATTATCAGACAGCAAGTGATGATAGGGAGTAAGTCAGGCTATGTCAAATTATTGAAAATTCTAGGTTTTATTGCATTTGGCTCACGCCGAGGCCCAGCCCCACTTTTCAATCACTTTTGCCCTGAAAAATGAATGGGATAAAAATTATTCTATGAGGGTACAAAATTGCAAGATTTTTATAAAAATTTGGACGAGTCGAGGAAGGGTTCATAGTGCTGCGAAAATCTACTGCAGTTAACTGCACGTGTGGCTACAGCCTTACAAAAAATTAAATAACTCCATTTACTCTATAACAGAATTCGCTAGTTCATAATTAGCGAAAATATTGCATGCAGACAGACAGTAGCCTATACAAAATTGATTACAAGACCCAAAGTGCAGAAACATGTCTCCAGGATTCTGCAAGATTTAAATAAAGTGAAAATCCAGATCTATTTTTGACGAAAGAGAGTTAGCCAAACAGATGTTTGTGGACATACGATGCGTCTAGATGACTTGATATTCAGAGGGGTGCAGAGTAAGAGTTTATTTATTATTTAATGGAAATACGTTCGTATGTCAATTCAATATTCTACTAGCTTTCAGGAATTTATACTACTCATAAAATCATAATATTCTGATGTAATAAATGTCATTATAAGATATTCCATCTTTGATACTATAATACTCTGACAAAAAAGTGTAATACAAGAAAAAGTGTATCTAAGCCTTAAGTTTAATAATAAATCCTTGTAAACGAGTCAACTAGTTTTCAGTCATATGGATAGGTGTGATTAGGGAATGTGGAAAACTGTAAGTGGAAATAATGAATGATTTTAGTAACATCAAGAGACGATTTGGTTACCTGGTGAGGAAATAGCAGCATCCTTCCTTGTCACATTCAAGTAGAATAGAAATATGATCAAGAAGAAAACGGCCAGCACACCAACAAGACTCATTGAGACAACTGACGAGTTCTTCCACCACGGGTTCTCCGCAGCACTCCATTTGTAATATCTTGGTCTGAAAACAAAATCATAATACTTGAGACACTTTCAATACCAAAATAATCAAAGATATATTAATTTGGAGTATTTAAGAAAATCTGGAAAAAAGACGTTTTGGACAATTTTTGTGTGTTTTATCCATTGAGTAATTTATTTTGTCAGATAAATGAATATGAATATGTTGGATGGCATCCAATTACCTTGAGAAATTCACGTATAAAAGAACTAATATCACGCGTTTCATTACTATGACACTATTAAATTATAGTTTGTGCAAATCATGTTGGTAGCTGAGCACCCCACCTATGAATTAGCAGCTTTATCGGATTATGTAAAATTAGAACTTCTTCAAATGCAAACACATGTGACGAAAATTATATATGAGTAGAATAGTTGGTGAAATTTCAACTTTAAACATACAATTTTCAATGCATAGATCCTTAGCCTACTATGGAAACCCCAGAGGCCAAATTACAATCTTCGGAATACTTTTGACACTTGGAAGAATAATTTATTTTGATCTCACTTTCACCATCCACTTATTTTTTTGCAAATACAAATAGTTTCTAGACCGTAGAAAATTTCATGTGGAAGCCACATGAACATTATATAATGAATATGTTTTTCATAAGTTACATGATGCAAATGTAAATTATTCAACAAACCTGGTGGAAGTGGAATGAGAAATAGTGCTCGCTACTTGTTCTTCATCATCACTTTCCTTTACGTCATTCGCTGGAAAAAATAGAACACTACATTAATTCATAAGTTTTCTGACCACTAGACTAAGATAACTAGACTCGAATATGTCCATAATAAATCAATGTGATGAGGATGTGCAGAAATATTCATCAGTAAATACAGGATCATCATAAAATAATTGTATGGTTTCCAACATTGGTTAAAGAATAACAGGATTACTTACAGTTGATTTTTTTATTAATCTAATTCAATGTCTCAGTTTTTTCATAATCAGTAGATTTCAGTAAGATCGCCCTCTGATGCTCGAAAAATTTACAAACGAGAGTCAACTTCTCTCCAAACATTTGCCAACATTTATTCGGTTATGTTTGTCATTGAACCTGTTGTCAAGAAGTTCAGGTCGCGATGTTTTTTGTGGATAAACATTAATGCAATCCCAAAAGAAAAATCACAAGGTGTCTGCTCTTGACTTTTTGGAGGCCACAGCATAATATGTCCTTGCTGGCTCAATTTTTCGTTCAGAGCGTCCACACTGATGTGGAGGAGCGCCATCTTGTTGGAAATGAACGTTTTCGGATTCATATACTTCAACTGAGAAAGCAATAACTATTTCGCTTCGAACGAAAAATTTGGAAATCGATAGATAGGTTGGCAAGGACCTATGCTGTGGCTTCCAAGGAGTCCAGATCTGACACCTGGTGATTTTTTCTTTTGGGGTTACATAAAAAACATTGTTTATTCACAAAACATTCACGACCTAAACCACTTAAAAAACTGGATTAATGACTACCAAAATCAAATAAATGTTCGCAAATATTTAGAAAGAGGCTGTGTCGTTTGGACATTAGTCGAGCGAGAAAGAGCGCCCATACTGAAATGTTTCAATTGAATTCATTTCATATGAATACGTAGATTGATTAAATAAAATCGAATCAAAATGTCGTTAATTCCACAACCAATATACAGAAAGGATATATTAAATATAACAATATTAATTCCAGGAAGGCGGTTAGCGAATGACGTAAGTCACTTTTAAATATTTTAATGGAAGTTCCATTCAATAAGTTTCGAGACTGGTTCTCCGTAGTAAAATCACCAGGAGGGGGTCCCGACTGGTCGAGCTAAGTAGACGGGTTCTTTACCGTTCAGGAGCACTGTGGTTCAGCCTCCCAAGTCTATTCATTGGGACAGGAGGTCGATTTTCGCGCCGGATGTTGTGAGAGCGCGTCGCAGCTAATTTAAACAATCAGAGTTGAACCTATTCACTTGCAGTGGCTTTTTTACTCATGGAAGTAAGAAAAAAGACTAGTTTCTTACTCTTGTAAGAGGGTTGATATTACTTGGCAACACAGATCTTCGCCATTAGATGCCACACAACAATTGCACAGTGGCATGGCGCCACAGTTGGCAAATTCCTCACTCTTCTCATCGCCAAATCCTCCGTTTCGATAGTGTGGATGGTTTCCACTACAATACCGTTCTCCTCGCTGATAAGGGCGATAATTATACTCCAGTCAAGAGTCCAAAACCTCTTCCGTTTTGACTACACAAGGCCCAGCTCAAGCGTTTCTCAGGCGTCCAACGAAAAACTCGACTTCATCAGTTCTTGGCAGTCCTGAAACATTTTGTGCCACTGGAACTCTTCCACGACTTGAAGAGTCTTCCCCGTGAGCCTCGTTAACAAGGGAAAAATTCTCTGCTGTTTGTGGATGATCCCAACCGGTAGGATCATCCTATAAAGCTCTGTTGAGGCTACAGCAAACCAGTCTCGTTTCTTATTGAATGGAGTATGTAAGTGATAATTTATGCTCTGCTATTTTAGGTTACGGTAGTTTATCTAGGTGAGCATATTGGTTTAGCTAATATGTGGGTTACAACATAATCAGCTGTCATTACAATTTAGTTACAGTAACTTATTTACAGCAAGAGCCAAGAGGTGTGTCTGTGTACGTAACCATCAGTTAAGATTCTGTTTACTGCGTATTCAAGTTCAGTACCTACTACTTAAGTGCCTAAAAAATGTTTATTATTAGTAACCATAAACATTAGAATAAATCATGATCTTTTCTTCCAATTCATGTAACTTATTTTATGCAATCGGTAGTTTATGTAACTCTTATTATGCAATTATTATACAAATTTAAAATTTTTATCCAACTATTAAATCATCGTATGTGTATAAGTTTGTAAATTAAAAATTGAACTTTGCTCGTGCCTTACGAAATTTGATAGAATATCAAGTTACTCACCAAATCTACTTGAAAATGTAGATGAAGCTGATTTATTTCCACCATAGCGACTCCTTAGCTCAGATATAAAGTTGCTATCACTGAGTGGTTTAGCCGTAAGAGATGAAATAGTATTTTCGTTACTCAAAAATCTTGATTTGAATCTGCCTTCAGAAAGAGATGCCGATGGAAACAAAATTGAACCATCCAGTCCTCTAGATAATCTGCTAGTGCTAGAAGTTAACGAAGGTCTGTTGGTTCCCTCCAAATCTGCACTATTAAGGCCATTTTCATATGCAGGTAACTCATTATTACTGGATCGGCCAATGCTGAGATTAGATTCAGGATGCAAGCTTCGCCGACCTGGTAACTTATTTGATAACGAACTTTTGTTATTAAACGAAGCATTAATTGAAGGGCTTTCATGAGCGTTATCTACCTGTTCATCGCCAGAGAATGTATGTGTATCACCGTTATAGTTACCTGCTGCACGACCAGGGGAACGGCGTCTGGTAGTTTTGACAGGACTTATAACTTTCGAAGGTGTATTTTTCCTGCTACGAGTCGCAGGTTTCTTCAATTCATCTTCACTCGATTCGCCAGAACTGAACTTCGACGAGCTACGATTAGGTGCTGTATCATTCAAAACCGACTGGTCCATCAACTGCTTCAACTTTTTAATGTAAATCTTTCTTGTGGTTCCAGTTATAGCTGCAGCAGGGAAATTGAATTCTGATAATTTATTCCTAAGTTCAGCGTCAGATAACGAATCTAAATCCGCCATTTTCGTAATACTAATAACACAAATTTCAACAAGAACTACAACGGCAAACGGCACTCAATCTCAGATAGTCAGAAGCTCAACTCAACTGGACGTTACAAAATCCACAAACAGGAACAACTGAAATGAAACTGAACAAGGCTTCCTTTTCGAGAAATGGAAAATTAACTGCATTGTAGACATAGTAAATACTAGAAATCCTGGTCCTTGTACATACTCAAGACGTCAGCGCTACCTACAAATATGATTACGATTTTGTGCACTGCAGTCGCTTTTCAGCCCAGCCCTGAACAAAATATCCCCTAATCGACCACTATTTCTCGACCGTTGCTTCCTTGTCCTTTTCACCTCATATTCGAAAAATGTCAATGAACGCTAGTAAGCACTTGTTTGGAAAGCCAGAATTCGATAGGCGGTGCAGATAGCCTAAATAAAGTTTGTTCACAAATGAGTGTTTCATACAAAAATTTTATCTGTAAGGTTAAATTCTCAATTCTCAGAAATATAAATAATTCAGAAAAATATTGAAAAAATGTTATATGACACCCTCTAGTGGCTCAGGATGCATTATAATCCTATTAAATTAAGCAAGCAAATTTTTTGTATGTTTTTTTTGGTATTTACATTTCCTGTATGTACGCACAGAGAAGATGAAAATTTTCTTCTTCTCTGTGATGTATGTATGTATGTGGAACCACGGATCTAGAGAATGGCTCTAACGATTTCCTCGAAATTTGAAATGTAATATAACCGTGATAGCTTCCCTGAAATATGTCATAGAAAGATAGAACTATTATCGTGTAATACCCGCCTTAGCACTATCACCATAACATTTTTTTGAATATATGGCTTTGTGGACAGTTTACTTGTCGTGACTAACAAGCCACCTGTATGTTCAAGTTTGGGTGTCCCAAACGCGTCCTTGAGCACTCTTCAAATACAAATTTCTTCTCAGGTAAAAATTTGAAATAAGAGAAAATTTGAGAAGGCAAAGGATAAAAATTTATTTAAAAATGTTCATTTTTAACTGAAATTGTGATATTAGGATCCTTATAAACCACCAATGAGGGGAGCGATCAGCCATTTTGTTTACTGTTCAATTTCTTGTCTTTACTTCTCTACTACTTCTTCTTCTCTCTGCATGATCTCTTCCTTTCGGGTTCCGGTCCGGGTACCGCCGCGTCGATTTTTGTGAGATTGGGTTTTTATGATCTGAATCTGATTTTTGGGATTGTGCATTCAAATTTTTTGCTGTGACTTAATATCCAGGTAAAGTTGTAGATCTCTATTATTTATCATAACACTCCTTTTTTTGTAACAAATTTGGTATATTATTGAGTTCATCCCCCAAAGTAAAGAAAATTTGTAAAGTAATTTTGTAGGTTGCCGAATCTTGTTGTCTAATTATTAATTCGATCAATAATGAAAATGTTATCACAAGTATCAAGTAAGTATTTATTCAAATTAACTTGAAGGGAAAACCATGTTTTAGAATCATTGTATATCTCAACGATTTACTTTAAGTTATGTAAACTACTACGGACTGTAGTAGCCTACTGTCCTTGATTTAGGAAACACCGGCATCTCGAATCACGTTGGGGTTAGACATTCAAATCTATTATTTATCATGACTTGGTACATGGTGGTATTTATAGTCCAAAATGAATTGATATTCTTTTATAAATAGTTTGGATTAGCCTATTCTATCTACTTATCCAAGTTTTAAATCCACTGCAAGTCGTTTTTCTGAGACAAATCCTTGTCTAGAATCTTGTAATGTTGAACCACAAACTGTGGTGTACCTTAGCTGTGGTTGAACTAATCGGACCTAAACCAAAGAGTCAAATAATTGAACTTTATTAGTAATTAATAGAAAAAAATTACAAAATTTGTGAATTATTGGGTCAACCTAACCAAAAAATATTTCTAAAGAGCTGATTTGTTAATTCACAAATTTGGTTCTTTTTACAGAAGATGTTTAGTCGTAGAAACGATTCTAGAAGTCCTAGAAATTCTAACAGCTATGGTGGTGGAGGCGGAGGAGGAATGAATAGAAGACAGGAGAATAACTTTGGTCGCGGTGGTGATGGACGCCGCAGCCCTTTGATGGGAGGTGGCATGAACCCATGGCAAGGTGGAATGACTCCATCGGGTGTCGACCAACTTGGCAGTCTGTCTAACCATTCTGGCATCTTGTCTCAGCTGTCCTCGGCCGACCGCGAAACCCAGCTCGCTATGGCCACCAATCTGCTCAAGATGCTAGCTCCGCAAGAGACTGTAAGTTTCCAGAGTACACCAGAGTCCCGGTAATCCGAACGTCCCAATGGGGAAAAGGTTACTGACTTTAAATGAAAAATTGAACTATGCTTTCACACTTTTAATCAACAGCTCGGCATTATAAACAGTACAATGTTAATTAAATACTATAACCTGTACTACTTTTTGAAGCATATAAATTCAGTAATTGAATATAGGTAACTTATGACCAATTAGGCATAATCATAACTTACTGTACTCTTCGTAACTGAACACTGCATTTCCGGATAATTCGAACAACTCGGTGATCCGAACGGGGTTCGGTCCCAATTAGTTCGGATTACCGGGGCTCTGGTGTATTCAATCATCTTCAAGCCATTCTTACAATATTTATTTGTAAAATAACACAACACAGAATTCAATTGTCCTAATAGGACAGTCCTATACCTACAGATGATTTCACGAATACATATGAGTGCAAGTGCAAGATTAGACTATAGCCTACTACCTCTACTACTACTAAGTGCAATATTATTGAATTGAATTACATACTATATACATGTTATATTAAGAAATGTGTAATGCACAATGCAGGTCAAGTTAAAATCTATAAGTAAAAAAACAATTTTTTCACTTCATAAGTGATAAGCAAGAGATGTAGCATACCTTACGTTATTTTTCCACTGTGCATGTTTTTTGTATTGTGTTGTCTTTGATTATTAATTTGAGTCTGTGTTTTACTCGAACTGTACTTCCATAAATTTTTTCATAATCACCAACTATGACAAATAAATTTGATTTTATTTCGCCTTGGTCATATCCATCCATCCATCCATCTTAATCATCATTTATATTCATTTGTTAATGTGTGTGATTTTTCAGCAAGGACCGCCGTCACTGTTGAGCTTACCAGTGAATCGAAATTTGGGCAGTGCGTTTTTAGGAGGCAGTGCATTTGGCGGGGGCGGCGGCGCATTTGGCGGTGGTGGTCCATTTGGTGGAGCTAGCGGAGGTGGATTTGGAGGTGGCGCATTCAGCGAGGACAGAGGTGGAGCATGGGGTGGAATCCGTGGAGGCGGTGGTAACGACAATCGCTCCGGTTGGACGTCATCGTTTGGTGACCGCAAGCGTGACAGGACTGATGGTCGCAAGAGACAGCAACCCTACAATAAGGTTAGTCAAACCACCGCAATGCTTTCCCAGCTGTTTCGATCACATTTCCAATGCTACTGATTTGGGTCTGACATCTCATCATTGTCATAAACATACATCCAATTGAGATACGGTTCTAGAAAATTGTTGAAATTCGATTCAACTACTAGTTGTGACATTATGACGTCTTGAGTTATTGTCTACATAGGAAGCAGTGAATCTTATAAAACCTACTATTTCAGATTCTTCATAAATTGAGTTTTTGTCATGTAATGCCTCATTAATCATTATAAGTCGAATAATATTTTTTGAAAGCGTATAATTTCATCCTAGACCAGTCCTCTGGAGGTGACTTCAGTTTGAGTAAGCAAACCTGTCTAATCGGCTCTGAAGTCCATAAGAGAAGATACAGGTCAGCTCTAAAATGGAGATCGCTCACTTCAGATTGCACAGCACCTTCTACCAACAAGTGGCTAAAAATCTGGTGATAAAGTGCAACACGAATCTCTTGGTCAACATGAGATTATGTTTATAGTTTAACTCTGCTCCAAAGTTGGATTTAATTATTGCACTCAATTATGTCTTGATGAAATCAACAACTGATTTTATTTTATGATGAATTCTATTGATTATGAAATGCAAAAAATTAGAATTCTGAATTGTGCTTAGTTGTCTGAGTCCGGCTTGAACATCTGATGATAAGGCATTCAGATGTATGATTGTAATGAAACTAGCTATAAGTCTGAACCTACCAATTCGCTGTTCAGTAATGAATCATCACTTTTATTTATTGAATTTATTCCTTGATTTCTTGTGAAATAAATATTTTTGGCTGATAAGTTTTGAAATGTATATTATGTTCTTGAATCAGCATCTTCGAGTGTTCTTGAATCATCAGTTCGAGTGTTGAAGACCAGTTAATAAAATAACATACTGGTCTATGATAATATAGACCAGTCAATATTATCTTTTTGACATGGTAAAAATGACATGATTACTGCGTCTATGTTATGTAAACTATAGATTGTGCTGTGAGCCATGTAACTGTTTGTAAGATTTGCAACCCCGAACGAAACAAGCATCTTGCGTCAACTGCTCTCCTTGAGCATTATCAACTTCTGCTGAAAATGCTGGGAATACTCATTGTCTTGGATGAACAAGTGCTCACTGTTACTTCTTAGCTCCGTGTTGCTTCTTACATTCTGGCCGTATGTAGTGTACTTGGCTTCGTACATTCAGAGCAAGAGCCTTGAATGATGTCCAGTAGAGCTGGTTTATGAACTTAATACTGGAACCAAAAACCTAATGAACCTTGAATGATGACCTCTAAACAAGACATCGTTGCCTTCCTTACTCGAGACAGACACATCAACAACCAGAATGGCACACTAAAATTATTCAATAGACTTCCACAGTGTGTGTTTGTGGGTTGAAATTACACAAGAATGTTCTACAAGAAACCACTTGACATTGTTTGTCTTTTTTGACATGTCATCTCAGTTGTAGTGTAAATATTATGCGCATTGTGTCCTCCAGCTAGTGCAAAATCTGGTCATGGATTGAGGATGAATTTAACAGGATAAAATCAACAAATCAGGATGCAATCAAAGTGCATCAAAGGTCATCCCTTTCCAATAACATTGGGAACTGCTTGGAAAAAGTCATTTTGCTTGAATTGTCGATAGGAAGATACTTGTTGGAAAATAACTTCCTTGCCTGATTTTCCAATATCTTGCCAATTTTGTAATGCTTTTCGTTATGTATTTTGATATTAATTACAGCATTAATCTCCAAGATGTGAACATTGTGTTCTATTATTAATCAGAGCAAACTGAATATTCCTACAATTAAGATTTCTTGTGATGAACAGAATTGATGTGTGAGTCCGGAAACAAACCTTATTTGTTTTTTTCATTGAAGCATGCTGTTATTGGTATTTCAAATTGTTATCTAAGAGTTCGTTATAAGTATGCGGATGAAATTCTCCCCATTCACCTTTGGTATTTATTATACAGTATAGAACAATTACCGATATTGTTCACACAAACATTGCCAATAGTTCACATAAGGCTTTTGGCTTTTAATGATGGGGAGACCGTCTCTGGTAGGTATCATCGCCATTATGTTCTTGGACAAATACTGGTTATCCATCCAAGAGCAGTTCACAGTGTTCGTGACTTGACTTCACGATCGCTAAACAGCCACCTTCACCGAGTGGCCTTCAGTAGCTCAAAATATTATCATTGATGTCCTTGATATCAAGTACCTGAGTCAAACATTGTCTTCTATCTGATTGCTCTTTCGTTTATCAGACTTGAAATGTCGATAACGAGTGATAAACCAGGAACATTAATTCATTGTAAGTTCAGTGAGCGAATCTCAACATAGCATTGGAATTGATCGAAACAGTAAACGATTTTATGAACTTATGTAAAGCGCTTCATTATTCTTGATTTTATATTGTGATGTTTTTCTAACCAAAATTGCCAGTTTCAGATTACTGTTCTTCTTATTTATATTTTTTTCTTTCGAGCCTGATATTTACAGTAGAGAATTTATTTCAGTCGGGCTCTAACAGGCAGGATGGGAAATCCCGTTTCAGTTCAGGACCCCGTTCTAATTCTGTCAAAACGAATTCTCCTAAAAAATTTAATAAAAAGAGGGAGCATGAAAAGAAGGCCAGAGATGAAGACGTCAAGACCAAAAACGAGCCCAAAGAGGACGCAAATAAAGAATCTAAGAGGTAAGCTGCTTCTTTGACAGTTCAGTCCCCTATTATCTCACTCTGCAAATCAACGCGCTCACTGTCTGTCTTGTATTATTCAACCAGCTAACAAGGATGCCATTTCCAGCCAACAATTTACACAATCACAATACCCTAGAGAAATATAATTTGTTACTTGGCTAAATGTCTAAAATGGAAATTATCCTTCTGCCTTGATGTTAGACGTGAGAATATTTTTCGTCTATTTTGTCTGTAAGCTACCTTAAGCATGTATTAATGCACTTTTTGCGTTTCTCTAGAGACTTTGTAGCGAAATTATTGTCATGGTTTGACAATATTGGCCTCCATGAAAAATAATGGCAATTACATCCATGCTCATGTCCACCAAACATCCTTGTAACAAATTATATTGTCTTTTGAAATGCTGTAGTATGTGTTTCAGTTCAAGTTTCTTGATTTTCTTTAGCCGTACATTCACGGTATCATATTCAAATTGTGTTGAAACTAACTTGAACAAAAAAATCCATGTTCATTTTCTAAATTTCTATTCTCATATTTACATAACATGGTGATGAAAGAACGTAAAACTAACAGATGCAACTGAGTGGTCTCAAACGAACTGGAAAAGCTGTCATCCATATTTTCTTTTATTATGTTCAAATTTGTCTTTTGCTGAGCAATAGGATTAAGAAACGTCATTTCTAATACCAAGGTTTTATGATATTACTTGAAAACTTTCCGACCAATTTGCTCGAAATGTGGCATGTCATAAAATGTATAATGGTTTTGGGGTTCTCTCAACTTTTGAGTGACCTACTGAATATTTTATCCTCTACTCTAGCACGGTCTATACAAGCTACCAATTCCAAATTATTGCTAGCTGGCATACTTTTAAGAAAATAATTTCTTTGACATGAGAACCCTTACCAAGTAGCTAGTACAGTTGGTAGGCTACTGTGTGGAGCCCATTTGTCCGAGTGTTTGTATTGAGTAGCTCTGCACTCATGCACAAAAGTATTGCTTGTAATACCTTGTTACATTAATTTGTAAGTCATTCTAGCTCTGTAATTTTGTTGAAATTGTTTTCAAACGTATTAGAGACATTCACTTGGCAACATAAATTAATTTGGTGACTTGATATTATAGTGCAGCGCATGCGCTGTGACTATGTGACAGACGTTGCTCCAACATGCTCCAACATTTTCTTCGAAATGTCATAAAGCATTATTTTTTAACATACATCAAATGTCTCGTTCTATTGCTGTCCATGTGGTGTTACTCCACATGAGGAAATTACAAGTAATCATGGGAGCTATGATGGTCATTTTCTGGTAGTCTCTGAAGATTATCTGTATTGAACTAATTGTTTGGGTATATCGCATTGTAAAACATATTTTATCATGATTTGTTATATCGCTATAAGCTAAGATTCTCGACAGTAGTAAGTAGAACTATGGGACTCGATTCATTTAATTGAAAGTAGAATTTGGCGATTCACTGAAGAGTACAATATTGGTTTTCATTACATTGTGTGCTTTATGTGCTGCATTACATTGTTTGATCAATATTAGTTCAAAACTATAAATTTGGTCTCAGATTGTAGATCAGAATGCGTCCTACAATTTGAAACTAGAAGTATAATTTTTAAACCAATATTGACCTAGCTGGAGTCATTTACCATTTGCCAGAATGTCTTTTTTTTCTTGGACAGACTATATACTGTGTTTTGAAATATTTAAATTGATATATTCTTGGGAAATTGGGATTTCAAGGAAATTTTTCATGTAAAGTTGTAATATTTAACATTTTCGGTAGCTTAAGTTTCGATTTGTTTGTTGAATTTCCATGCATGATGCAATACATAAATAGTTATAGATGAAGCACAACTGGAATGATTCATCCAGCTTTACTTTCGACTAAACTTTCAATAGGTTTCACATTTCGAACACTTTCTTATTTTTTTAATATTTTTAGGCAGGATGAGGTGGCAGCAAAAGAAAATGACGATAAGAAGAATGATGTGAAGGAAAGTCCAAAGAAAGAAGAAAAAGTAGAGCAAAAGGTAAAATCAGAATACCATAATTATAGTAATATTGATTATCTTGAATCATGATTTTTTGTTCTGACATTTTTAAAACATTTTTTAAAAGTTGTAAATGAGTCTTATGAAGCTTCTGTCTTGACTATGGTGTCAGGTTTATTTCCAATTGCGGTCTATTTCTAATTTATAATTCAAATTATGGATCTATCAAAGTTATAATTTTAGTTTTTTGGTTCTCTTAACTTGTTGAAAATGTGACAACCTCCCTACCGCTCGTTTAGCTAAGGGAAGCCATGCTCGGCTCCTACAACGCTGCTCTGCTTGCTCTGCTCTCCACAATCAACACGCCACGACTGACCAGTTCACCAACCCTCCGCCAGGGCGCGCGTTCACTCACCCTATGCCACCCCCCAATCATCGCTACCCTCACTTAGGCCCATTCTACACGGGCGTAGTAAACTCGGCGTTAACGTCGCGTCGGCAACGCGTGCTCGACAGAACACATTGTGTTAAATGGGCTTGTCTACATGAGCGAAATAATCACGCCTTTTCACAGCGTCAGCGGGCGTCAACGCGTTGCCGACGTCGAGGTCGGCGTTAGCTGGGCGTTAGCAACGCGTTGAGAACGCGTGATTATTTCGCTCGTGTAGACAAGACCATTCAACACAATGTGTTCTGTTGAGCGCGCGTAGATCAGCTGGGTTTTGTATCACTTTTTCTAGGTTAGGTTCATCAGCCATTTTGATTTTCTCTTAACGCGTTTGCTACGCCTCGTGTAGTTTGCAAAAAATTTTGACGCGTTAACGCCGCGTTTCCTACGCCCGTGTAGAATGGTCCTTATGCTCTCATTAGCCGAACTGTCAGTCGGTTTCCCCCACCTGCACTCAAATTGGTCGAGCGTCACCGGCTAATGGCAGCGCGCCTGCCGGGCATAAAAAAAGCTCATTCTGAGTCCCTGGCATCAGTCGATCACCAGCCACCAGCCAGGAAGGAGCAGAAGAACTCACCTGGAGCAGTAGTAGCAGCAGAGCATGCCTAGGAGGAACCGAGCCGGCCGCCGGATCCAACGGAGCTGGTTGGACGTGAACTCAGGCAGTTGGAGGAGAGGCTGAAACTAGCCACCGCCGCGCCAACTGCGTCCCAAGGCTTGTCTCCCCAGTCCAACGGCTGTCGCGCGGGTTCGGCCGCGACCCACACAAGGGGAGTGGTTAGTGGAAGCTAACTTTAATCCGGCTTGCCCTGGGTTCGACCGAGAACCCCTGCCTGTGGGGAAGGTGGTCGAGGACGACTTCCTGGCGGACATTCATGAGGTGCAGTAACTACTAGACCAACCGGTGAAGCCACCAAAAACTCTCTTTTCAACTCAGCCTATCCAGTCTAGCAGCAGTGGTAACCCCCGCTCTACCGCCTAGCCGGCAAAGATTGGTCATGAAGCCTACCGCCTTTATATCAAATGAAATTTTTTATTTCAACCTAAATAGAGTTTGAGCAGTGGGATTATTAAAAATGTGAAAACATCTTATTCTACTACCATATAGTATTCTGCATCCAAACTCCATTATATTAAAAGACTTTCTGATGGAATATTAGAATTTCTGTTGGATTTTGATGTTTAAATTATTACTCTTTTTTTTAGCCTGCCGACGCGACTAAATATGCGGGCATACCTAAAAAAATGCTTCGATGCCACGTATGTCAAAAAACAATGTGGGACTCAACGGTAAGTAGTATCAAATCTTCTTCAATTTTTAACAATAGTATAATTATATTGTACTGTACTGTTGAATAATGCTTTTGTAATACTTGAATTGTTTTTGTTTCTTCAATATGTTTTCATGTTGTTCATGTAGTTTAGATTTAGGTTGCGTATTTATTATTCAACTTCCTTATTGAGCGGAGCAAAGCGAAGCTCTACTGGATTAGGAAAGTCACTCTTTGTAATGCTACTCCTCCGGAACCGCTTGATCGATTTGATTCAAACTTGCCATGGTGATAGTAGACATGGACGACCAGGTTATAGGCTATAGAGCATTTTGAAAATTTGCATATTAAGGACGAAAAAAGGAAAAAAAAGGATTGCCTACACACTATAATTATACACATTATTCATGCTATATTCATGCTCTCTGCACTGCAGGATTGCAACCTAACATCAATTTTGAGAAACGTTCCTGGTCAGAAATGTCTATTATGCTCTTGAAATCATGTTGGTATCACTGGCAGAATCAGCTCCTCATCGAACCCTCATAGCTCAGTGGTTAGCGACGTGGACTAGTATTTCACTGCTTACCAATACAGGTATACCACGTCGATATTCTGATTACCCTGAGACCTTATGAAACCTAACGTCATCAATTGTATCAATAATTTCACTAGGTAGAATTTTACTATTAATATTTATCACTTGGGAAAGTTTAGTTTATAAACGATAAATTCTTTTTAAAACTAATTTAGCCCAATCCTTAGAATGAAAAATGAATCTACCACCATCTGAACATGAATTTAATGAAACTCCTATTCTAGCAAAGTTCTAAAATGGCAGAATAGTGTAATGAATTTAAAATTCATTCATGAAATTTTAATTTCTTTTGGAAATTGAATGAACTAGATGTTTCCTGCCTGATGCATATAGCCCTATTATAGAACAGCTAGTATATTTTCATGATCACGCTATAGCAATTATCATTTCAATTACTATTTTAATTTCATTTCTATTAAATTCATTAATTAATAATAAATTTACTAATCTTAATTTAAATGAACACCAAATGATTGAAACCTGATGAACTTTTATACCATCCATTGTCTTATTTTTCATCGCCATTCCGTCACTAAAAATTTTATATTCTATAGAAGAAATAATTAACCCATCAATTTCAATCAAATCAGTTGGTCATCAATGATATTGATCTCATGAATATTAAGGTAAAAAGTTAAAAGAATTTGAATCTTATTTAAAATATAGCTTAAAAAAGATTTTCGTCTTCTTGAAGTTGATAATAAAATTAAGGCCCCATTTTTAACACAAATCCGAATAATTTTTTCTTCAAGTGATGTTCTTCACTCATGAACTATTCCATGTTTAGGTATCAAAATAGATACAGTCCCTGGACGTCTCAATCAGTCAAGAATAATAATTAAAAAACCAGGGCCCTGGCTTATAAAGATTTACAGCTTGTTTTTCTGATGAAAAACAAGTGATTGGGATTGTAGATTCACCAATAAAACGTTCGATTTACAATGTTCCAAATTTTGGAAAGAATCAGCTGTTGAATCAACGATCAGCCAAAACTCACTAGAAAACCCTAACATTCAAATCCAAATGGCCGCAATGGTTCGAGTGACTCATGGAAATCTCATGTAAATTGGTGCAGACGATAAATTCACGATATCAGATGTTCAAACTCGAACCATCGCGGCCATTTTAGATTACAAGGCCAGGGTCTTCTGACTTGGTTTCTTATTACGATTTTCTTTGTAGGTTATGATATTATTTTAGCGACAAAAATGATTCCTATTCAAATCTCTCTATAAAAATAATGATCGATATTTATTATTAAATATATTCATAATAATAAATAAATTTATATAACAAAATCATTAAATTAGGAGCAAAGTTTTGGTTTTAAAGGAATAACATTGGACTATTCCAAGATTCTATAAGATTCTAAGTGTAATAAAGAACTATTGACTATTTACTTGAGGTAAATTGGTTTCATTTAATTTTTTAATCAGCTGATACTGTAGAATTTTCTTTTTATTGGAAACGTTTATAAGACAGAAACGCTCATAAAATCCACGAATTATGAGTAATGTGGATTGTAGCCGGCCGGGTTGGCCAAGTGGTCTGGGGCGTTACAACCTTCAGTCCGCTAGCGCTACCCGGTCGTGGGTTCGAATCCCACCAGAGGCATGGTCGTTTATGCATTTCATAAATCATCCTCGCACACTACATTACCCATGCACAAGTAAATTTAAATACTTATATGGGCATCATCCGCAGCAAAAAAAAAATGTTTATAAGCCAGGGCCCTGGATTATTTATAGGACAGTGTTCAGAAATCTGTGGAACAAACCATAGATTTATACCTATTATACTGGAATCAATTAAATTATTAAAATTTATTGAATCAATTAGTCATTAAGTGACTAATAATAATAATTAAGTGACTGAAATTAAGTAATGGTCTCTTAAACCAAAATATGGCAAGTTAAAGAATGCTCTTAATGGGAGAGTTTAGTTTAACAATAGTAGTTTATCTACAGGCGTATTGAAAAATTCCTATTTCAGTTTTCCAATTGAAATCGAAATGACTACCATTTCAAAACAGAATCTCAGAACCGTGTCGTAATGAACGTTTTTCGATACAGGAGGAACTTTATGATACAGTCCAAATTCCACTTTATGATACATTCCTTGTTTTGTTTTGAAATCAGGTGATAAAAAGTAAACAGTGTTCAACTAACCTCAAAATCAAAACTGCGACTGGGATTGAGTAGCCTACCAGTATTTTTTTGTCAATATTTCAATTTATGTATTTGAATATTTAACTAATTTAAATAGTCCAAAGTTTAAATAGTTAAATATACTTATAACTTTGTTAGTGAATATGTCAATAACTTTCACTTTTACAACAACACTCACGATTTTGTTGCGTTTTGTGGTTCTGACTGATATGTTATTTTTAACATATTTAACAAGTAATAAGTTGATTATCATAACAGTTCAAGTAGGATGAAGACAAAAGAAGTTAAATAAACGACGGTATGTTGATTTTTATAATAGCATACACTTACAGATAGCTTGATACTGGTGTTCTATAGCTTGATACTGGTCTGATACTGATAACTACACTGGTGGTCGTAGATAAAATAGTGTATGCAACGGTTGTATTAGGCCTTTATAGCATTCATGAGATACTTAGAGCACTCGCTTTCGCTTGTGGCTCTAACTTACATCTCACCTCATGCTATAAAGGCTCCCATTATACAACCTTGCATAAAAACATTAAAATGTCAAATTAAAATTACTTGATTGTATCTCTTTATTCCACAAATATCTCCATGATCTTAAATATCAATTTTAGCCGCCTCAAACTCGAGACTTTGTATAATTAAAATAAGTTTTTTTTTATAATAGATGTTAACCAATCTCTTCTCATCATTTGACCCTTCAACATCCTTTGGTATTCAAGTTAACTGATTATTAACAATTTTAATGTTAATAATTTTACCTAATAAATTTTGATTTATTGAATCACAAACGTCTAATTTGTCGAATTTGAATAATAAAAATAATTTTAAGGAATTTCATTGAAAAATAAATAAAATTTATTTATTTTAATAAACAATTTATTTTAAATATAAAATCCATATTTTTATTAATTTTAACTATAAATTTAACAGGCCTAGCCCCCTATGTGCCATCAAGCCATCTCTCAGTTTCATCAGCCCTGGGTTTACCAATTTGAATTTCTTTAATAACATTTAGATGAAGAAATTTCACCAACTTAATATTTGCTCATCTTTTACCTATTAGAACACCTACCCTAATTAGACCATTCATAATTGTTCAAAACCTGAGCAGAACATTTTTTTGTCGATTATTTTCAACTTAGAACAACTTCCAATATTAATTTACATAGAAATAAAAGTAATAAACGACCTTCTAAGATTTGTTTGGTTAAAAAAAATTAAAAATTGAAAATTAAAAATAAAAAATTAAAAATTGAAAAATAAAAATTCAAAATTAGAAATTAAAAATTGAAAATTAAATAAAAAATGAAAATTTAAAATTTAAATTTAAAAATTGAAAATTGAAAAATAAGAATTAAAAATTGAAAATAAAAAATTAATAATTTAAAATTTTTAAGTGACGGCTGACTGAAATATTAATTTTTAATTTACTGTTGATAGTAATGATTTTATAAAATTCTGTATCATTACAAAAATTTAGAGCTCTATATACAAGGTGTTTCAGGAGGAATGTGCAATACTTCTCAGGCTGATTCCTTACACCAAGTAGACAAAAAAGTTCCATGGGACCAACCCCCAAAAACGCTTTGTTACCGAGATAACAATGGCGGAAAATTGAGATTTTTCAAAAAATATTCATTTTTCTAAATTTTTAGATGCTTTACAAAGGTTCTAAAATAATCAATTCCTAAGTAAGATTAGCTGAGGAATTCAATGAAACCAGTCTGAAGTCTGTAACTTCAACGGTTATTGAAATAATTGAAAAAATATGCTTAAAAAACGACATTTTTCAACAATAAGGGTTATAACTTAACTGGATAAGGAATCATAAATTTGTATTTTTTATTAATGGAAGTTGAAGAGAGTCGGATTCTAAAGAAAAAGTTAAACGGCAGTGATTGTGTAAATCTTACTCAATTCTCAGAAATAGCGATCAAAAATCGCAAAATTCGACAAAACATAGCACAAGTGATAAATTTGTATTTAGTAGCGATCTTGCCAATTTTGTACGCTATTTCTGAGATTTGGGTAAGATTTTCACTATCGCTGCCATTTAACTTTTTCTTTAGAATCCGACTCTCTTCAACTTCCATTGATGAAAAATACAAATTTATGATTCCTTATCCAGTTATAACCACTATTGTTGAAAAACGGCGTTTTTTAAGCATATTTTTTCAATTATCTCAATAACCGTTGAAGTTACAGACTTCAGACTGGTTTCATTGAATTCCTCAGCTAATTTTACATAGGAATTGATTATTTTAGAACCTCAGTAAAGCCTCTAGAAAAGTAGAAAAATTGATATTTTATAAAAAATCTCAATTTTCCGCCATTGTTATCTCGTTAACAAAGCGTTTTCGGGGGTTGGTCCCATGGAACTTTTTTGTCTACTTGGTGTAAGGAATCAGCCTGAGAAGTATTGCACATTCCTCCTGAAACACCCTGTACAAAAGCGAAATGGCACTGATTCATTCACTCATCAACAGAACTAAAAATCTAGCAAACCGAATGCGTTTAAAATTTGGCAGACATGTTCAGTTGGACCTCTAGACGCCTACTAAGAACGGGTTTTTGAAACTTCCCAAGGGTACGCCAAATATTTGAGTTTTTTCTATTAGACCAGGGGCTGGAGGTAGTTGCGTATGCAAAATATGAGGACCGCACTTTCTCAACGGTTTCCTACTCAGAAAAGCATGCTGATTATGAATCCGGATGTTGCCAGGCGCTATTTTGGTGCAACAACCCCCCACAGCCCATTGTTGTTCACCCCCTTTTATCTATAGTAATCGCTCCGGAAAATTTAAATTCTAGGTTCTAGAAGGCGAATGAAGACCGGGAAATGATCTCAACTCACTCTGGGCACTACAAGTAAGACTTATATGCGTATTTGACGGATCCTGAGTACGATTTTATACAAGGTGCCCGGAAAACTGCGGAATTTTGGTTCCTTTTTTAGTTTTTTGCAATTTACTTTCAAAAACAGTCTTAGGTGAAAAATAATCATACTATTGTTTTGGGCATAAGATTCACAAGAAAATAGTATCCATCTCATTTTTCTACGATCAATGAGTACCGAGCTATGAATTTTCAAAAATTTGTTAGTTTTCTGTACTAGGTATATAGGTCAGGCAAATTGGACTTTTGCCTACAAAAAAATTAATGTAAGGATGGAAATCGTCTCAATCTACTTTGGGCATCCCAATAATAAGTCCAATATAAGTTTGCGATTGATTCTGAGGTGAGCATAATATGGGGTGACAAGAAAACAACAGAATTTTGGTTCTGTTTTTGATTTTTTGTAATTCACGAAAAAAAGCGTTAGATAGAGAATAGATTTCTTATACTTATCCTAGCCAATAACATTTCCAATAGATTTGTGTCAAATTCAACCCTTTATCTTGAACAAGGACCGAGCTTTGATTTGAATAGTGGTATTTTTGAGAGGAACTAATATTTCACCTTTCCCAGTTTTTCATTTATCTTTCGTATATTCCAAGATCCCTCCAGACATAATAATTGTCCGTCGTATTTGGGCTCAATTTGTATAACATAATTTCCTCTATTCAGTGTACAATATTCTGTAATCATAATATTATGATCAGGGAGGAAAAACTAGGCTGAGCCTTTACCATTTCTCTCCCAAATTTATTATTCTCTATTATTATTATTTGATATTGAATGAAATGATAATGATGAAAAATGAGCCAAAATGCGACTTTTTCCCAATCAATAACTTCCACGACGCATTTGAACACAAATATTACTGTCTTTTTTCGGTATATGAGAATGAACTAAAAGCAGCATTCAGGGTTGTGGAATTCTTAAATTTTGATCAAATTCAACAAGTGATATATTCTGCATTTCAAGAGCTTGAAGTTCAAGAGTCTTGAAGAGCTTAAAACAATATGCTATATAGTTTGCCAAGATTTGTTGACTTTTACAAAAGTTGCGGGGGTCTTTAATAATTAATTATCCTTGAAAGATTCTTCCTACTAGTAATAGCCTGAATTCAGGGCGGTATGGTAGTTATTATTTCACTCCTTTGTGAGATTGTCTTATCGTTTCCCGACAATGGAGAAATAGTAATTGTTGCATTACACATTAACTGATCTAACTGAAGTCGTTACCCAGAGGTGTTCTGCGCTGTCACTTGGTTACGGAAACTGGCTTATGGTCGAGAGGATCAACATGCTAACCACATGTTACCTCTATCCTGGTTGATTTTTTCGCCTGCTATATGGCCTTTCCGGGCGGGGAGGGCATTCTGGTGGGGTGACTATGGCTCAATCAGTGTTGGTTTGGGGACTGCGAGTCCTGTATTGGATTGTGGGGAACATTCTGATCTACAGTATAAGAATTTATGGCTTTTGAGCCGGTATTGGCCGGGCTCAAGTCGTTTCCTCGTCTTGCCGGGGTGTCTTATTTTTTGCTATGATGGCCTATATAGTGGAGAGAATATGAAACTGGCGACCAGCTGGTAGGCCTAGGCCTTTCATGGGCTGTTGATCCATTGACGAACAAGCGAACAAACATGGTAATTATTATAGCAAAACATATTCTTGGAATGCATATTACAGTTTAAACTCAAATACAAGAATATAGAGACTTATTTTCATGGTTGATAGTGCAAATATTGTCTTTTTTGTTGTGCAAAGGAACATATTAACAGCCTTCACTCAAGAAATATACGAGATATATGAGACCTTTTTGGTCTCGAATTGTGAATGAGAAAATTATCTCCAGAAGGATCTTGGAATACACTTACACATTTCTAGCTCGTCATACGAAAGATAAATGAAAAACTGGGAAAGGTGAAATATTAGTTTCTCTCAAAAATACCAATATTTAAATCGAAGCTCGGTCCTTGTTCAAGATAAAGGGTTGAATTTGACACAAATCTATTGGAAATGTTATTGGCCAGGATAAGTATAAGAAATCTATTCTCTATCTGACGCTTTTTTTGCGTGAATTGCAAAAAAACTAAAAACAGAACCAAAATTATTACTATAGATAAAAGGGGGTGAACAACAATGGGCTGTGGGGGGTTGCACCAAAATAGCGCCTGGCAACATCCGGATTCATAATCAGCATGCTTATCTGAGTAGGAAACCGTTGAGAAAGTGCGGTCCTCATATTTTGCATACTCAACTACCTCTAGCCCCTGGTCTATATAGTTTTTTTGGCATTTTCTTAATTTTTTCAAAAACCAATGGGTAAAAAATGTTGATATTTGGTGGGCAGGTTCAGATAAGGTCTAGAAATGTTGTGTTAAAATGTGTTTAAAACCCGTTCAAGATTAAGCAAGTTATAAGTTTTTCAAAATTGTAGATGTATTGCGGGTTGCATATCTTCCACCTTGATACGACAAATCCAAACTGTAAATTCAATGGTTCAGCGAGATTATAGATGAACTAATTTGGAAGATATTGAATAAAGTTTTAAACTATGTCCAATATAAAAAAAAACCGGAAAACTTTCAATGGAGAAACCACAGTCATAACACGAGAAATAGAAACCTTCTGATCGCAAACGTTGCTAGGAAGGCAACATATCAACGACACTACAACCACCTAGCACCAAAAATCCACAATTTACTTCCTGCACATATCAAGATGATAGAACACCCAAGAAAATTCAAAGCCGTCGTTAAAAGTGGATTATAACAACTGGAAGACATCACATAGAAAATATTATTTCTAACAGTATGTGAGCTCACTTACCCAAAGTATTCGCACCCCCACCCAAAATTTACACCTACTCTAGCACATGGGGTTCCCATAGTTGAGTAGGTTAATTTCCAATAAAAATAAATAAAAAATTGAATCTTTAATTCTTTAAGCACTAACTGGATTTAAATTTAAATTGTACTCATTACATTTGCTTGCTGTTTTGTTCATTTTTGTTTTTTAAGGAAATAAAATTATTATTATTATTATTATTAATATACTTTCCAAAGGTTACGCTTAATATTAGCGTTTTACTATTTTTTGGAATTTTCGGAGTTTTTCTTAGATTTTTCAAGAACAAATTGGCAGAAAATGTTTAAATTAAGTAAACAGGTCCAAATTAGGTCTAGAAATGCTGTGTTCAATACAATTTCGAATCCCTTCTGAACGGAATTTGCAGGCGAGTGAAGCGAGCCTGTTTGCCTCAGCTGACACTGACAGAGGTTTTGCTCGCTTCGCTCGCCTGTTTATCTCACTTACACTGCCTATACTGTCGGGGGTCCAGAGGGTGGAGCCCCCTGACTAGGCAGAGAAGGCGAGCGAAGCGAGCCTGCCGGCTAGTTCTGAATGAAATGGTGCCTGATTTGTCAGGATTCGATGATAAATAACTGAGATATGACAATTTTAATTTTAATTTCAACCTTTCACATTCAATATGGTAGTTTGGAAAAATTTTAATGTGTAATACGGGCACAACGTTTCTTTGCTGCACTTGAAAAACTATTCCGCACTCGCCTGCGGCTCGTGCGTAAGTGTTTCTCTCGATGCAGCAAAATCACTCTTGGCGCACTGATACACAAATAACTATATTGTACTGTGTGAAGGAGGCAAAATGGGTTTTTTACCTGATGTCTCTATTAATAAAATTATTTATTTATTTGCATTCATTCAATATTTCTCAACATGCTAACAAACAATGGAAGCTTGTTGTGGAAATACACCAAAATTCTGCCTAAATTTCATCCAATAGGCTTATTTTTTCGTGATTTTTCAAGTTTACATTGATTTTCCTTTATAATTTGCTACTGAATAATTATTTTAAACAATCAGAGCACATTTGAGACAAAAAAAGGTTCGTCAAATGCTGTATTTACAAAGTTCAACCACTAATAGAGAAAATTACTCCAGCTTGGCCAATATTGTTTGAAAATTATTTATTTGTTTTCAATCGTAGGAAACATTCTGACCTTCAATTTTAGCCCAATCAATATTTTTTTAACCAATATTGACCAAGCTGGAGTCATTTTCTCATCTTGTCTTATTTTATCAAAATAAACACTCACTTGAGAAAACATTCACTTAAAGGTTGTTGCTCATATTTTATATTCTCATTTTATAACATTACATGGTAATAGAATGAGCCACTTTCATCATCAGTTAGGTTTAGATAGGCTTAAAATACCGGGATCAAATTTTCGAGTCCACGCTTCAAAAACTTATTGACAAAAAGAAAGCTTGCTCCGCTCAATTTGCGGCTGCCTCCGCTTGCGCTTCCCTAGTTTATTTGAGTAGTACAAATACAAATTATACGGTATTTAGGAATGAAAAAACAGTCAAACGCCCAATACGTCTCCAATTTTTGGATTTAAGCATAAAAAAATGTCTTAATGTTTCTTGAGTACGGTATATTTATTTTAATACTTTTACCACTAATGTACTACACCGTGACAAATTGATAGGTATTTTACTCTCAAATAGGCCATTTTTCTAAGTAATTTCTTTAACCTAGATTTTCTATCAAGACACGATCAGTAAATTATTATCTTGTTCGGTAGCCGTCTCTGATGGTAGTTCAATTGTTGCTTGGTATTCATAACATATTAATGCATAGCATTAATCCAACTATAAGTCCTATTGAATATTCTAATCAATGATATTATTATTACTTACTTGGACGAATCCCCTTTTACCCATTGGGTGTTGAGGCTGATATTATTACTATTATTATTATTATTATTATTATTATTATTGTAGTATTAATTATATTTTTCTATAATGAATAATTTTAGTAATTTTTTTATTGCTTTCTCAATATATTCTCCAAAGTATAAATTTACTTTTGATTAGCTTTTCTGTATTTTCAGTCCTTTGATAAGCATTTGAATGGACGCAGTCATCAAATGATGATGCAACAAAGAAATGAATATTACAACATCAAGGTCAACTTGATACATCACGAGCAAAGGGTAAGCTCAATATCTGGAATTATTCTTATTTTCAACTAGAAAATTATTGAAATATATACCACAGGTATATGGCGTATTCTGCAGATCTACAATATCTGTTTCATACTAGAAGTTAGATGAGCATACATGAAGTTTGTTTCATACATGAAGTTAGATATTATTATAATGAAGTTAAAAATTGAAAAAATGGGCCCGTTACATAAAAGTTATTAGTGAAGAAAAACAGAATGGTGATATCACACTATAGAGACAGCAGTAATAACTCAGTATAATTTTTATTCAATATTTGTCCATATTTTCAGTTCGTTATTCACTTTCAACCTAGAGACTAAGAGTATAACCAGTTTCTGTATCTCAGCCTTTTCAAATTTAAAATGGATAATCTACTTGTGAATAGGATTTTGAAATTTAAATTATACCCGTTTAAAAATTGTGCCATTTTCTTGCTTTTTAATTGTTGATTTGAACAGGGTCCGGGTTTGATGTCGACAGTGAAGTAAGAATCAAGAATTTTTATTTGCCGTAACACTTTACAAAAAGCAATAAGCATCGTCAAATATCACATCAATAAATATAAATATATCACATCATAATTACATTCTATGATTATTACATTTTGTTGATCACACTACCATGTCTTAAATAATACTATAATACTTCCAGTCTTGAGTTACAAATTCATGTTGTACATAGCCTGCAATATCATATTGAAATTGCAATGTCATTTTATGTCCAATACTATTTCACTTTGTAAAAATTCGTCAGTCGAATAAAATGCTTTTCTCTTCAGCCAGTCACCAAGGATCCTACTGAACTTTTTAGAATGTAATATTTTTATATTACTTGGTAATTTGTTATACATGATAATTTGTTGATACCTATGGCTTCTAATAGATTTGTGCAGCCTAAAATTTGGTCTTACAACGTGGTCTTTCTGCCTTGTGTTGTATGAGTGAATTGTAGAGCTTTCTTCATACAAATGCATATTATTCTTTACAAAGATTAAATTATAAAAAATGAACAAACATGGAAGAGTCATTATTTTATTTTCAGAGAATACATTTCTACAAGTTTCATTATAGCCTAGATCAAATATTATTCTCATTGCTTTTTTCTGCCAAACAAAGGCTTCTTGTGCTGAAGGTGAGTTTCCCCATAATTTGACACCGTAAATGAGATGTGAATGGAATAGCCCATAGTAAATCATTAAAATTACATCAAATTTCACACAAGACTTCAATTTTCTTAAAAGAAAGGTAATTCGAGCAAGTTTTTTACAGACGTTTTCCACATGTTGATTCCAAGTCAGTTTACTATCCATAAATATTCCTAGAAGTTTGACTGGCTCCAATATATCATCGTCTAGATTCAGGTTGCTTTGGTTATTTAGTGTAAAAATTAATTTCTCGGTTTTATTTTCATTGATAGTCAACATATTAGCATCAAACCACAATCTAGATTCTTGAAAAGCCCTATCTAGTTTATCATGAACACTTGACAAATCAACATCAGAGTGTACCAAGGTAGTGTCATCTGCATACAATACGGAAAATACAGAATTATTCAAGCTGAAATCGTTGACAAATACTAAAAATAGGAAAGGTCCAAGCACGGATCCCTGTGGATCCCCTACTGCTACTTTCAGGAATTCTGAATTTTTATTATCAAAGCTAACCATTTGCTTTCTGTTTTTTAAATATGATTTGATAAAACTTAGTTCCTTGTCAACCACTCCATACTTTTCCAACTTAGTACATAGAATGGAATGCGAGACACACTCGAAAGCTTTGCTCGTATCTATCATGACAGCACCTATAGTATGCTTTTGTTCAAAACCATTCAATACAAAGTCAACTACCTTTTCAACTGCATCAATTGTAGAGTGATTGGGCCGAAAGCCAAACTGTAATGGATAAAGTAAGCTATTGAAGACAAAATATTTATTAAGTTGAATTAGAAAGCATGATTCAATTATTTTACTTAATATGGCTCCAATTGCAATTGGCCTATAATTCACTGGCTCATTTGGATCACCTTTTTTAAATACAGGCATCACGTTGGTAACTTTCAAGCAGTCAGGAAATATTCCCTTTACAAGAACAAAATTTATAATATGTGTCAGTTGAAGAAGAATAACATCGACAATACTTTTGAAAAGATAATTAGACAAGCCATATACGTCTTCAGATTTTGAATTACTCATCTTACTTACAATAGACTTAATAGTAAGTTCATTGCTAGTTTCATAGTTGAATTTGTTTTTCACATTGAATTTATTGTTGGCAAATAATTCTAGATAATTAACATTCCATGAGTTACCAGACCTAGTTTTGTCTTGAATATTTCCAACATCTCCTAAAAACTTATTAAGCACCTCAGGCGAAATTGGAATTTTCTGTTTTTTCGATTTCTCTATATGACCTTCATTCTTTGCAACCAGCCATGCAGCTTTACACTGATTCTTAGAGCTGGCTATAAATTTTCCATTTGCCTCCAGCTTTGCCTTCCGTATCTCTAGCTTGTACCTCGTTTTGATATTCCTAAACAGAGACTTATCTACAGAGCTGTTTGAAATTTTCCATTTAGTATAAGCCACCAGAAGCAGTTTTTTCATAGTCTCCAGTTCCGGTGTGAACCACTTGATCATAGAATAATTTTTATTTCTAGTGCAACTTTTGACTATTCTCTTAGGGCAGCTTTCATTAAGATTTAGTAACAGAACACTCACAAACTCATTTACAGCTCTATCAACATCATTATTATAAATACCTGACCAGTCTGCCGACAACAATAAACGTTTATAATATTCAAGATTACCTTCAGAGAAGATACGCTTCTCATAAATTTCTGCTCTACATGTTTTTGTCTTTCTATTGTTTTTGTACTTCTGAATCTTATAGCTTATTCTTTACTCAATAAAAATCACATTACTCTTTCGTGTATGTATTGGAACATTACATATTTCGCACAAGTAAGTGTCGTTATTAAAATGTAAAATATTCATCTATTGTTATTTTAAAGGCGTCCGAAAAGCAGCGAGAAATGGAGATTGAACGCTTTCAGCGCCAGGGCAAGAAGGTGTTCAATGATAAGCGCTCCTATTGCAAAATGTGCGATCTGAATTTCTTTGGTTCAATTGCCGCTCACAGAAAGAGGGAGCATCATCTGGTAAACTATTTTCTTGGGTTTGGTTGCATTATGCTAGCTTGCAGCTCTTGAACCATAGTTTTTCTTCTAGATTTTGATCATAGCTAGACTATACATTTACACCTGCACGCTTCATGCTCCCCCGGCCTAGTAGTCTAATTAAAATACGAATGATTGCTCATTTCATCTCATTTTGTAGGCTATTGGTTCGTTGGTAATGATTATTATACTTGCATTCTTTTTGAAAGCCATTTAAGGCTTTGTTCTTCATCTTTATTTTGTTTATTTTTCTTCAATTTCGGACTCCAAACACGTACAGATGGGTCTGCTAACTAAACTTGTTGATGTTTTTGAGGCCTTCGTGAAATTGTGTTCTGATTTGGTAAAACTAGCTGAGAAATTTCATAGAACTAGTTATAAAAACTTGTATTATTGATGGTTATTGAGATAATGAGCAAAATATGCTGAAAATAAATATAAATAGGATATATTATTGTTGACTGGTATTTTGAATAATGTAGTATTGTAGAGAATCTAATTTTGACGAAAACATTTTCTTCTAAAACGCACCCAAATCCCAAAAATCAGAATTTGAAAGTGACAAACAGCAAAGTCTGTTTTATCTCTAAATTCTGATATTTGAAGTTTGGGTGCGTGATGGACGATAAAGTTACTGAACATTTTTTTCCTCCAAAATTAAATTCTCTAAAATACCCTTAAGGCCTAAATATATATCTAAAACGCACAGGGCCGGACTGGGACCCCTAAAAGGGCGCTGCCTATCACTTATGAAAGGGAGCACCTCTGGTGGGAGGGTGGGTTGTTCATTGTTGTTCATTGGAGGGGAGGGGTGTATGAACCTGAAATAAAACTAAACTTAAACTTAAAAAATAACTCTATGGTGTTTGGAAGCTTGAAAATTAAATAATTTTATTAGATGATAATAAGAGATTCTGTTTTGAATTAAATGATAAAATTGAACTTCAAATTGAACTTTTATTTTATTTTAATTGAACTTTAAAATTGAAATTCAAAATTGAACTTCAAATTGATTTATATTAATGCATATAAAAAGCATTCTCTTAGACCAATAATGATCGAGAATTTGCAAGTAGAGAAAATAATTTTTTGTTGAAATGTGAATCAGTACATTCGGGAAATGGAAAAAATGAAATTTTGAATGAATTGACTAAGGAAATTTTACATAGAATTAATTCATCTAGTAGTATACACTACTTCTAATTCTTAAAGAATTCTAAACAGAATTCTGTTTCTATAAGACAGTTTCTATTGATACGTATATTTTCATCATACATTTTTCAAATTCAACATTTACATTTGTTGAACAACAGTTACATTGGGTTGATTATTTCCACTGAATAGGTTTTTGTTGAATTCTCAATTGATCATCAAATTATTTCACTCCTCCGAGCCAGAAAAGTTTGAAAATAACGAGAAAAACTAACAAGAAGAGGTGATTCTGCCGTAGTCACGTCTCCAAATCCAACAAGCCTGGCTATAATGAATTGAACAGAAGCAATTTTACTATTTTGACCATTCTGTAACCATAGCACAAATAAAATCAACTGACAACACCCTTTGTGATGATTGGGTCCTGCTAGCTTCTGATATTTTTTATGAGGGTGATGCCCACATAAGCTCTTAGCCCTGTGCTTGAGTAATGAGAGGGATGATGATGAGAGATAACAACTAATTTTTAGGCAGACCGACGGCTTTTCGTCTCCTTCTAAAGACGAGGTGGTCGTATTTATGTGATTGTGCTGATGTCAAAAAACTGTTCCCTGGCTGAGAATCAAACCTCTGAACCTTTGGTTATCAGACCGGTGCGTTATCACTCCCTCCAAAGAGCTCCCCAAAGTGAAGGTTTAATATTATTATTAATCAACCCTCAATTTTTTTAAAAACGAGTTCTTGTCTCTTTCGTGTTCTTCACATACTGGTTTGGGTGCGTTTCAGACAAAACCATTCATTACCTACTGAACATTTTTTCTTTAGAATCAAATTCTCAACAATATCACCTAGTTTAAAACACACTGGGCGCCCTCGAGCGACAGGCAAATTGTCAATACGCTACTGAGAATAAAAGGAATTGATTCAATTTCTCACTTTGTGAATGAAATTTATAGATCATTCTTTCATGCGTAATACTCTATTTCTACATTTTGATATTCTCTAAAGGAATTTCAAGTTCGAATTTGTATCTCAATGAATTATCTGGAGCATATTTCGATTCTATAAGTTACTCGAGGGCGCAAGGGGCGCAAGATTGAAGGGCGCACCGGCCGGCGGGCCAGTCCGGGCCTGAAAACGCACTCTTACCTCACAAATCAGGATTCAAGTGACAAAACAGCAATGTCTGTCTTGTCTCCTCTAAATCCTGATTTTTTAGGTTCGGGTGCGTGTACTGAACATTTTTTTCTTCAGAATTGAATTCTCTACAATACCACATAATTCAAAATACCGGTCAACCATTATAATGTACCCTATTTTGAAGTTGAAAAGTTGAGTTTTTCAGTATAATTCTGTCCATTATTACAATAACCATCAAAAGTTACAAAATTCTTACTGGTTAACTGGTTTTATTAATAGTTTTGTTGAAAATTATAGAATTATAGACCTGATGAAAAATGTACTAACTTCCGCTATTTTTATCTCGGTAAAAGCATTTCTGGTGGTGTGTCCAATGGAATATTTTTACTTTTTTATGTTAGGAATCAGGCTAAGATGTTGGACAGTAGTTCAGAAACACCCTGCTCTTCCGAATGAACCAGGTTCTGCTTATCTTCAACTTTGGTTTCATTAACATTCAATCACCCAATATTTTTATGATATTTTCATTAGTATTTTGAACTGTTAATGACTGCTATGTCCTATATTCCTCTGAGAAGTATGTTAATGTAATGGTCATAACCTTTCTCTACTATTGAATGTTTTCAATTAACTTAAGTCTACTCTCTGGATTGTATATAAATTTTTTAACATTTTTCTGTTGGTGTTTGAAATGAATGACGTTGGGCGTACTAGCTATTTGTAAATTATTAAGTTAGGTATTCTTTAGTTTGGTATAATTGATATCTCATTTTACCTTCAAAATCCCATGTTGGTTAACGTGGAAGACATAATGAATGATGCCAGCATTGGAATTATCTTGCTAATTTTGGGTTTGTTTATTTTAGTTTGCACTTTGGTGTTTTGGAAACTAATCTTCTTCACGCTGCCTAATATTTTTACTCTCACTATTCACTCTTGGCATATCTATTTTTAATTTTGTGGAATATTTTCAATTGATTTTAGCCTAATTTCTGGATTTGTATATTAATTTTTAACCTTTCTCTGTTGGTGTTTGAAATGGATAACGTTGTGCAGTACCGTTTCAGCTAAAATATAGGAATTGATCATGTTTTTATGTCGGCAGTAGAAAATTTGACCATCACAAATTTAAATTTGATCATGTTTTTACGTCTGTAAAATAGAAAATTTGATCTTTACAAATTTAATTGAGTATAAGTCATTAAGTATTTTGATGATTGATATAATAATCAAGTTATAGAAAGTATAATGATTATTGACATTGTTGACATTGTTATAATACCAAGTGTATTTTTTGACAATAAATGATTTGATTTGATTAATATTTTAATCCAGGTTGTAGGAACGGTCAAACGCTTTATAAACAATGATTCACCACATTTAAACGGCTGATTCACCTGCCGAGTTGAGCGACGAGAGCTATAACTTTGACTACCTAGAATCAATTCATTGTACACTCTTCATTATTAAATTATATAAATTTTTATTTGTTAATTTTCTAGAGATTGAAATCCTTCCTGCATCCCAGGTGCACATTCTGCAATAAAGAATTCCCTGATCGTTTGAGGATGGACGAGCATAAGTTGTCTCCTAAGCATTTGCAGGTAAAATTTTTAAATCATTAGTGGGTAAAGTTTTATTAGCAGAACAATTACGAGTATGTAGGTGTAGGTTGCTGGATACTACGTTGTAATTGACTCTAATGCTTCTGATTTCTATTAATGTTAATTGATTTTACATCATTATTATCATTATCATATCGAAATTAGTGCAACTCTGTTCTTATGAAGTCATCTTCAATGTCACAAAAAATTCAGTCAAACTATGAGCATTGCTGAGCATCTCGTGCTTAGCATAAATGGAAATGTATAAACTAAATTTTCATTTCACGTTAAATTGAAATTTAATTATTAAGCCGCGTATCGACAGTCCGAGGCATGGGCTACGAATGCCTCGCTGTACAGTCCGTTGACACAAAAAAAGAGTACTACTACTAGTCTATTATCTAACGCGTATCGACAGTCCGAGGCATGTGCCACACATGCCTCGGACTGTCGATACCGGGTTTGCTAGCAGCGAGGCAAACGCTGCACACAATTCGCAGCGAGCAGTGCCTGTTGCCTCGCAACGCACAACGAACAATTCTACAAACTAACCTCAAAATTGTACCCCATTCCTATGCATTTTTGTGATTAAGAATTCTATTTGGGTGCAGAAGGTTCTAATAGGCAATAATAAGCATTGCCTTGAATTTTTATCTACTAATTGAGCACAAACTAACCTCCAAAGTCCAAATTATCAATTGTCAGAGCTTAGTTGCTTTGTCTCCCGCTTGATGGCGCTAGTCAATTTGTTCGCGTGCTCGCATTTTTCGTTGCAAAAAATGCAGATTTTTTATTATAATCATTTTTATTATAATTATATACTATACTATAATTATAATTATTTTTGATTATTGCAGATTATATTCACACATATGCCTCAGCCATGAGTTTATACTTTTTTTGCGTCACCAGACTGTACTGCGAGGCATTCGTGGCACATGCCTCGGACTGTTGATACGCGGCTTTAATCTTATCAATATGTAACTTCATAATTATTATTTTAAAGATAAGTCTAATTATATTTTCCTTTTTCATCCTTAATTCCAATTTTCCTCATTTTTTACAGTTTATGTAGTATTTTACAATTTCTATAACCTTCATTACGTAATTATGACTACTGTCAAGTTCTTGAAGTTTCAAATTTGTTTATGAAATTTACAGTGCACTAAAAATTGAAACATCTGTTTTTATAGGTTTTGGCTGAGCACCGACGTAATAAGTCACTTGGAAAACCTGACGAGGATATTGAATGTGAAGATAGCTTGGATGAAGATGATGAATCCTTTGAAACAAAAATCAAGAATGATATTGACTTGACCGACATTCCTGAAGAAATTGGCGATTACGACTCCAAAACTACTGTCGGTAAGTCTAAAACAATATTGAATCTATCAGCGTTCTGTTTCTTACGTTCACAGAAAACTTATTTTTCTCGTCAACTATGCTTCATAATTTTATAATTATCAAAATGACTAAATTTGACTTAATTCAAGTATCCCATAAGCTCTAAGCTATTCTTTGCTTCAATAAGAAGAAATCTGTCCTGACAGGTATAAAACTTGATGAGCTCTTGTCTCCAGAATTATTATAATAGTCGTAAGGGAATTCTGCTATCTACTGGTTCCTAGTTGCATCCAGTGTAACTGAAGGCTAGGGAATCAATATTATTAATTTTTATTGAAAAATCTATGTTTATTCTGAATTCTCAGTGAGTCATATTTTTGTACATAAATTTAATACATCTACCGATGTAACAAAAATAGTTCGCAATTAATATAATAGAGAAAATCTAAGCATATGCTAAAACTAACACAATGTAAGTTCCTAAATAAAATACATAAAAAATACTGATTGCTATAATTTAACTTGCAATTGGTATACAGATAAAACGAGGCTACAATTATAGTAATTCTGATAATTCTATTGCTGTATTGTTGTTACTATAGTCTGTCCAAGCAAAGAAGACCCTCTGGCAAGATGAGAAAATGACACCCATTGGGTCTTCTTTGCTTGGACAGACTATAATTGTGTAATTCAATATAATTTTAAATTATAAATAAATAAATAATAATAATTTTATTTCCTTAAAAAACAAACAAAAAACAAAAATGAACAAAACAGCAAGCAAATGTAATGAGTACAATTTAAATTTAAATCCAGTTAGTGTTTAAAGAATTAAAGAATAAAGTTACTTGTGATTGTTGAAATAAAATTAACTTTTGAAACGAAATTTTATTCTTTTGGCATTATTTGTTGAATTGATGGATTATTTGTTTGTATTTTAGGTGATGGCCTGGTAGTTGAGGTGAGCGGCTTTCTGTGTCGTTCTTGCAACAAATTCTTCAACAGTAAAGACGAAGCCGACTCTCATCTTCGCTCATACACACATTACAAGACTTTCTCCAAATTGGTCAATTTGAAGGTATCAATGTTTGTTCTAAAATTACAATTAGATTAGAGTTTGTAATACTATTCACTTCTATCCTTGTAATAACAATTTATTGGGGACAAATATAAACTGTTTAAACTAATCATTACTGTTTCATTTGCCCCCAATAAATTTGTATTACAAGGATAGAAGTTAATAGTACTACGAAATCGGCGAAAAAGTTTGAAATCTATTGTCATAACAGCATAATTTATTGCGCTCTCAATAGACCAGAAACTTAACTGTTGAAGGTACGAGACTGTTACTTTCAATCATAATCTAGAGCTAGCTTGATTGCTTCTGTTCTTGAATTACAATTTGAATTTATTTTTTATTTTCTTTGTAATTAAGTGTTTTCAACATAACTTTCAATTGATGATAGTGATGACTCTACAAAATGTATTAGGTCCAATGTATTTGATTGAAAACCTCATGCTTTTTAAACAGTGTTATGGTTTACCCTACGCTGGCAGGATGTTATTCATATTGATAGAAAGTTTCAAAAATTCGAGTTTTTTGTTCCTTCACCGCTTTTAATTGTTAGAAACTATTATATTTTTCAATCAAGAATTTCTATTTCTTGAAAATGTTGTTCAACATTTATTAAATGAAGCAATGATATTACTGTATCATGATCTAAATTGAATCAGCTAGAAATTACAATCTTATTTGATAAAAAATGAACCATTTATTGAAACTAAAATATTTTTTTTAAGAGTCAAATTGAAAAAGACGGAAAGAAGGATGACAAAACAAAGGATGGCGAAGAGGGTCAAGAAGGAGGCGAGGAAGAAGGACAAGCCAAAGAACATCAGGACGAGAATGATAAACCATCACAGGTGAGTTTTCAAATTTAAAATACAATGAAATTCTAGTTCTGTTTTCTTTTAAAACATTCTTTCGAATTAATCTCACTTGATCAATAGTTGCTTTAGAAACCATAAAGTGTTACAGTGATTATTACTTGAATGTAATAGAGTTGAAGTACTTTTAAGATGAACTACAAGGTTTCTTACTGTATTAGCTGGTCATGAATTTATTTATTTATTTTATTCAACAATCTCTCAACAGGTCGAAACCCACAAATGCCTCCTTAACAAAATTTATTAAATCAGAATACATGCTTATTAATATACAATATCTGCTACCAAGTTCCAAGTTTGTAACTTTGACGGTTATTGAGATAATTGGAAAAAATATGCTAGAAAACACAATTTTTCAACAATAAGGGTTATAACTGGATAAGGAGTCATAAAATTGATTTTTTTATTAATGAAAGTTGAAGAGAGTCGGATTCTAAAGAAAAAGTTGAATGGGGGCGATTGTGTCAGTACCCAAATCTCAGAAATAGCGATCAAAAATCGCAAAACCGCTACTAAACACAAATTCATCACTTTTGCTATGTTTTGTCAATTTTGCGATTTTTGATCGCAGTTTCTGAAATTTGGGTAAGATTTACACAATCGCCGCCATTCATTTTTTTCTCTAGAATGCGACTCTCTTCAACTTCCATTAATAAAAAATACAATTTTATGATTCCTTATCCAGTTATAACCAGTTATTGTTAAAAATGGCGTTTTCTAGCATATTTTTCCAATTATCTCAATAACCGTTTAAGTTACAAACCTGAAACTGGTTTCATTGAATTCCTCAGCTAATTTCACATAGGAATTGATTATTTTAGAACCTGAGTGAAGCCTCTAAAAAAATAGAGAAATTGATATATTTTGAAAAATCTCAATTTTCCGCCATTGTTATCTCGGCAACAAAGCGTTTTGGGGGTTGGTCCGACGGAAATTTTTTGTCTACTTTGTGTAAGGAATCAGCCTGAGAAGTATTGCAAATTCCTCCTGAAACACCCTGTATTTGTGCCCCTGATTCAGTATAGTAAGTGGATCACTGAAAATAAAATATTATGTGGTTTGATAACTGATAAGAAATTTTTGAAAAAGGTTCAATACCTTACCTATTCCTACTGCAGAAGCGGCCCGTCCTTAGGACTCTTGGTCTTACCTACTTGATACTTGAGATCGTTGCCAAGGACTGGAGCTTCCAGATCGGCAGAGTCATGCAGATAAAAACAATTTATCATAGGCTTTGCGTGTAGTGGAGGTGCAGCAACCGCTTAGAGATGCCCACCATTCCACTCACATGCTATATGAGTTTGTAAAGGCCCGGCAAGAATAAGCCTACTTCTCACTGAATTTAACATAATTCATTACTTGTATTTCTAAAAGTACACGCAGCCCTTCCATTTCTAAATTCACTTTTTAATTAATTACAACCTTTCTTTGAAATAACTTATAAAACTTTTAATAATTATTTTCAATAGGCCTATACCGTATTTCAAAATATATATATATATTATAAGTTATTAATAAGAAACTTGAGGGATGAGAGTAAGTAATTACACAATAAAATGAGCTAGTGGCAGCTAGATATGAGAAAATAGGAAAGTAGGAAAGGGTTTGGTGTTAATTTCATGAATAAATGACAATAAACTAGTGAGAGCCATCCGAGCGTCCCCTTGATATAATTAAGAGTTACCTGCAAGGCACAGATCTCAAATTCTATCTATTGACTCTCTAAAACGTTCTGTCACACCAACTTCTGTTATTAGTTTGTAACAGGGAACTGTATTGTTCTCTTCTATTTCCTATTCTATCTCCTTTTCTATTTTCGCTTTAAGAGAATGACCAATTGAAATTAGAACCATTTAGAATTTTTTCTCAAGAATTTTATTTCCTAAAACATTGTAATCACAAATTTTTCTGTCCGACGCTTGGCTTTGACGTGAGCGTGAGTCGCAAAAAAACTAGAAAATTGACAAATTTTCCGTGGATTTTTGGGCACCCTGTATTTTGCGCCACTCCGAAAGTGTCGCAAACTCATATTAAACTTATTTGGGATGCCCACAGTGATTTAAGATCATTTCCAGCCATCCATCATTTTTTAGGTGCTAGGCCCTTTTTTAGTCCAATTTGTCTGGGCTAATAATTGGATAGGATTATCAACATTATGCATTATTCAAAATTTTTTTTTTTTTTGCTGCGGATGATGCCCACATAAGTATTACAATTTACTTGAGCGTGGGTAATGGAGTGTGCGAGGGTGATTGATGAGGTGCATAAACGACCATGCCTCTGGTGGGATTCGAACCCACGACCGGGTAGCGCTAGCGGACTGAAGGTTGTAACGCCCCAGACCACTCGGCCACCCCGGCCGGCAACTGTAATAACTGTAAATTAACTGTAATATAATGATGAATGGCAATAATAATAAGTGATTAAATGATAACTTAATTTCAAAAGAAAGATAAAAAAACGAAGCCCAATTGAAAAACTCATTTAAATTATACTGAAGATAACTACGATTGCTGAAAATATCTGATACAAGCAATAATATTACAAAACATAGCTCTTTGATACTGTGGAAGTGTACTGGTGAATGTGTGATGTATAACTCTGATTATTGTTACCATTCTCATGATGATTGAAATGAAGATGATGATTAAGACTCACAATGTAGACGATGTAAACTAAGATCATTATTATTAATTTTTAATATCAATATCATGCAGATGAGTGACTTGAAGAATCCATACAATAGAGAACTATAAGTGTACATTATTCAGAAGGCATTCACCTTTACGTTTAAAACTTGACCGTCCATCATGAAACACATCCAAAAACCTACTATACAGACTGTATAATCTAGCTGTTCTATTCAGTGGAGAAAAATATCCTATCATAGTACAACCCCTAATTCCAAGTTCTATAAGGAATTTCATACCTCATCATTTCAACAGATTTGGTGTTAGAATTACTTTGAGGATGAGTCAGCTTAGCTCTTCACCTAGCCAGACTTCAACCATCCATCTAGCCATTTACAATTTTTGTTTCCAATCACTATGGATGTTGTATGATCTACATTTACCATTTAGGCGACCATTAGCAGTGCAGCTTTGAAAATGTAATTTACTCCAAATAATTGTTGAACTTTATGTCTAGATTCTGAAAATTTTCGTGTTCACTTGAAATGCCAATCTTGCGTTATTGTTTCAGGGTGAAGATAGCGAGGGAACGTGGAAGAGAGGCAGTAAGAGAGACAGCGAGGACGAAGAGGGCAGCGGAGAACCGCCGTTGAAGCAAATCAAAATTGAAAATGAGATCTACAATTTGATAGACGAAGAAGAAGAGGAAAGACTCTTGAATGATGGAGAGGACGAGAAGGATAAGGAAGAAGTGCCGGAAAAGGAAGAAGTGTCAGAGACACCTGTCCCCAGTACCCCGTCCAAGAATAGGGCGATCAGGGGTGGTCCCAGGGGTAGAGGTCGTCGGGGAGGAAAGTAAAGCAATCTCAATCACGGATTCAATTGGTATTTTACATGTGTTTTTCAACCCTCCATCTAATTTTACAATATTATTATTGTAATGTTCGTTATTCTTGAACATATGAAAAGATAGGCAAACTATCGAAATTGATAAAGATAGATGAACAATCATGAAAAATAGAATCTGAGAACTTATTGATTTAGTTAGACTGTTGAAGCTAGAATGTTACAACACCATTCACTCTGAAATCCCTTTGGACGAGACATACGTTTTTAGTATAGTTGCATGTACTGATATTGTTGATAACAATTATTTATAATGTTTTAATAATACTATCCATGATTACAATGATTTTCAATTTCTGACACATTCCTCCATCAAGAGAGTCGAATGTTTGATTGAAATGAACAATAATTTTTATCTAAATCGAGTCACTTTTTTATTGTGAATAGTTTTTCTCACTAGTGCACATGGCTATAAAGCAGTCAGTTTCTCGCAGTAATTGGCGAAAACGTTTAAATAGCTTACTTAAGAAGGGATTTAATTATTATTCGTTTACATCCATTTCTTCGTTGGAAGAAACTCTTACATTTGTAAATTGGGTTACTGATTCAAATTTTTATGTTGAATCTTGAAGTATTATTATTCTCATCTTGATTTTTTTTATGATTTGATCATTATTTAGAACTAGATAGAAGCACATTGCTCTCACCTTGTAAAACGTTTAGTGTGTGTGAAACGTTGTGTTTCTACATTATTGTTTGCTTTTCTATACAATTGAACAATAGATTCTGTGTGGTTATAGTAGAATCAGTTTCAGTTGTTCGTTTTACTGTATAATGTATAAGCAAAATGTCATGCTCAGATTTACTCAGTGTTTGTCATCAAATATTTTCTGTTGAGAATAATTATGAACTTGGTTGTAATTTCAATTTTTACTGGATTATATAGGCTATATTATTTAATCTAATTTCATTTTTCATATTTGATGGAAAATTCAAGATACCCAAGTTGAACCAGAGATTGCTTTAATCCTGATTATTCTAAATTTATAAGTTGTAATACTGGTCCATTCCCAACATTTATTTCAATAAAAATATTGAAATATTTCATTTGTTACTTCATTGTACCCTGCAATAAATTAATAGATATGATATTTTCCTTTTTAATAAAAGTTGAGAAGTTTTGTAAAGCTGTTAGTACTCTTGGCACAGTCACACTAAAAAGTTAATCTATCATGAACTTGATGTTACTTTTCCTAGCTCAGCATAATAACGATAAACTGTGTAGACGCTTTCAATTGCGTCTCAAAAGAAGTCATGTTTTATGACCTCAAAGAATTTTTTTTGCAAGAGTAGATTCAGGCCCGCGGTTTGCATGTAATGTGCTGTGGGCCCGGGCCCGATCTTCGCCCCTCCCCATTCCATCAACGGGGGTTCACGGACATTGCCGAATCCGTGCCGAATATTTTTTTTGAAAATATTAAAAATTTCACATGATTGGTTTTTCCCTCCATTTTTCTCAATTAACTCGTTAATGACGTCATCAAGGTTTATTTTTAGGGTTACATCACTTTCGGTACCCACACAAAAAACCATTAAATTGTTCAGCTTAGTTGGTTCAAGTAAATAAATAATTTCCTTGAAAAACAAACAGAAATGAACAAAAAAGCAAGCAAATGTAATGAGTACAATTTAAATTTAAATCCAGTTAGTGTTTAAAGAATTAAAGAATAAAGTTTTATTATCATTATTTTTTGGAAATTAACCTACTCAACTATGGGAACCCCATGTGCTAGAGTAGGTGTAAATTTTGGGTGGGGGTGCGAATACTTTGGGTAAGTGAGCTCACATACTGTTAGAAATAATATTTTCTATGTGATGTCTTCCAGTTGTTATAATCCACTTTTAACGACGGCTTTGAATTTTCTTGGGTGTTCTATCATCTTGATATGTGCAGGAAGTAAATTGTGGATTTTTGGTGCTAGGTGGTTGTAGTGTCGTTGATATGTTGCCTTCCTAGCAACGTTTGTGATCAGAAGGTTTCTATTTCTTGTGTTATGACTGTGGTTTCTCCATTGAAAGTTTTCCGGTTTTTTGTGAAGTCTGCAAATGATTTCCAGGGAGTAGAGCTGTCTTGAATCCATCACTCCGAACTCATTGTAGAGCTGATCTGATGGGTAGCGAGGTGGTTTCTGCTTAATGATTTTCATTATCAGTTTTTGTACTTTTAAAAGAGGGTCAAGGTAAACGAAGTTTGTCCCTCCCCATCCCATAGTCCCATAGGTAATCAAAGACTGGACTAAGGAATAGTACACCATCTTCATACACTTCTCATCTATCAATGTCCTCAGCATTTTGAACTTGTAAATAGTCTTTCTCAACTTTTTGCATAGGTTGTCTATATGATGGTCCCAGCGCAGGAAAGAGTCCAGTATGATTCCAAGATATTTTATTGTTGGTTTTCTGTGGATAGTGTACGCAGTGCTGTTGGGAATGTTGACTGTTGAAAGGTTTTCTGAAGGCTGTCCATGCTGTGTAGCTGAGAAAGTTAGAAAGTGGGTCTTGTCATAGTTTAGGGTGAGCAGATTCAACCAATGTGAGATTCTCTGTAGTCCTATTTCAGCCTTATTCCATGCTATTGACCAAGTTGGTCCTGAAAACAAAAGTGCAGTATCATCGGCGAAGGTGGTGATGTTCCCCTCAATTTCCATACTGCACAGAGTATTTATATGAATAAAAAAGAGTATTGGACCGAGAACTGTACCTTGAGATACTCCATAATCCACTTTGAGCTTGCTACTTATTTTTCCATTGACTCTGACACTCTGGGTTCTGTTTGAAAAGTAACTTTTGAATAATTCCTATAATACTCCTCTGATACCATAGTTGTAGAGTCTCTCCAGCAGAATATCATGTGATATAGTATCAAATGCTTTTTTTCGGGTCCAGGAATATCGCCAAAGGTTTCTCATCACAATGGATTTTTTCTGATGTTTGTGAAATAACATGGCGGATTGCATCATTGGTACTACAATTTGATCTAAAGCCATATTGATTCGGTGATAAATTTTTTTTTCGAGGAAGTTGATAAGTCTAGACTTGATAATCTTCTCAAAAGTTTTTGCCAGGATATTTAAAAGTGATATTTGTCTATAACATTTCAAATCTTTCTTGTCTCCTGATTTGAAAATGGGACATATAACAGCTTCCTTCAAACACTGGGGAAAGACACCTTCTTGTAGGATTTTGTTGGCAATTAATGTTGATGGTCTAGTCAGAGCTGCACTGTTTTGTTTGAAGAGCTCTGGTCTGAAGTAGTCTGGGCCTGGTGCACTATCTGATTTGAGACTGCTGATTATTTTTTGTATTTCTTCTTCACCTACTGGCGTAAAAAATATTGATTGACATACTCTAGTAGTGATAACTGTAGGTTCATCTGCAGTTTGTTGATTGTTCAATATATTTTGTGCCAGTTCAGATCCAATATTTTTGAAGAATTCATTGAAAAATTTTGATTTGTCTTCATCATTCTCTCCCAGTTTCAATTCTCTTCCTTGCACATTTATTTGTTTGATTTGTGTTTTCGGTCTCTGAACTTCAGTTATTTCTTGAATCACCTTCCATGTCTGTTTTGCATTTCTTAAATCTCCAAACTTGTGAGAGAAATATTGTTTTTTTGCTTCTTCTATAACTCTAGTTAATAGGCTTCTGAATTTTCTGTAATATTGATTTAGTTGGAGATTTGATGCATTATTTTTACATTGTTTATGAAGTTTATCTCGCTTCCTTATAGATGTTATTCCCAATGTTATCCATGGCTTGATTTTCTTCTTTCTATGTGGAACTATGTAAGCTTTCTTACCCTCTTCCAGGCGCCCATTCACTATAGTAATAAATTCTTTCAGTTTGCCTTCAGCACTATCCTGCATGTGAATGGAGTTCCAAGTTTCTTCTGAAAGCATTGATGAAAACTTGACTCTATCAAATTTTTCTCTGTGCTGCTCATTCTCCACATTATTAGTGTTTCTGTTGCTTTTTATTCCAAGAATAGAGTTTTGAAATATTATTGGCATAAGATCTTTTTTGAAGTTCACCAAGATGTGATCCAGGCATGTGGCGGTATTGTTGTTAGGTAGGCTGTTTGATGCAGTAAACAAAGCCAAATTCACTGAGTAAACTCTCATAATCATCCAGTTGTCGATGCTTGTTTGGTTCTATGGTGTTAATATTGAAGTCTCCTACAACTACATGGGAATGTTGACTTGATCCCTCGAATACTTGTCTCAAACTATTGATGAATTCTGTCAAATCCGGATTGGAAGGTGACCTATATATTGTGGTTACAACAAATATACTTTCTCCAGTTTCAAGGTGGAGATTCAAACAGTTGGCGTGTTGAATTTCTGGCTCTTCAACCTCAATGTTAATGTCAGCTTTAACATATACAATCACTCCATCATTCTGCAGCTGATTCTTCTCGGTTGCATATAGATTGTAGTTACTTATGACTCGCGGAGTTGTATTGCAAGAAATCCAGCATTCTGTTAAAACAATAACATCAAAATCACACTGTAAGTCTTCTAGTTGTATCAGGAACTCGTCAATATTCTTGTTGTAACTTCTAATATTAAAACTGGCAATATTCAGGTTAAACTGTTTCAAGCTATCACATACATATTTCGAATCCAGAGTTGAAAAATCATTTACATCTGCTAAGTCAAGCTCTTCTATCAGATTATTCATCAATTTTATAATTTTTAGTATTGGCTTCTATTTCTAAGTTTTTGTTGTTCCGTACCAAAAGCTCTTCATCTGTCCTCCCGTTTACTCTATCAATAATATCCTGCCCTGCATCATTGTAGCCTGTTGTTAAATATTATAAGTGTTGTAGTGTTATAAGTTGTTGAGTGTTAACCTGTCGCTGGTCACTCCTTTTTAGAGCTGAAAACCCTTGTTCAGCCGAGCAGCTCGTCATTGGTAGAGTTGAGTAGATCCTCATTTTAGAAATAGAAATAGAAATTCATTTATTGACATAAAACATTTGTAACAATGCATGGTCAACGTCATTATTCAAATTTACATTAAAAAAGAATACAGTCAAATATTTTACAAACAGGTTTTCACAGTTCATCGTCTTAATTTTAACTCATTAGCTTGAATAATTTTGATAGTTCATGTCATAAAAATCAGCAAATCTATAGATACATTCTTCTAGTAACATGTTTTTAACAGTATTTTTAAAAACAATTAAAGAAAGGTTTTTAAATGCTATTGGGAGAGAATTATATAATTTTGTGCCATTGTAGAGCCAACTTTTCTGAGACCTGGCAAATTGAAGATAGTCAGTTCGAAGGTCATACCTATGCCTAGTGTTATAATTATGCACCTCATTATTTGTTACTAAGTCTCCTTTATTTTCATAAACATGGACCAACAAGCTCAGAACATATATAGAAGGCAATGTCAACAATCTAAGAAATTTGAATAAAGGCTTACAATGAGCTATTTGTGGCCTGTTCATTATAATTCTAACTGCTTTTTTCTGAAGTATAAAAGTTTCAATAGATCTTGAGCAACATCCCCATACAGAAATTCCATAGGATAACAATGAAAATATATGTGCATAGTACACATGTAACAAAACATCAACATTTACTGCTCCCCGTAATCTTCTTAATAAATAAAGGCCTTTAGATAGTTTTTATTTAAATATTCTATATGTGAGTTCCAATTGAGTTTGGTGTCAATAAATATTCCTAAAAACTTGAGTGACTTAGTACTTGCAGGTAAACTATTATTATAACTAAAATTAATATCACAGATTTCTTGTACATTTAGAGTGAGATTATTAGCTGAACATCAATCGGTAACAACGTTTGTACTACTAATTAGTAACTGGTTTAACTCTAATTCCGATTTAGCTTTAATTTTCAATGCCAGATCATCTGCAAAGAGAAACCCCTCTCTAGTTGCTGAGTCAATATTCAAGGGTAAATCGTTAATATATACTATGAATAATATCGGTCCAAGTATGGAACCCTGTGGCACTCCATACAAGACATCATTACCACAAGAAAAAAATCCAGATTGATAGACAAATTGGGTCCTACCATTCAAGTACGATTCAATTACTCTAACAGAACTCAATTCCAATTTTCTTAGCAGCAAATCATGTTTGACTGTGTCAAAGGCTCTACTCATATCGAATGATCTAAATTTTACTAGAAACCTGCTTTCAAGGTCCATAACAACATGATTGGTCAAGTGTTGTACAGCCTTGGTTGTACTGTGATTTTTTCAGAAACCAAATTGTTTATCTGAAAAAAGTTTATTATTTTCAAAATACTCAGTCAGCTGCTCCTGCATTATCATCTCAAATACTTTCGATAAAATAGGTACTATTGAGATTGGTCTAAAGTTCGAGGATCATCCTTAGGGCCTTTTTTGTGAATAGGAATTACTTTAATGTTTTTCAACTCGTGTGGAAAATCAGAGTCATTTACTACACATTCATTAAACAAGTAGGCCAATACTTCACATATGTATTTAGAAGAGATTTTCAAAAGAAGAATTCAAACCATAAATATCTAGACATTTACTATTACTAAGCTTATGAATTACTGCATAGACCTTCTCTACCAATACCGTTTTGAAAGAAAAATTACTGCTCGGCTTCTCAATATTTCCTAAGTATTCAGAAAAAGATAAGTTACTATCTGGGATTTTACTGCTAAGATCAGCTATATGTCCTGTAAAAAAAGTATTGAAGTTTACGGCCGTTATTGAGCAACTAGCGTTACTTGATGTGGTGTTGACATTTGACAGGGACTTGACTATATTCCAAATAGTTTTACTTTTATTCTTAGAATTAAGTATCTTGTTTCCAAAGTAGTTCTTTCTTGCGTTCCTAACCGCTTGTTTATATCTCTTTTTGATTGAATTGTACTGGTTTCTCAGATAATCTGATTTTAAAGCCTGATAAAGCGCGTACAAGTCATCACACTGGGCCTGGGCCCGGGCCCATACATAAGATAGGCCCTGAGTAGATTATTTATGATGATTAGTTTCATATTGGTTTCAAACTCCTGGATTGCACGTCTGTGCAAGCAGTAATCCGTTCAATGGGAGATGATTGCGCTCGTTTCTCAAAATCTTATCACATTCCGCTTAATTCCAGCTGGTTTTTACTTTCCTTGCCCTACCTACTACCATAGGTAAGGAAAGTATTGTTTTCCAAAAAAATTTAAGGTACCCCGATTTCAAGTTTTCTATCCGTTTCAAGGTCCCCTGAGTCCAAAAAAGTGGTTTTTGGGTATTGGTCTGTGTGTGTATGTGTGTGTGTGTGTGTGTTGGAACAAGGTATAATGCGGGGAGACAATTAAGTATACACAGCACAAAACGGGGAGGTGTGTACACTACGGGGAGACCCCGTATTGTCATGGCCAAATTTTAGTGAAAATCACTTCTACATGCTTAAAACCATGTAAAAACGTAATAAAAAAAATCTCCCCATTTTGTTAGTACACTACCTAATTGGGATACACTCTAGTTTCTAAAATTGCCACCACGTCGTGCGACGGACGCTGATACTCACTCACACAAAACTCATTTACGCATTGAGCATACAAAGGGGGGTACTCGCAAATCCCCACCGTCTCCTCCACTGTTAGAAGAAGCATAACTGGTTTTGCTCTGCTCTGGCATTAGACGTGAATTGATCATTTCAAGTCTACACATCACAAAACGGGGTGGTGTCTACACTACGGGGAGACTCTGTATTGCCATGGCTCAATTTTTGTGAAAATTCCAGCAGGTCATTTTCTGTTTAGTTCAGATTCATAGATTCACAGTTTAGCCGATTAATAGATCATTTTTCTGTTTGGTCCACTCACTTGAGACATGAAAAGAGAGGATCAGTGGCTTAATAGTTTTTCTCGGCACCCCCGCGAACCTATATTTGAGCTCCCTAGAATAAATGATTTTCAACAAATAATGGTTGTTGATTTTAGAACAACTTATATAATGTCATAAACACAGGGTGTCTAGCAGTCGGGAAAGTCGGGAATAAGTATTGAAATGAAATAAGGTCGGGAATTAGTCTTGAATTTGAAGTTAAGTCGGGAAATCTCATAGATTATGAAGTTTTTGATTTTTTCCATATTAGTTGAATTATTTTCATATTGGGCGGGCCTGAACTAGTGTTTGGTATCGAACATTGATATTTTGCAAATATCGATGTTTTTCAATCCAATATTTTTGAAATTGATGGCCAGACCACTAGAGCGAGCGTGGTGGGGAGACGGTTCAGTGTTTCCACTTTGCTTTTTCAATATTTCCCTAGCTAGTGCCGAATTTCCCTAAAAAGGGAAATTTTCCTCAAAGTGGAAACGCTGAGACGGCCGCTGCTTGACAGACTGAAGTCCGAAGTAATGCTACCCTCTCCACTACACAATCAACCGTAACAATGGAAATTATTGCAAAACAGAGTTCAACGGATGTCATTTGCTTGGCGCCGTATTAAAATAAGTCAACTCTAAATGCTGTAACCTTGACAATTATAGCAGGCTATAATAAAAATAATTATTAGCAGGCTATGAATCATAGACAATGAGCGCAGTCGCGGTCTAACAAGGTGCACATGCACATGCATCCACTTTGCACTCTGATTATCGCTGTGTTCTTGAGTATAGTTCGTTTAGTTTCTAAATTTCACAAGCGTTTTTTCTAATGGTTTTCACAAGTTGGACATTCTTCGAACAGTTATAAGTTGGTTTTGAATTTCCTCCGTTTTCTTAATGAAGAGCAATTTCAGGAGTGTTATTTCTAATGGTGTTTACGATTTGGACTTTCTTCAAGCAGCTTTAAGTCGGGTTTCCTACATTTTATTCATGAAGATAGCTTGATGGTGAGTAACATAAATGTTTATTTTCATCTATAATTTTCCTTTGTAAATGTAAGACATGTTACTTAGAGAACTAATCTTCAATTTTCTTTTTGTTTGAAGAAAATTATATGAACCAGTAATTTACAATTATTAAATTACAATGAGTTAATTTTTCTGAGTGAGGGGGGAATTACAATCATCTATAATGATGATTGTAATTACAATCATCTATAATGATAGATATTATAATCTGAAAGAGAAAAACTAGGCTTAGCCTGTACTATTTCTCTTTTAATTTCGATTGGTAATGATGTCCAAAAGGTTGTGTAGTGTAGGCTATATGTCATACACTTCAAATTTCTGGCCCGGGAATATTCACAAGAATAATTCGAAAGTAAAAACAATTTTGAATTAAGTAATGTTAGAAAGCCAAAAAAGCACTTGAAAATAATTATAATTCCAATAACATGGAATAAAATTGAAAATTTTAACCGAAAATTCACAAACAACCACGAGCTACTTCATAACAGCTGCTAATTGAAGTTTTTATAATATAAATTTCGGAGTAAATTATCGATTGAGTGATTTGAATGTGTGGCATACATTTATATTCTGTCTTTGTCTTCAATTTTTTTGTGACAAATTGTTCATTCCAAGCCTTCTTCAAGCAGATAAAAACAGTTTTCTAGAAATCCTAATGTAATAATAGCCGCGCTTTGCCAAAGCTGACTTCTGCAGCCTCTTAAACAGTAGAATGTTCTTGAAACCAGCCACCACGGATACTTGAATACACGATGGGTATCATAAGCCTGATGCGCAGTAGATTGATAGGATTATGACTTTTCTGGAGCCCACAAAAAATATTCTTTAATCAGCTGACACTTAATGTAATTCAATTTTGGGCTCCAGAAACGTCATAACTAACTGGTTTTTGGCTAAAACCTGCGCATGACACCTACCGTGTGTTCTAGTATCCTTAGCAGCCATAAAAAAATTATTTTCAAAAATAACAATGTTTTCACAATTGGTGATTCATGCTTGAGACAAGAAGGTTGTTTGGAATCTCAATGTATAACAATATTCGCAGTTATTAATATTTAGCTCATTAAAAAATATGTTTAAAAAAATTGAAGATGTATGCATATGCATGAAACTAAATTTCATAAATAAACACCATTGACCAATACTAAACGAAGTTAAAATTTTCTCTTTTACCCAGGAATCCTTCTATTTTAGGCTTTTCTTCCTTTGAAAAATAAATTGAGGACACTATTATAATGTCTGTTATAAAATAATATTTGTCATTTTTTCCTTACCCTAAACATTCAAAATTATGAAACTTATTGGAATCTTTTATTATTCTATTATTGTTATGAATGATTATATTTTAAATTTTATTCATCATTACTATAGTGTTTGCTTATTGTCTGCCTATTAATGCGACTCCTCCCTGCACACGGACAAATCATCCATGCAGGGAGAATATTCATATATTACCTTCTAAAGTTTGTTCCTAAATTAAGATATACCCCTACAGGATAGGGTGCTGTCAACTCTCTATTGTGATTTGGTTTTTAGCGACTTGCCATGTTACTTTGAAAATGTTAGATATATTTTAAGTTAAACATATATTTCTTTATAGCCTTTAGAATAAACAATATTATTGTCTCACAGTTAATGGAATAGAATTTTTAAACAAAGTAGCACTTGGATTACAAAATAGATTATTTTGCAGGTGTTATCAATACAATTGGGATCCTCAATACTCACTCACCTGAATACTATTCCAGTGCTGCTCAATATCTTGTTTCAAAAGTAGTCATTCTTACCATAAATGAATTCGATGACGTATTCAAAATAACTGGACAGAGGGTTTGGCTTAGTGCGAATGAAAAGGTAAGAGAAATGTTCATCAATTATTTATTTAAAATTGACATACATATAGGAAAAAGGCTTAATCTGAATTATATAAAAGGAACCATGACTGGCGCGCACACTGATGGGTGCGCACAACTGAAATTTTTTGGAACCCTGTGACCTACGCGCAAAAAAATTACTGGAGGGTCAAGGAAGGGTTTCAGCTATCTGGAATGCCACTCAGGTAGGAAGGCAAATGTGAAGTAGATTCGGAACTATTATTAGATCAAAGAGTTTGAAGAAAACGGCTGCTGAGATAGTAAGGGCCCTGTCACACTACGCCACTTCAGACGCGCGGCGGGTCATGTTACATTTTTTTACCTCGCGTTTCGACGCGTTTTTTTGTGGCGCCACGAAGGGGGGGATATAACCTTGGATTCTACAGTGTATTGGTTCACGCACGCTGAGAAGAGACTCCGGCTCAATGCACCACTATTGTAGCGGCGTATCTTCTCAACATGCGCAAACTATACATGAGCAATTTATATTTCAGAACTATTCTGAATAATATTCAGTCCTAAGATGGATGTTGAGGAGACATACTGCATTTACTGAGGAGATACTGCATTTCAGTCTCAGGAGTTAACTGGATGCTTTGAACAAACAAATAAACAAAACAAATTATTCAACTATAGGCTACTATATAATAGTCTGTCCAAGCAAAGAAGACTCTGGCAAGATGGGAAAATGACTCCAGCTTGGTCAATATTTGTTCAAGAATTATAAATTTGGTCTTAATAGTAGTTCAAATTACACAATTGAGATCGAATTGATAATTTTTGAACGAAAATTGGCCGAGGTTGAGTCATTTTCCTATCTTGCCAGAGGGTCTTCTTTGCTTGAACAGACTATACCTACTATTAAAGTTTTCAATTAATGAAGATCTCAGTACCCTTTTAAAATAATATTCATTGGATAATAAATTTATAAAAATAGTAATAAATATTAGGTATTTTAAAAGGGTACTGAGATCTTCATTAATTGAAAACTTTGATAAGTACAGTAGCCCTAAGAAAAAGGAAATGCCTACTATTAGTTTAGAAGTTATTGCCTATTGGTCACGTAATTGGAATATCATTATCTTTCTATTAAGTAACATTGACATTTTGTCTATTCTTATATTGTACTTTTTAATCATACTGTACTCGTTGAACTTCTGTACTCACCCCATTTTTGTTTCTCACAGGCAATTTCTGAGTTGAAAGTTTTTAACTCTGACAAATCTCAATTTTATTTATATACTACTGTATCAAGATATTTCTCTTCTCTTTTATTGAAATTTAAATTTTATTGTATTGATCTTTTGTGACAAATAAATATGGATTTGAACTTCGAATTTGTACTTACCAAACAACCTTTTTTCATCAAAAGTTGGACCTTCCTTGTTGATAAATATGTTGGTAATCTCCTCCCAGGCTTGATTCTTCCTTTCTCGATTCATGTACTCACTGCTCTTGATATCCCATAGGGCAGGGCGTTCTTGAATTTCTACTATGAAAGCTTCGACATCCAAAGGGAATTCCATAATGTTTCTGCACCGAGTGACTGAGACTGACTGACACTGTACAATTCTCGTACATGAGCAGTTGAGCACTGGGTGGTCGTCAATTAAAATGAAATTACATTGAAATGTAGGCAATTATTATTTCTTGAGAATTATTGGAAACAACTGCCATCAGCATGACACGGTTTTGTCAACAACATCTTATATTAGTAGTAGCTGTTAGTGCATAGACTTTTCATTGAATATACTTCTCATATTATTATTACTATTATTATCAATGATTTGATATAATTGTTATAATAATAAAAAATAGCTCGTAATTATATCTTGCTCATATGCACATCAAAAACTCTGGAGAATAATTTTATCATGTGAATTATAAGATTATACTCATTTACATTTGTGGATGAAAAGAAATAATAAGCTTGATTATAATAATTTTTGTAAAAGTATTATTATTTACTTTTATTTTTGGGAAATAAATCATTCATTCAATACTGGCAAAATTTATTAGGCCTGCGTGCTTAAAAAATTTAAAGTATACTACAATATTTTCTCATATAATCGAAAATAAAAAAAAGATACTGATGATTCTAATTGAAATATAGAAATATAGCTGCAATTTTATATTTTGTAACAATTTATAGTGTAATAATACTCATAATTTGTTACTATGTGATCATTGAAACTGAATAAGTAGTATAGAATAAAATTGAAACTATCAAAGATAATATAAATTCCTCAATTTTGAATATTTTTGAGTCCACGTGGGAAATTTTACTAATTAGAGAACGCTGAATCCGAATCTGAAATCAGAATTCCTCTATCTTCAAAATCACGTGATTTAGATATGGTGGAGTGATAAGATTTTTAATTGCGAGTGGCGCTGAAGTGGCGTAGTGTGACAGGTTAGGCGCGTTCTCATAACGTTACAGCTGCTGACACTGTGGCTCGCCACTTCTGAGTGGCTTTGGAAACGCGGACGGTCGACCCAATAGCGCGTCTCAAAAAAACGCGTGGCGTAGTGTAACAGGGGTACGCGCCACTCGTATTTGATACTATAGGAAAAAATTGGATGAGCCTTACGCGCTGTTACAAACGCGCGTCTAAAGTGGCGTAGTGTGACATGGGTCTAAGAGCCATGTCACACTACGCCACTTCAGACACGCGTTCGTAACAGCGCGTTAGGCTCATCCAATTTTTTTACAATAGTATCAAATACGAGTGGCGCCTACCCCTGTCACACTACGCCACGCGTTTTTTTGAGACGCGCTGTTGGGTCGACCATCCGCGTTTCCAAAGCCACTCAGAAGTGGCGAGCCACAGGCTCAGCAGGTGTAACGTTATGAGAACGCGCCCAACCTGTCACACTACGCCACTTCAGCGCCACTCGCAATGAAAAATCTTATCACTCCACCAAATCTAAATCACGTGATTTTGAAGATAGAGGAATTTTGATTTCAGATTCGGATTCAGCGTTCTCTAATTAGTAAGATTTCCCACGTGGACTCAAAAATATTGAAAATTGGGGAATTTATATTATCATTGATAGTTTCAATTTATTTTATACTACTTATTCCGTTTCAATGATCACATAGTAACAAAATAATTATAAGTACTATCGCACCTCAAATTATTATAAAATATAAAATAGCAGCTTCTATATTTCCATTAGAATAATGAGTATCCTTTTTTTATTCCTGATTATATGAGAAAATTTTCTAGTATGCTTCAATTTTTTTCAAGCACACAGGCCTAATCAATTTTGTCAGAATTATAATCAAGCTTATTATTACTTGTAGATCCACAAATGTAGATGAGTATAATCTTATAATTTACATGATAAAATCATTCTCCAGAGTTTTTCATGTGTAAAGATATAATTATGAGCATTTTTGTATTATTATTATTATTATCAGATCAATTTATTGATAATAATAGTAATAGTAATAATGTTATGAGATGTATATTCAATGAAAAGTTCATGTACTCACAGCTTCTACTAATATAAGATGTTGTTGAGAAAACCGTGTCATGCTGATGGCAGTATTTCCCAATAATTCTTAAGAAATAATAATTGCCTACATTTCAATATAATTTCATTTTAATTGACGACCACCCAGTGCTTTATTATTATTATTTTAATAGATTTATTATTCAATAAATATTATTTCAAAAGGGTACTAGGATCTTCATTAATTATTGAAAACTTTAATAGTAGGTATAGTCTGTCCAAGTAGAGAAGACCCTCTGGCAAGATAAGAAAATGACTCAAGCTCGGTCAATTTTGGTTCAAAAATTATCAAATTCATTTCAATTGTGTAATTTGATCTACTATTAAGACCAGATTTATAATTCTTGAAGAAATATTGACCAATTTGTTTGTTCAAAGCACCCAGTTAACTCCTGTGACTAAAATGTAGTGATTTCACTAGTGATTCTCAATGTAGCTACAATTAAACCAAATTTACTGTATTCAATGTAGGTTTTTAATGTCATTAGTAGTGAGAATAGTAACGGTTAATGTAATATAATTATAGTTCTTATTAATGAATACAGTTTCAATAATGGCCAAAATGATAGACAATAAGTAAATGTAGATGTTTCTTTGCCTTTTGGTTCTAGAATATTTTGGTTGATAGATTTATGTTACGTAAATGGGTACGCGACAAAGTGTCTCCCCGACAAAGTGTCTCTCCGACAGCCATTCCCCTTTTAAAGCCAGTTTTTAGGAGACCGGTTGACGGCGACAACTGGTCCCCTTTCCAAGCAGGTTTTAGAAGGTGCTCCGCTGACGCGGATACACTTTGACGGCAGCGCTCCAGGGGAATGGTTGTCGGGCACGGGCCCGACAGCCAGTCTCCTTCTTTCTAGTAGGGGAACAGATGTCGGGTATACACTTTGACGGCAACGCTCTAGGGGTCCCGCTGTCGGTTGCGATCCCGACAAACTGTCCACTCATAACATCACATGAAATCACAATTCCGGTATGGTCTATTTTAGTGCATTTCATTAAAAAAAATGCACTATTGGTCTTGCCCTAACAATCGAAAATTTATGATGTGATATATTTTTTACACGTTTTCGAGTCCCTAGAACACAAATTTGATGTCCGTTCAAATTCATATATATATATATATATATATATATATATATATATATATATATGCTTCAGCCGAAATATCCCTGGCTCAAAAATGAAAGTTAAGTCTAGTTTCTAAATGTACAAGTGTACTATTACTATTTTATCCACATTTGATTTTATTTTATTTGATTACTATTTTTATCCACATTGAGAATGGGCTAATGTGCCGAAACATGTATGTGTTTTTATAATTTTAAAGTTTTCAAAAAAGGGTGTTTGATTTTATTTATTTTTCAAGTGTCTACAATTCTACAAGTGTCTTCTGTATATATTATTACATTTATTTATATATATATATATATATATATATATATATATATATACTTATGAATTATAAGTATAATATATATATATATATATATGAAGTATATAGTATGTACATATATATATATGAAGTATATATTACTTCATATATATATGTACAGATTCCTATGAAGTCGATAACTCCCGAAGGGCTCGTCGGAGAGCGACCAAATTTTGCACAGGAATTATCAGTGTTAATATCTTGGTCAAGTTCGTTAACCAGTCAAATTGGTCCAAGGGTAGGGGGTGAAATCAGGGGATGAAAATTTTGAAAAATCACTACAAATCGACCAAAATCGTTTTTCGATTTGAAAATTGGCGTTTATAATACCCTTATTATGTCCTACAATTTGAGCCATCAACGAAACAAATCCAATAAAAAATGGCGGAGAAAATGACAAATAATATGCCAAAAACGGTATTTTTCATGGGTTTTTCGAAAACGGCACCTTTGAATTTATACCCTGAATAGCTCATTACAAGTCATATGATTTGAGCCATCATAGAATTGCATTTGAAATGCACTCTTTCCGACCGCCAGCTGCCGAAGCGAATTTGTTTGAGAATTAGAAATGAAGTCACATGAATAGAATTGTTACAGTTAAGGAACTATAAAGACTGGGTACACTCAGTCACCGCCATTTTGAGTCATATCATCTGTTGCGAACCAATAGAATTGAGGCAGAGTTGAAACACTACAGCTGACTGATTAATATAACATATCTTATCAATATAATTTGAATTTGGCTCCTTCAATGGGACCCAATATGGCAGTGACTGCGCGTACCTAGTATTTATAGAGCCCTAGTTACAGTCACCAAGTTTCATGTCTTCTCATTTTAATAGAATTAAATATTCCTTATTCAGGCATAATCCCAAGTACTGCGTATAATGGCTGTTATCGTTAGCTGACCAACGCTATCCAGCTGGAGTAAATGGAGTTACATTCAATATAACACATGTTCATGTCAAAAAATTGTGAGAGGTGATCATATCAATCTTGAATTTATTTTTTACAATATCATATTCATGTAATTCAACAGTTCGGCCGCAGCTTCAGAGCAAAGCTCGGTACCAGATATTTCTATTTAATGCCCCAATTATCATATGTTTGCCTAGCTCCATCAGGACCTCCCAAATACCTCCTTAATCTATTAATTGACCGAACGTGAGTTCTAGATTCAAAACGACGATTTTGAATTTTTTATGTTTGTTCCGCGTTTACGACGAAACGCGGCAATACATTGTGATGGAATTGGACAGGAATGTTCTGTGGAAATTGTGCGACGATGTATGTATAAAGTTATTTGAAATATGTCATTTCAAGGATAATATGAAAGAAAAAGGAATTACCTGTGTACTGAAATAATATTACTATATACATTAAGTAGTAGTTCACAGAACTACTAGGATTCATTCAAAAATTGAAAGTTGAAATTTATACAGAGGTTGGAAAATCAACCCATATTTTCATCGAGCGAAAATCTGATCTACTTTACTACAGATACTAGGATACTAATGTGTTCTATTATCTGTGTACTTTACCATCTTTGCAGTATTGGAATAATAATACAACGAATAATAGTTTGAATGCGTATGATGCTAACAAACCAGCATCAAGTACTAGATTACTAGTTATCTTTTATTTAGCTGATATTCATGACTTTTTTTTAGTCAATATACTTATTGATATTCTTTTACAATATCAATGTCATCACTTCAAAAGTTATGAAATGGTTTGAAATTAAGTTATTGGAATTCTAAAGTAAATTAGAAAAGGTGCATCTGTGCATCCTATCCGTGAGGCGGTGCGGTCGCAGCAGCAGAGCGAAGCTCGTTGCCTCGATATTCATAAGTATTAGATAACAGTTGGACGTATTTAATGAAGTGGAACACGAATAGTAGATCTATGTTCGTTTTTATCAATGTATAAAATTGCATTTATTGAACGAGCGAAGCGAGTTTCTACTTCTGACACAACGATCAATTCGTTGTCTGTCTTTTCGTAAGTTCGTTCGTTTGTGTGTTCGACAATAATTCACGAACGCCTTCTTTAATCAGCTTCAAATTCAAAACATATATTCTTCGAACCTTTATACAGGTCAAGTTTGTTGGACAATGAAATCGACCGACTCATCATTCTTTATCAGGCGAAAAAAATAAGCTCTCAGCAACGGTATATCTATATATACTCCCGTACCTATTATATTTCAACACAATAATTACGGCTGAAAAGAATGACACATGGAAAATTTTGAAAATCCATCTGATTTCAATAGAAGAGCTGATTGAAAATTAGCGGCAAATTTGGAGATATTATCTTGAGAAATAATAATGTTCTCAAATCAAGGGATTTTTCATGTGAAGTCATAAATTGATCTTCAGTTTGAACATGTGATAGAAGTCTTTATTTCAGCAGCTGACAATAGGCGACAAATTTGAATATTATTCTACCATCTATATCTATAAAAGCGAAATGGCACTGACTGATTCATTCATTCATCACCAGAACTGAAAATCCACTGAACTGAATGCGTTCAAATTTGGCAGGCATGTTCAGTTGGACGTTTAGACGCGCGCTTAGAACGGATTTTTAAAACTTTTCAAGGATACGCCAAATATTTTATTTTTTCCAGAGTTTTCGGCCTTTTCCCAATTTTTTCGAGAACCAATCGGTAGAAAATGTTGATATTTGGTGGGCAGGTTCAGATAAGGACTAGAAATGTTGTGTTGAAATATTTTTGCAATCCGTTCAAGATTACGCCAGTAATCAGGTTTTCAAAATTGTAGATGTGTTGCGGGTTGCATATCTTCCGCCTTGATACGACCAATCCTTACTGGAAATTCAATGGTTCAACGAGATTATAGATGAACTAATTTGGAAGATATTGCATCAAGTTTCAAACTATGTCCGATATACTTCCCAAGGTTACGCTTAATATTAGTGTTACTATTTTTTGGAATTTTCTGAGTTTTTCTTAGATTTTTCTAAAACAAATTGGCATAAAATGTGGAAATTAGGTAAACAGGTCCATATTAGGTGTAGAAATGCTGTGCTCAATAAATTTCGAATCCCTTCTGAACGGAGTTTGCAGGCGAGCGAAGCGAGCCTGTTTTGCTCACTTACACTTCCTATACTGTCGGGGGTCCACGCTAGGCGGAGAAGGCGAGCAAAGCGAGCCTGCCGGCTAGTTGACAATAATTTTTACAGTATTTTTGTTGAAAAGAGTAGCCTAAATTATGTCGTTCCATTTGATTTCCATGTTTTGATCATCCAAACTGATAAAATGTCAGCCGTGCTTTACGACGGCTTTTAAAAAATGTTATTAAGGGATTAATAATAATTTATTCATTTGATTTATCCGAATGAATTTACTGAACTTTTGCAAAATACCACATATTTGAAAGAAGCTCTAATTGCGGAATTAGGGCTGTGGTGTAGATTATTTTTAAATAAGAATTTGCAAATAGATGAGTTGAAGGAAATTCTAATGCCACGTTTACACTGGATTGTTAATAACATTAGTTAATAACTTTTTCGAATAATGTATTATTATATAGACATATATATTATGTAACTCATCATATTAACTAATGTTATTAACATTCCGGTGTAAACGTGGCTTTAGTAGCTGAACTTTCTTGGAAGCAGATATTTTTCAAAGTGATATTGATTTTTTCCAAGATTACATTGCCTATCCAAAGTGTTTTTCCATTAAATACAGCTGAGATACTGAATGAGAGAACAATACTGTTGAGAGATCGAATAGTAGGCTTTTCGTCGTAGGGTAAAGAAGGATATAGCTCAGGAGCACAACGGGAGAGGGAAGAATGATGATATCGTGCCTAATGAGAGTCCATCGTGAATTTAAAAGAAAGAAGGACCAAAGAGTATTGGATAAGTTCAAATTGAATCATTTAACTGAAACTTAGTTAAAATGTTTTATTTTACCTTGATTAACCTAGGAATTCACCTTGATTAACCTATGAATTTACCTTGGACTTTGGATTTGCTGGAATGTTATCAAAACTGTAATCATTTTGAATCCAGGGGTTTCTGCACTCTAGACACACATTTCGCAATAATATCATACAGAGCTAAGACGCCATTCCTAGTAATGAAATTTAATGTTAATAGATTATTTGTGTTGAACAACTTTGCAAGGTGATTAAATTATATCTGTATTCTAAACACCCACCCACCCACCGAGTGTTTGGAGGAGATTCAATCTTTTAGGTATTATGATTCTTTGTATCCTTAATCGAATACCTGAGAGTCCTTGTGAAAAATATAGAATTTCATGAACTGGCGTTTGAAATACATTCAGTTTCTATAGATCATTAGATATTAATAAATTGATTGGTGATATCAACATATAATACTATAGATTTTGAAAACTCCATATTTTTTTACAAGAATTATTCCGTTACTTTGAAAGTTTGTGACTTTGAATTGTGAATTATTTCATTCGTACTTCAAAATCCCTCAAGGCGAAATTAAGTTCTCTTAAATTTGAGACCAAATTCACAAATTTGAGACCAAATTCACAAATTTGAGTCCAGTGGTTCATGGCCACCACAGACATAAATTTCTAAACACGTAGGCTCTATTGTACTCTGGGCGCCGGTAGTTTCGGAAAGCACCCCTTTACCAAATTATTCCAGCTCGTTGCATACGATTTTTTGTTTTCTAGTGTGGGTGTCAAAACATCCGTTGTTGTAAAATAAACAACGGTCCTCTATAATCTTTGCTATCCGATAACTTCTATGATGACTTCCATCTCACCTTCTGTCCCATTCTGAGGGTCGCCCCAGAAATCTTTTGTGTCAATAACAAAGAGCTTCAACACAATAGATGTTTCAATAACAGTAGTTGAGAATTGTTTTACCTGAATCCTATCCAATCCTCAACTTCTACCTACGTAGTTCTGATGAATAACGTGATATGTGCTTCATGTAAAACTCAATATTTTCATTCAATTTGTATAACTATCATATCACATTCACAACTACTGGTACTCAACAAGTGAAAGTTATCAATGCTTGGAAAAAGTAGAAGCAATTATTACAATATTCGATAATATCAGAAGGCATTGAATTCTCGATTTTGCAAATGAAATTTTCTAGGAGTAACTTAGGCTATTCCTACTGTGAAAAAATACTATCGCATGTTGTGTACAGTCAAGTAAGGTTTTCCTATTTCATCCTTTAAAATACGAAATAAAGAAATACTAATAAATTATTTTTGGTATTCCTTATAAGATTTATAGTTTTTATATTCTCATAACAATTTCTGTGCTAAAATCCCCTCACACCAACTATCGATCAATCTACCTATTTGCTCATCCTATGTACCCGAAATCAATTGTAGGTCAACACTGTCCATATCAGGTTCCGTACATGTAAAGTTCATTACCCTTACCCTGTAGACTGTAGACCATCATCACATGTTCATTAAGAAATATTTTCGAAGGAAGCAGACATTGACATAATAAGCAGAATCTAGACACTGAGATACTACTTCCAATTCTAAAAATAATACATCCTGCCCATTCACTGAATTCAACAATCTATCTAGACTCCCACGCTCCACAGATACAGTACTATGGGGTTTCCAACTCAACAACCCTAATTAGCGTTGACAACAGCTCCCTAGTCTGGTCTAGGTAGAGGCCTGTCGAAAATAGCATCTATTCTTTAATCTCAAAACGAACATCCAAAACTTAATGATCCGTACATTGATCTATCCAATTATACATTGTTTGGTTTAGTGCAAGGGTAGTGGACGTGTTATTTTTTGAATTATTAGTAGCAGCAGTACACGAGTGTCAAGATTCTGCTTATGTTGAGTATCTCATTAATAACTTGAGGTTACTACGAGCTAACTCATTCATTCTAATTGGTTATTTGGGCTGAAAGGAATAATAGTACACAGTAGAATATTATGTTGATTTTTAATGACTAAATAATTTCTAGTTACTCCCTGGAATGTCACCTATTGTTCGAGTTTATAAGAGGTATTTAATTGGCTGAGCGAAAAAATGATTTGCGAATTCAGAATTCTTATAGAGTGGGAATGTAAAATAACAGTAATTTAAAAAATATATAAATACTTCTTTAAACAAACCAAAAAGAAAAAATAACTTTCTTCACACTATTAGTTAATAGGAATTCTCTCTCTTATATTTCTTTAAAAAGTATTCAAATACAACTCATACGTTAATAGAATTCCCTCTCTTATATTTTTAAAAAAATATTAAATACAACTCAAGGAAAAAATTGTGGCTCGAAACTAGAATTTTAAGCAAATATTTCTACTTTTTAAAGCTTAATTTGTCTTGAGACACACCTTTTCCGTTTGAGTTGTATTTGAATACTTTTTTCAGAAATATAAGAGAGGCCTATTAACCAATAGTGTGATCAAGAAAGTTATTTTCTTCTTTTTTGCATTTTAAAAAGTGTTTATATTTTTCAAAATTAGGCTACTAATTAAATAGGCTACTATTATACTGTTATTTTCATCTTTTACTTTTCATTTTAAATTATGATCGAATTATAAAATTTAGAGCGGAATAATTCAGAAGCGAGTCCTAGAACACAGAGACTTTGGAGTTGAAAGGCAATAAATTAAAATAACATAATTATGATGTGTACAGCTGATAAACACATAACTTACTTTTGAAACTTGAAAGTGATGGAATTCGCTCAACACCTGATTCACTAATCAATACACAGGTAAATAAATTGTATCATTTCAAATTTCATTTATTCAATTGGAAAACAAATTAACACCGAATCCAATCAAAACTTTGCTTAAATTGTAGTGTCGGATAGTAGGGTACCAATCAACTTGTAAAAACCAGAACTCTATGTGGCCTATGAACCGAGATATAATCGAAAATATATGGCATGCTCTTTCACAAGACAGAGTAACTATATTTAAAAAACAACAAAAAACGTTTTTTTGTGTCTTGTTCATATTACGTGATTACCAATACTAAGATTTCAACTTGCGCTTTGCGGCTTGGCAGGGCGTTAACATCCCTTGCACCCGCGTTGGACAAGATCTTTCGATTAAGTTAAATAGTGTTCATGATTCACTCAAGGATAAAATGTGAGGTTTTTTAATCATCCACTGTACACTACAACTACAGTATTGAGCATTTGAAGATTTCCACACCAATCCCTTCCAGTTTTACTTTTACCTTCCACCTAAAATTAGCGAAACATTAAACTTTGCGTAAACAAAAAAGTTGAAAATCTTTACTATATTGGGGGATTTTCTGTGAAAAAAAGATATTCCCTTTGAACTTTCGTTGGACAAATCCCGTGAAATGTTTTTGAACGGTGCTCAACGCAGTTTTTTACGTTCTATCTGATGCAGAGGAGCATGTTACAAAAAAGCCTATTAAGTCTATTTCAATTCTTGCGTTTTCTATTTTCCCATAGACTTTGGTTATAGTCCCTGAGAGATGAATAATTGATTTTATATTCATATCTCTTGTGATTCACTAAGATAATAGAAATACTATCGTGTGATACGATTCATTATGATTCACTAAGATAATAGAAATACTATCGTGTGATACTAACCATAATCATAATTATGGATATGCCTATCAAAAAATCACGAAATTAGAGGATGAAAATATAAACATGAAGTTGACAGAATTTCTTGGTCAAATTTGGTAGAGTATATTTCAAATTAGGCTTTATAGCCATTCCATACAGGCTTTAAAGTCTCATTCATTTCTCTTGTCGTGATTCTCACAGTTAAAATCAAATTGTTTTGATTGTAACTCACCTGCCTTTTTACTGGTGAAAATTATCCTTTCATTCATTCATGTGTAGGAATTTGGGAAGAGAAATATACTCGTTCTTTTAATGTTTGCAGTCGTATCAATCACAACATTAACAAGCTTTTCTTCTAATAATCAAATTCATAGAATGTGTTAAGCAGTGTGATTGTAGCCCTACTACTTTCCCGCCTGCTATAGTCTGTCCAAGCAAAGAAGACCCTCTGGTAAGGTTAGAAAATGACTCCAGTTCGGTCAATATTGGTTCAAAAATGATCGATTTGGTGTCGATCGTAGGAAACATTCTGATCTACAATTTGAGACCAAATCGATATTTGTTGAAAAAATATTGACCGAGCTGGAGTCATTTTCTCATCTTGCCAGAGGGTCTTCTTTGCTTGGACAGACTATACAAGCTGGTGTTGATGCCCAATAGGGGAACGGATGTCGGGGAGACACTTTGTCGGCAGCGCTCCAGGGGAATGGTTGTCGGGCACGATCCCGACAGCAAGTCTCCTTCGTTTGACCAGGGGAATGGATGTCGGGGAGGCACTTTGTCGGCAGCGCTCAAGGGGAATCGTTGTCGGGCACGATCCCGACAGCGAGTATCCTTCGTTCTAGCAGGGGAACGGATGTCGGGGAGACACTTTGTCGGCACTGGCATATTTTCAGCAGGGTACTGGTTGACGCCTGTGCTCAAAACCAAGAGGGGAACGGTTGTCGGGGAGACACTTTGACGGCGACCCACGTAAATGTATTTGATGAATATTTAAGTAAATGTAGATTTAATGAGTAAATGTAGACAATGATACAGTATATTAAGTATACTGTCTATCACTTGCGGTTTGTGCCCACGAAACAGGTGAAGTGTCTGTATCTTTTACTGTACAGAACTTCACCTGTTTCGTAGGCACGAGCCGCCAGTGCTGTCTATAGCGCATGCTGAGAACATACGCCGCTACAATAGTGGTGCATTGAGCCGGAGTCTCTTCTCAGCGTGCGCGAACCAATACACTGTAGAATCCAAGGTTATATCCCCCCTTTGTGGCGCCACGAAAAAACGCGCATCAAAACGCGTCGAAACGCGAGGTAAAAAAATGTAACATGACCCGCCGCGCGTCTGAAGTGGCGTAGTGTGACAGGGCCCTAATGCCGATCGGAAGTAGGCATATTGTAGGATCACTTTTAGATTATTACAGTCACCAATCATCCACAATTAATCAGATCACTAACTAGCCTATATTTTCTGAATAGAAATTCTAACTTTTGATAATCATTAATCAATGTTATGAAATTGTGAATTGTGTGTGCAGGGTTTCATCCATAGAATAAAAAAAAATGAAAATAATCTTTATTATATCCCCCACAAAAGTTGAAGACTATTCCATTGAATTATTCACAAGGTAAGTTTGAAACTTGCGCTGTTAACTATTACATATATTAGTAAATAATATGTTACTGTGGAATAGGTGTTTTTTCAAGGTTACTGTGGGAATATAACTGGGTTTTACCACTGACTATCAGAATTCGTATTCTGGTGGTGGAGGTGGATAGTCTTTGGTTTTCAATTTTACACCCATTGTCCTCAGCTAACAGTGGTACAGTACGCTTATTTTTTTATTATTGAAGAATGAAGATCATAGGCTACACATATTTTGGAGCTGAATAGAACGTAATTATTTAGTTATTGATCATATTATTAGCTTATATATTATTGTCTAACAAAAATTTATTTCCGGTCGGATAACTACCATAGCGGCAGTTCCAGGAATTGGAGACCCTTTCTTGGCCTTTGTTAAATGTTGTGCGCATCGGTCTAGACACCATCTCATCAATGTCAAAAAAGTATCTGCCATTTCACTAACAGGGTTCCCCACCCATCCACTAATGCACCATAAAATGTCTAAACAAACTTTTGCAAATACACAAAATTATATGCCCGCAAAAAATATTATGTGTTTACATGTTTCCACATTGTTTTTTACCAGCTTTTAAATTATAATTTAAATTTATAATGAATTAATTTTTTGGTGATACCGACATTTATTTTTAAAAATTAGTTTTCAATTTCACAATTTCAGAAATTTATAAATCTAAAAGAACAGCTACCAGTTTTATTAGTTGGTAGTATGTTGTGATCAGTGTTAATAAACCTTTAAATTTCCACATTAGGCCTAATGCACATTAATCCAATCCACTATTTTGTCCACTTTTACTTTAAAGGTAGTATTTTATCTGTATCTTTTACAGATATCAGTATGCCTGTCCATAATTTCCAAAATGGAAACGTGATTTCCCATGGGTAAAACAAGTGAAATCAAAATCTGAAGCAGAATGTACTTGATGTAATTCTTCATTTTCGTATGAAACAATGGGACGGGCAGCTTTGACAAGCCATGCAAAAGGCAAGAAGCACCAAGAACTGGTTCAAAACAAGGAAAAATCCATCCCTCTAACCCAGTTTTTAAATAAGCCTGAATCAGCTGTTCCAGATGAAGATACTTCAGCACCTGAATCAATACTTCAGCAACCGACGTATCAAACTGCTCAATCTTCTAATCAACAGGCAACTTTAGATAGATTTAAAATGAAAGACAGTGTGACAGAAGCGGAAATAATGTGGTGTGTTAGCACTGTTCTGAACCACAACTCACTTAGAAATGCAGAGAGCAGTGTCCTTCTGTTTCCCAAAATGTTTAAAGATAGCTCAGTTGCCAAAGAAATAAAACTGCACAAGGACAAAATTTCCTACATCATTCTGTTCGGTATAGCCCCCTATTTCAAGGAGCTGTTGGAGTTAGCTATGACTCAGAACAGTCATTATGTAATAGGGTTTGATGAAAGCCTTAATAAAATTGCTCAGCGGAGCCAAATGGATTTAAGTGTAAGGTTCTGGGATGCTGTTGACTCCAAAGTGAAATCGAGATATTTGGGCTCGGTTTTTTTTAAATGAAACCAAGGCAACTAATTTGTTGGAGGCCTTCCAAACTGGAATACAGGGACTGGATCCCTCAAAAATGATACAAATATCAATGGATGGACCCAATGTAAACTGGGCTTTTTTAAGGTTGATTAGGCAAGATTTGCAAGCCACTTTGGGTCCTGAACCTCCCCAACTACTAGAACTAGGTTCATGTGGACTACATGTTGTGCATGGCGCATTCAAAACTGGCATGAATAAAACCCAGTGGAATATTATCCAGTTGTTGAGAGCCATGTACAACCTTTTTAAAATGGTCCCAGCAAGAAGAGGACATTACTCGACTATAACAAAGTCAGCTGTGTTTCCGCTTCAGTTCTGCACTGTCAGATGGATAGAAAATGCCAAAGTGGCAAAAAGGGCTATAGAAATCCTGCCAGATTTGAAAAAGTATGTCGATGCAGTGAAAGATACCGACAAAGAGCCAGCTTGCCAGAGTTTTAAAGTTGTAAAAGCTGCATTGACTGACAACTTACTTCTGGCCAAACTGGCATTCTTTCAGTCTTTGGCCGAAGAATGTGAACCCTTCTTGAAAGAGTTTCAAACAGATTCTCCCATGGTTCCATTCTTACATGACAGTCTCCTAAAATTGGTACAAGGCATGATGAATCGCTTTGTAAAAAAAGAAATTATGGAAAAAAGCAATTTTTTAAAATTGACTTATTTGAAAAAGAAGACAACCAGTTCAGGTATCTCTTAAAGATTAAGGAAATCGACTTAGGGTATGCAACTAGGGCTGCTCTGAGAAAATGTGAAGGAGTGAAGGACAAAGATGTGATCGCTTTCTGCAAAAACATCAGGACGTGTTTTCAATATTTGGTGTCAAAAATTCAAGAAAAATCACCTTTGAAGTACCCTTTAACGAAAGCAATGTCCTTCCTTAATCCATCTGCCATAGCTTTAGATGAGAATCAAGCTTGCAAAAATATGGAGAAAGCCATGGACATCATGATTGAAGCTAATGTCATTTCAGCAACGGATGCCAAAAAAGCTGACAGGGAATTCAAGGAGGTTATAAGCCTGCCTCACTTCAAAACAAAAGCAGGAAACTATTCCAGGGCAGTTGAGAGAGTGGATAGTTTTTTGATTGGGGAATCACTCACTTATGACAGCCTGAGGAATATAATCAAGATATCCTTAATATTGTCTCATGGAAATGCAACTATAGAAAGAGGATTTTCTGTTAATAAAGAAATTCTTGTGGAAAATCTTCGAGAAGAATCTTTGGTGGCACAACAGATCATACATGATGCCATATGTGATGCTGGTGGTCTGCAAACGTGGAGTGACTCTCAGATTCCCAAAAAGCTGATCCATTCGATGAGAAACACTTACAGCAAGTTCAAAGAAAATGAGGAGCATCGAAGAAAGGTTAGTTATTTATTAATTTTTTTGCTTATTATCATCTAATTTCTATTATTTTGAAAAAATTAAAAAATCGCGAAAATATTACTTTTTTTGTATATCACTTCTCTCACAATCATGGGTTGTAGTAAAAATAAAGTTTTCGTGCTTTCTAATGGTTTTTGAATTTTCTATATCCGACCAACAATTCTGTTTCAATTAATGAATATGTTTGTCAATGTCGAGTCAACTCCATCAGAAAACATGAAATTTCCTATGACCTAGAAACGTTTTTGTTTGAGAAGATAAGTGGGTGGTGAAAGCAAGAAAGTTGTTCATAAATAATTGAAATTATTTTTTCCAAATGTCAAAAATAGTCGGAAGATTGTAATTTGGCCTCTCAAGAGTTTCAAAGTAAGGAGAGCGGTATATGCATGAATCATTGTATGATGAAGATTGGAGTTATTGAAGCTAATCGACTTGGATATTCGAGCTGCGAACAGCTGGTTTATCATAAAAATAGTGAGTTTCACAACACTGATTTTTCCGAAGCTATATACGCTGTCACTTTTAAGTAGTAGTAGTAAAATGTCTTTATTTATTCACCAAACATATTACAATGAATGCAATTATTATACAAAGTTTCAATTTCATATTAAAAGGAGAAGCAAAATGACAACGTAGCTATTTCGGGGTTTTCGTCAACTTAGATTGCGCCGACTGTAGGTATCATTTGAACAACAAAAGTATCTTAATTTTGGTCGTTTCAAATTTCATGCTAACACACACAGTTTCGAATGTGGTATACAATAGTAGTTTAAGCAATGGTTGTATCATTTCTTTAAAATATTTATTAGTGAAATGCAAGTTAAAATCATGAACCAAATGATTCAAGTGTTTCACGCGTATTTTAAAGGCCAATTACAACCGTTCCATACTCAATGTTATCTACGATCAAGGAAAGTGAGATATACGCTTAGGCTATAAGCCTACATCTAAAAGCTGATACCAAAAAGTTGAACGTTTTGTCTGTCTCTTGTACGTGATGTAAGCTACTATAGCCTTTCCAAGAAAAGAAGACCCTCTGGCACGATGAGAAAATGACTGAAGCTCGGTCAATATTGGTTCAAAAATTATCAATTCTATCTCAAATCGTAGGAAACAATTTGATCTATCTATCTAATAATAAAGACTACATTTATAATTATTGAACAAATTTTCCCAGCTTGCCAGAGGGTCTTCTTTGCTTGGTCAGACTATAGCAGCTGATGTAATGCATCTATTGTCTCTTTTTATCACAAAAACATCATCTAGGCATAGCTAAATGATAATTTTAATTGACATCAGCTGTTGGAACAGAGAAGCTGTTCTAACATTAAATTTTTGTCGTCAGCTATACTTGAAAGTTAAACATATGTATCAAAATAAATACGGTACCCACTTTCTTATACATCTTTGAAAAGCATTTTGAAATGCTGATAGCCATTTCAATAGTAAAACTGAAAACTGAACTTTTTAGATAATTGCTCATACAAGCTCTATTGATGATAATATTACTCAATTAACTTTATTTAAGGAGTAATTATTGTATTTGATAATGATTAAACATATACTTGTTCTTTATACTCACGTTTAATAATTAGTGCTTTGTATCCTATTTTATCATTACTCTCTGTAATCCCGGCTGCTTGATATGGGTCGAGTTGGCCTTGGGTAAATAAGCACTTACTCTGCTGATAATTGAATCCTCCATAGTACGCGTTTGTATTTTCAACTTGTTTTTTATGTACTCAGCAGTAAATGTGCAATGAGTACGCTTAATACATCAAGTACAAAAAATGATAATATGAATCATTATGCATGAAATAATAATTATTATTTTAATTTGAATGCGGTACTTGAAAAATAATTGAAAACAACTAATCTATCTTACTATGGATTAACGTATTGAATGAACTATTAAGCTTATAAATTCGGCTCAACTTCAATAAAAAATGCTAATTGTTGATACCAATAATTATCATAATCTAATTTTAATAATTATTGATGTTTTTAATAATGATTATTGATTTTGATCCGATATGGTATAGTCTGTCCAAGCAAAGAAGATATTCTGACAAGATGAAAAAATGGCTCCAGCTCGGTCAATATTGGTTCAAAAATTAGTGTCTCAAATAATGTAGATAACATTCTGCTCTACAATTTGAAAGCACATTTATAATTTTTGGACTAATAATATTGACCGATCTGGGGTCATTCTCCCACCTTGTTAGAATGTCTTCTTTGCTTGTTGATGACTTTTTTTAAATAGTGTTATAGGTATTTTTCAATAAGATAAGAAAATAGGCTTATAACTGCAATATAAATTGTCAGGATTCTCTTAAATACAAGGGCTTCTGATCTTAATAGCATACCGTATATTGTAACTGGATCTACTTACTAGAACAATTAATTATTCCAATACTCATTGTTAATAGGTATTGAGAAAAAACTAGGGCTCATATAAAGACACTATAGATCCTTAGATATACGTGATAGAGAAACTTTACTCACTTGTCACCAAATACATCCTTGCTTCTATCATTATAAAAGTCCACTCCCAATGTATTTGCATAAAAGCTGTCATTGGTATCTGAAGTAATTGATAAACCAAACTGTGTACAATCCTGCCATAGAAATTTTCGAACCGAAAAATTAAGGATTTCATAATTATAAGAAGTACATTATCCCACTTGATGAATTGATCATTTTTAAACTAAAACACTTATGGAAATCATGAAAACAATTTAGAGGTTGAATCCAACTCAATAACCCAATAACTCAATTTTCTTTTGAATAAATACTGTAAATAGAAAACTACTAGGAATAGACCTAGAGGCTACGTTATGAGATGTCTCGAAGCAACTAACCAAGTTTATTTCATAATTGGTTTTGTTAATTTTTTGAGGATTTGGCTCTTGTAATAAATTTCACGCTTAAATGAATTCTCATGGCGAATAGTAATCATTCAAGTTCATGCCCATGTCCTGTGACTTCATTACTTTTTCGCTTTAATAAATTTTTTTTAAATATATCATATTCCGAATTTCCAACAATACTCTCCCTGATGATAATATCAAATTGTAAAAATTGAATACTCAATATTTTCTTTAATTATTATCTATTTGCAAAATAACTCAAAGCTTGAGTTTTACATATACTTTCTCCAACAATATTTTTGCTAATACAAATATTGTAAAATTGTAAGATCAATACATTCATCTTAGTACAGCACAATCAAACTGTGAATTTATTTGTTTCTAAGTGGTATAACCCATCTGAATGGTGCACCAGGAATGTCTGTTTGAAATTAATGAAAATCTGTAGTACCTTGAATATCTGATGAAAAAATAAGCTGCGCCACCCCTGAATATCTGGTAACTTGAAATGATATTGTAGGCTTATAACAATATTGAATAATATTTGCTCAGCCCTACCGTACTGAAGTTGATATTTAGCAAGAAATCAATTTATTAACAAAATTTGACTTCAACTCGGTCAATATTGTACCAAAACTAATAAATTTATTTCAAATTGTAGGAGACATTTTGATCTACAATTTGAGACAAAATTTATAATTTCTAAACCAATATTGACCGAGCTCTAGTTATTTTCCCACCTTGCCAGAATGTCTTCTTGGATTGTAAAGACTAAAGGCTACCGGTACTCACACTGGTTCTGGTTGGTGTAGTCAGTTTGTCTGAGATCTTCTATGTTGGCACAATAATGATAGCCAGTGCACCCTCCTGAGGTTTTTATCAAGTAGTTGGCCAATTTACCAATGGAATCAGTTTCATTGCCACCAGTGATCAGTTTGCACAAAGCTGGTATGGATTGGTTCAGAGTACCATTGTACTGTACTGTGTAACCGATTTTATCGATTTGATTTTGAAAAAATGCCCTCCTGTCGTTCTTATTAGTCAATGATCTACAAGTTCTGAACAAAAATGGTTGATTAGAGGATGATCAAACACATCGTCAAAAAGAAGAAAAAAATCTTGATTTTAAACAGTAATAGGTTTTTAATAAATATTCTAAGTTAACGAATTAAGGTTAACAAATGTATTCCAGACTATCAAGCCGCTTGACAGATCATTAAAATGGATGATAATAATTAAGGTCTATAGTCCATTCACAATGGCTTGAGACGAGATAAACAAAAGCTCTGCATGTGAGTGTGTGTGTGTGTGCGACTGGAGTGGCTTATCGTTTTAGCCACGACATAAACAAGTCACAGCAATGCTGAAATCCCAAATTTTTTTATCGGGACAGTAATCAAAGCATTGACACAAAAACTTTTACTATAATTGTTTGTTCATTTTAGGTTCATGCAGTCGAGAGACAACCGAAACAAGCTATTTCCCAATGTTTATCTACAAGGTGGGGCAGGAAGTATCCCCAGTTTTGAGATGACATTCTGAGTAATGGGGGCATGCTGGAAGAGTGGAAATGGGCTCAAATGACGCAGAAAATTCAAAAGGTTTTATTTGGTAGCCCCATAAGATGTAGACATGACCTAGTTGGCTGAGCAGCGCCCTTTTGCCGCCAAGGCGTATTTTTGCCAAAATTAGTATGCTATTGAACTGCAGCATGCGATGTGAACCCGTCATCAAACCCCTAGTCACAAAGCTGTTTCTGACCGCAAATCAACTTTGCTGTGAGTAAATAGTTTCCATGAATGTGTATTGCAAAGAAGAGATTGGGCTCTAAGGACCGCCCCATGGGCGGAGTTAGAAGATATTGCTTGGGGGCACCCGGGGGTCTGGGGGTATTCCATACCCCCAGGAGGAGGGTCCGGGAAAATTTTGGAATTTTTAGTTGGAAAAACGCAGTTTTGAACAAATCCCTGACGTCCAAAATAAATACTACAGCTGTTAATAAATTAACTTTTTCTCTTTTTTTTTTCAATTTATTGTAAAAAAAAAATTCATAAACTTTTCCCATACATCATTGAAAAGCCAATAAAATAAATAAATACTACATCATCGGTTTTTTATAACTTCAATTACTTTATACGCCTTCTTAAACGCATCCTTGTAATTTAAAATAGAAAATAATTACCTACTTTTTTGGAATTTTCTGCACAATATACACAGTTTCAAGCACATCCTTGATGTCCAAAATAAATAAAAACAATGTTGACAGGTTGAATAAACTTGGAAATTCATTGACATCTTGAAAGCTAATTTTAGAATTGAACGAAAAATAAAAAAATAGCATTACATTTCAATGACATAATTCGATTGTTGCAAGAAATTTCTTATTTGCATTGTGATAGAACATACTATTTCATATTTTAGCATAATATTGTTAAAATTATACAAACGAAAAACAAACATATACATTGGAATTTCTTACACAATTTTTATTAAAATATAGTCCACATTTCTTATATATTAGTGATAGTTCTAAATTTTTTTCTAAAATGTTGTAATTCACAAATATGGTAATATTTAGTATATCAAGAAACTTGAATAAAGTCAGTTGAAGTTAGAGAAATAAAGTTAGAGAAATCGAACAAGTCATTGCATTAAATTGCAATTGAATGGCATTGAAACGTTGAGCTTGAATTTCAATATAATCTCTGCCAATAAGATTGAGAAATATTTATACTCCAAAATATGGAAAACAAATCAACAAATTTACCAAAATGAATTGAATAGGCTATATCACTTTCTTGAAGGATTTTATCTTAACAACTGTGAAAGAACAAGCCATGAAATGGCAGCGCGCCTTTGGACAAATAAGGTGTACTAACTTGATGGTTGCAAGCGCAAAAATTCAAATATCTATAAGTTATCTATAAAAGCAAAATGGCACTGACTGACTGACTGATTCATTCATCACCAGAACTAAAAATCCACTGTATTGAATGCGTTCAAATTTGGCAGGCATGTTCAGTTCAACGTTTTAGATGCGCGCTAAGAACGGATTTTTAAACCTTTTCAAAGATACGCCCAATATTTGCATTTTTCTATACTTTCTCTGCTTTTTCTCAAAATTTTCGAGAACCAATCGGCAGAAAATGTTGAAATTTTGTGGAGAGGTTCGTCCAAGGTCTAGAAATGTGTTGAAATATTTTTGAAATCCGTTCAAGATTACGCCAGTAATCAGGTTTTTCGGAATTGTAGATGTATTGCGGGTTGCATATCTTCCGCGTTCATACGACCAATCCTTACTGTAAATTCAATGGTTCAGCAAGATTATAGATGAACTAATTTAGGAGATATTGAATCAATTTTCAAACTATGTCCGATATACTTCCCAAGGTTATGCTCAATATTAGCTTTTTACTATTTTTCGGAGTTTTCCTTAGATTTTTCGAGAACGTACTGATTGACAGAAAATATTGAAATTTGGTAAACATCAGGAGAAGGCGGAGGAGGCTAGGCGGAGAAGACGAGCGAAGCGAGCCTGCTGGCTAATATAAAATAAATAACTTTTAGATAGAAATTTGAAAAAAATTGGTCCACTAGAAACTGAAACGGTCGAATCTTAGCGAAATACTGCTACCCCAA
>CM029551.1:10988481-11159239 GCA_017141385.1 Sogatella furcifera | reverse complement strand
AGAACAGGCAAAATTTTATTTATTAATTTAGGGCTTTGAATGTCAATGGGAAGAGATATTTGAGTAGCCTAAGCAAAAAATTAGGTCATTCATGTTAATCTCTACTTATTTTTATATATTATCTGAAAAATAAGAATAGAGTGAATAAACTCGCAATAAAGTCTGTTATTATTCCTCTATACTCAATATAATTTAAATTGTCATTTTTTGAAAAAAATTGCTATTGAATAATTTGAATTTTGAGAACAAAATTATCCAGTAAATGCTCAATATTCAGAAAATCTAATATTTCATTCAGAAAAAAGAGTAATGATATAATATCACCAACCTTGAACTGCCTGTGATGTTCCATGATGAACTCCTCTCTGAAACTGAAGGTTGATACTCCAGATTGTTAAATTTATGTAGCTGACTGTCGTGTTTATATGGTGATTTCTCCCGTAGTTCTACTTCATTAGTTTAGACAATGAACTTTTCACTATTTTGTGGTCAGGGTGTTTATTCTGTGGTGACCATTAGGAGGTAGCACCTCTCACGTTTAGCCACTTTCAACAACATTGGCTGCATGATACAAAAAACTTTCATAATATTTTCTTCTGTTGAATTGGAGAAAATTTATAGCACGTAAATTATTCGACATGAAACACACGATTCTCTCTGCTATATACTGCGGTTCTGATGCGAATGATCAATACTTAGTCTGGAATCCTTATTATTTGATAAAATATTACTGTTATTATTGATATTTATGTTCAAATAAACAATGTTACAAAGGTGAGAAAAATTAAACAACTACTCTTTTCACATTGATTTTCAATCCAGTAAATGTGGATCTTATTAGTGTTATTCTAAGAATGAAATTATTGTTCCAAATTTCTGATTTTTCAAATCATGAACCTCGTTCCTACAAACCTTTGTTCCAGGGGCGATCTGGCTCAGCTGGGGGCCCTCGGCTATGGCTGACTGCGGGGCCCCCCACGGGAGGGGGGGGGTCTAGGGGGTCCGGGAAAATTTTTTATAAATTGATGCCTAATAACTGATTTTTACACAGTTTTGGAGTACATAATATGTCTAAAAAATTAGAGGTATTTGGTAGCTTATTATTAAGAAAAATTTGTATTTTTTATGAGAAAATACTTTTCTAAGTAAACAGCCTGAAAATAGAATAACATATTACTATTATATGCGGTGCTAAATTTTAGAGGAAGTAAAATAAATAAAAGTTTCTTAAATAGGCCCTAGATATGTACTAAGAATATCCGTTCAATTAGGGCGGTGACAAGTGTTGGATTATTTTATTGCCCGTTTTGTTCGGCAGGTAGAACTGTAGGCCCTAATCTGGTCGAGGGTCAGTGTTCAGTAGTAGAAAACCATGATAATGAGGATAATGTATGGTTTGATTAGGGCCGGATTTAGGATCTGTGGGCTAGTTGCTCAGCTTGTGGTTAGGGCCCCCATGGGAGGATCTGAGCTGTGTACCCTCTCAGCTAAGCGGGGGGTCCGGGGGCCCTCCCCCGGGAAATTTTGTAAAAATTTACTTCAAAATTGCGTTTGAGAAGGCCATTTTATGGTTTATTAATTAAGGAAATTCCTGTTTTTTAAGATGAAATATTGATAATGATAGCCTATATAAGACCAACTATTCAATACTAAGTTTAAGATAAAATCAAATAAAAATTCAAGAATTTTCATGATGAGTTATTGAAAACTCGTTTACTTTGAAATTGGGATGAAATTTAGAACTCATTCTTTCAATGTTGCAGTCTTTACTAGCAAATCTTCACTTTGCAAAATTGATCCCGATAGACCACGACTGTTTCGATTTTCAAGCTGAAGTTTTTATTAAGTTTTCATTTCATTCATTTAAAGTCAAATTCAACTTTCATTAAATCATAAGTGCCGAACGTCCAATTTTGATAGGTTGGTAGTGCGAACTGCCAAAGCTCATAAGTTATTACAATAATTTATTATTCAATATCTTATTATAGCTTCTTCTTCTTCTTCTTCTTCTTCTTTGTCTCTCCCCATACTGCCTCACAGCGTTGAGGTAGCCTCGGTCCACTTCTTCCATTGATCCCTATCCATCGCCATCCTCCTCATCTCTGGAACCGTCTTCCCTCTTCTTCTTCCTATCTCCTCAATGCGATCCTCATATGAATAAATTGGACGTCCCACCGTTCTCTTCCCTGTACTCTAACATTTCCAAACTGTTTTGCCTTGCTGTCATCCCTCATCCGCTGCACTTGTTTTTATTGGCCAACTTTCGCTCCCATATAGCATGATGGGCTCTATTATTGTTTTATATATCTGGTTATTTATCTTTTATCTAGCTCTCTTTTTCCAAATATACAATCTTTTATTGCATAGTAGCCAGCAGCTCCTTTTCTCACTCTGTTTAGCACCTCCCTATCTGTTTTCCCATCCTCTGAGATCACTGTTCCCAGATACTGATATTTCTCCACCTTTTCCATCTCCTCCCCATCCACCATGATATGCACATCCTCTCTCATTCCTTTTGACACTGCCATCACCTTGCTTTTCTTGACATTTAAGACCATATGCCTTGACTTCAGTTCCTTTGCCCATTCAGTTGTTGACTGCTGCAATTTTTCCTTCGAGTCACAGATCAAGACAATGTCGTCGGCAAATAGAAGAGCTCTTGCACCAATCGGCCTCATATTCCAGTAGCCCACAAGCGTGTTCTGTGTCCTTCTCTTACATATTTTGTGTATTTCGTCCATGATTAGAATGAACAGCAGAGGACTGAGGCTGTCCCCCTGTTTCACGCCTTTTTCCATGGCAAACTCCTCTGACACTCCTCCACCAATGCGCACCCTTGCCACCATTCCTTCATTCACACTAATAATTGCATTGATAAGCTTAGTGGGCACTCTTTTTCTATTCAATACCCTCCATATCAGTTTTCTTGGGACAGTGTCGAAGGCAGCCTCCAGGTCTCAAAAGGCCAGATAAACATTAAAAGCTTAGCAATATCTACAATTTCATACTTCCTGCCACGGTCATAAACAAAAATAGCTATCAATGATGGTGGACTGAAGAAGGATTTCTCCCGCTAGGGAGAATTTTTTTCAGAAAAAGTACTCTAATACTACATTTTTAAAGAGTTTTAAGCCTTATTATTAGTTTTATTATTTGTTACTGTAATTAATAGTGTATTAATTTTTTATTCATTGAGTATGCTGTATAATATGCGATTTTAAATAATTGTAAGCTTGAATCCTCATTTTGAACAAATAACATTTATCTGACTTCAATTTTTCAATAACCAGGTAGGTGAACAGCTAATCGCTAATCACCAAAGTAATCTTCGTTCAAGAGGGTTTTAAATAGGTTCAACTTGAAATATTATTTAACAGATACATTACATTCAACAAATACAGTTTGTTGTGTGGACATTTATTGATACTAGTTTGCTAGAATTCAGTTTGCCAAGTTATAAGAAATATAATTTTTTTATATATTTATGTGGTTCGTGCCCCAAGGCGCGCGCCTAGTTGGCCTACCCTTGAATCCGGTACTGGATTTGGTAATGAAATTCGGGTACACTTTTCTTGGTTTAAGCGCACACAAGAGCCTTTGCTTTGGTTTCTCAGAATTTGATATCCCTTTGTTACCTTGTTACTACGTAAAAACATATAAAGTCAAAGTGAGTTGGCTAATAATGCAGGCCTTACTTTTTGAGGGCCCCCTTCGGGGGCCCCTTGGCCTCGGGGCCCTCGGGGATCCCCGACCAACCGACCTGGCCAGACCGCCACTCCTTCGTTCCCAATTCAATTGGGACTAATTGTTATAATATAAAAATATAATTAACAGGAACGAGAACTCTGAATAGTTGTTCGAAAGCAAAATGAAAATTTTTCTACATTGTTTATAAACATATTCTTGAAATTCATTGTTCAATACTCTACAGTAGGCTATACAAGGACGAAAATAGTGTAAAATAAATCATAAAACTAGACAGTACCGGTGTCGATTGCTAAAACGATATATTTTCTTAAAAGTGTGTTTTTTTAATGAAAGTCTTGGGTAATTTTAAGCAGTCTTGTAATCTGGACTGCGTTTCAATTCAAACAATTTCAACTATCAAAGTAGAAGTGATTTCTTCTTGGAGAAAATCATCTTCCTTTTAGGAAAACTCATACTGCATTTAATTTTTTTTATATTAAACAGTATTATTATTTAGTTCACTTAATCTTAATGTCTACTCCATGCTCACTATTCGGAAAATATATTGATATGATTCTGCATTCAAGAACCAGGCAACAAAGGTGTTTAAAGTATATTATTATTTGTTTTTCAGTTTCTATTATTCTTTGGAGCTTTTCTGATTATAAACGATTTCACCAAAGACAATCTATCTATAGTACTCTGTCCATTCAATAGATTTATCAATTTTCTTTTCACGAACCGCTCTCAACTAATAATAATTAATGTTAGGGAGTTGAACATGAATTAATGCTTTATAACGTTGAAGGAGTTTGATGCTCTAGCTTCAATGTTGGGAATGTTGCGTTCAACTCGAATGCAGGCTGAACTGGCTGTCGATTAGTTCAGTAGAAAGTTTACAGTGCGGTGCTGCTCTCTAGTGTAGTCCGATAAAACTAAGTGCATCTCTTACTTTCTGGAGAATACAGTATGCGAATAAGATTTTGCTAGAACGCACTATGAATACCACAGTAGCCTAAAGACACTGAGATGCACAAGGATAGTATAAATTCACCATTTTTTTAAAATTATTTTCTATGATTAATTTGAGGAAGATTAGAGCTTGAAACTTGTCTACACTCTATAAATTCATTGAATATTCAATAACTTTTGTTCATTCAATTTACCAATTAGTGAATTAAGATCCATACGGTATTATTCAAAATTCTGTATTTGCAATTACGGAGATCATTAGATTCCCTATTATGGTTGTATAATATTTTAAATCATAGCGTTCATTTGTCATATTTTATCAGCCTTATTTCACTCAGTGTACCACCCGCAAGACGAAAAATAATATATTATTCAGAATTCCTTTTGTCAGGACATGCCATCACTATAATTCATTACTCTATAAAACTTTGCGCCTTTTTCTCTTCATGTTTTTTACTCTTTAGTTTTGTCTTCAGGGGTTTTCATTTCGTTTAAATTATTATCTAGTTGCTTTACTTGAAACCCTTCACATAGAATATTCATATTATTTGTATTTATCTTCTCTTAAATATTTCTCCAATCAGTTCATTTTAAATTTGATAATTTCCTTCATGATTATATGTAATCAATCTGATTATTTCTATTATGTTATGTACATGTTTTTGATTCCTTTTTTCCTCGAAATAGCAATAAGTTATTTAAGTTACCTATGTAAATAAGCCTTTCGATGGAATTTCTGAGAGCCGCTTTGTATGCAATAGATAAATCAACAAAGGTTGTCACATTCAGGGCCGGATTTAAGAATATGCCGCCTACACCTACAGGCTAAAAGTAAATTTGCCGCCCCTTGAGGCTTATACTTAGCTTATTCAGAGTCGTTACAGGTTAAGGGGGATAAGTGGGTAAGTGGCAGTCAGAGCCAAATCAGTAGTAAGATAAATTTATATAGATGGGCATGTAGCAAGAAATATTTCGTGGACTTTATAGTACGGTGCAATCAGTTAAAAAAAGACCGAAACTCAACATCCAAAGGGGAAGGACGGTTCCTATGCCAACTTGTTCTATACAACCCCTTTATTGCTTGGTAGGCAAACGTTACACCCTTTTGATGGTCGGGTTTTCGGGGGAGGGGGGTGAAAGGTACAAAGTTTTTATTGTAGCCGAACCAAGCGTCGGACGAAAAACTTCCATGCATGTTTTTTCTAGAGAACAAAATTTGGTAGAGATTGAGACCAATTACATCTCTGTATCATCAACTGTTTCCAAGTTACAATTTTTTGAAAACTTCATATATTTTCACAGGAATTATTCCTTTACTTTGAAAGTTAGTAACTTTAAATTGGAAACACTCGCATTCGTATTTCAAAATCCCTCTTGGAAAAATTCATTTCTCTTTAATTTGAGACCAAATTCACACTTCTATGTTCAGTGGTTCATGTGCTACAGCGATTTAAAAAAAATTACACCCCCAAAAAGCCATGAAATTACATTTTATCATACAAAAGGGGCTGTATAGAACAAGTTGGCATAGGAACCGTCCTTTCTCTTTGAATGTTGAGGTTCGAGTATAATTGCATCGAACTATAGTGTATTCAGAGATCAAACCGATTTTGTAATGCACTAAAATGATAGGCAACTACGTTCCAAGAATTACTGATAGGTCATGTTTTTTAAAGTAAGTTCAGAGATCGTGAAGAAAATGTAATTTATTTTTTGAAATTATTCTATCAATTTTGAATTTATTTTTATTTAGCGCCTTGAAAATTTGCCGCTCTAGGCTGCAGCCTACTTAGCCTATTTAGAAATACGGCCCTGGTCACATTGTATTATTGTCAGTGTGTTTTAACAGTGTTTCTTCTTCAATAAAAGGTATACGAATATATTGTAATAAAGCTATTAATTCTTGTTGAATAAAATTTATTTTCAAAGAAAATCGCATGATTTCGGATTTGATTTTCATTTGACAGAGATATCAACAAGGTTGTCACGTTGTCGGTGTCAGTGTGTCACTGCGGTGTGGTGTCTGACAAATAAAGTGAGCACAGGTGACAAGTGAAGTGAAGTACAGTCGGTCCAAGAAAGATGGAATTCTGGCAAGCTTTGAAAATGACTCCAGCTCGGTCAATATTGGTTCAAAGGTTATCAACCTGGTTTCAAATGGTGAATCAGACGGTTTTCTACAATTTGAGACCAAAGTTTCAATTTTTGAACCAATATTGACCGAGCAGGAGTCATTTTCCCTTCTTGCCAGAATGTCTTCTTCGTTTGTACAAACTCTAGCTGGACAGCAGTGTCAAGAAACAGATTACAAGCACACCACCACGGACAGTCACAACAACAGCTCACTAATGCCAATTCGAAACGGTACTGGGCTGAACCAGCGGCCCGTCACCGCGCACTAGTCTACATTGTGAAACAACAATTCAGTTTCAAAATATCCGCACACTTGCAATAGTCATCGCCATTGAGCCGATACCTTAGCAATCTCAGTCTTCCACAAATCGCAAATTCCCGCCACATCCGGCACCTTGACATTACAGGAGAGAAGACAGACATCCTTATCGATTAAATTTAAGATAGAAATCGCAATATTCCTACTATTAAAGATCAAATAATTGGGACTTGAAAGTTGAAAGCCTGTTGAAATCATCCATGTAAAAAATTATTTAATAAATAAGTTTATGATGATAACAATACTGTGGGATTCACAAGAGCGTTCTGAACAATGATTAGAACATGAAACAAAGTGATTTGTTTTATCATGTTTTTCTATATATGAGAAGTAGGCCTATGTACTTACATTACTCCTAGACTTGCTGGAGAGCGATAGTAGAATGAGCATACGTAATAGCAAAATAGCATAGTTACTTGGTGAGAGAGAACTTGATGGTCAAAAAATTAGCAATATCATTGTTTACACAATTGAATAACAATATCTGGATTATTCAAAAGTATCCCACTAAAGCTTCCTCAATAGGGAGTTGGGGAGATGCATTACGGTCCTATTTGCTTGAGTGTAGTGGAAGGTTCTAATATTGTATTTAATTCAGATTTGATTTGATTTTCTTGTGTTGTTAGATGAAATTAACGTCTTGCAACGAAGAAATCTGTTCAATTTCCGGTAGGTAATGTATTTCCGCTCATGAAGATTTTTTCTGACAGAATCAGATTCCAGCGGTGTGAGAGGAATATTCCAGGTTTAGACTACTTTTTGGACGTCTATCTATCCGTCAAAAACATTCAAATAATGGTTATTTGAAAGTCACTATGACCTGGAGCTTTCAAATTTTGTTGAAAAAAAAAACAAATTTATTTCTTCGCTCTCAATTCTTCATACGCAGCCTAAATCAATAAATGGATCTTATTTGAAATGACTTCAGCAGACAACATTGAAATCAAAGTGAACTTTAAAGTCCATTCTTTATATGTTTAGAAGTTAGCCTCACTGTATATAGCGTGTCCTATGAGGTTCGATAATTGCCAAAAGTTTCCTGCTTAAGACGCGGTCCATCTAGAGGAAAAATCCTCTTCAAGATTATAGAGGTAGGTATTATTCAGCCTGAACGTACCGGAGCGGCGGTCCAGTAACCCTTTGCTTGGCATATTCTATGAACGAAACGTCGTTTCAGTAACTCTTTTTACCTAAATATTAGTCAATTCCATGATATTCTAAGTATGTTTAGGAATTCGAAAGTTCATTTCTATTGTCTCTACAATACTAGGAATCGATCTTGGGTTACCTGGGTGCTTAGACTAGCTTTTTTTTTGTAAAAAGCCAAATAATATTCTGATGTAAGTTTGTTGATCAACCCTTCCTCAATTTAGGAAAATTTAATTGAATACCACTGAAATTGTTATAAGAGAAGTATGAACGAATGTTTTTTTATAATTATTTTGCTTTGTAAATGTAGTCAACTTGAGTTTTGAAAAGACTTATAACTCGACGACTTGTTGTTAAGTGCAAACTTATCAACTCAACTTTTTTATAAAGAAAATTCTATTCGTTTTGAGCATAAAACCAAGATTTTTATATAATCAATTCTCTTAACTTCAGTTAGAAAACAAGTATATATGGGGGTGTCGTTCTAACATAATAATTAGAAGTATCTGTGATGACATGACGCTTGATGCGCCTCCGCCCTTGTAACTGTCACAGGGAATCCTCAGCCTGCACTCAGCCCTACTTACAATAATTTGATATGGTGGAGCCGGATTATGTTACATAATAGCAAAGCCAGTCGGCACAAGCATTTCGATACAAATTTTTCGGCCAAATGAACGGGAAAAGTGAGAGAGACAGAGACAACCAGTTGCAAGTATTTACTTAGCGTTGTGAAAAGCGCCGCCAAGTGTCGTCACGGCTTAGCTCAACAAGTATGGTGCTGATGCTGTAAGCAGTAAGCTTGGACCAGCAAGTAGAGCTTGCTGCATGCAAGCTTAGCTCTTAGCTCAACAAGTAGAGCTAATGCTATATACAAACTTAGCACAACAACTAGAGCTAATTCTACAAGCTTAGAACGATGCTGCAATATACAGGGTGTTCCAGGAGGAGTGTGCAATACTTCTCAGGCTGATTCCTTACACCAAGTAGACAAAAAAGTTCCATGGGACCAACCCCCAAAAACGCTTTGTTACCGAGATAACAATGGCGGAAATAGCGATCACAAATTCATCACTTGTGCTACATTTTGTCAATTTTGCGATTTTTGATCGCCATTTCTGAGATTTGGGTAAGATTTACACAATCGCCGCCATTCAATTTTTTCTTTAGAATCAGACTCTCTTCGACTTCTATTGATAAAAAATACAATTTTATGTTTCCTTATCTAGTTATAACCCTTATTGTTGAAAAATGGCGTTTTCTAGCATATTGTATGAAAAGTTTTCTTCATTTCCTTTTAGTGGGGGAGAGGGCACTTAGCACTCAGCAGAAGGGATTATCTTCATTGATATTAAGGATCTCGTCCTTATTTTGGCATAATTATCCCCTATTGTGGAGTAAGGGCAATCCATAAAGAGGATTTTGTTCCATATCATTGATCTTGATAAAGTGTATTGATTTTTTTAAAACTATTGTTATTTTCATACCATATTATTGCAATGCAGTTTGAATAAGATATAAACTTGTAAATTATATTATTCTGCTTCAGGTCTGTGTTGTCTCCAATCCACGAGTCTAGTATAGTGGAGCATTAGCGGCTCGTGCCCACAAAACAGGTGAAGTGCTGTACAGTGATAGATACGAGAACTCCACCTATTTCGTGGGTACGAGCCGCCAGTGTAGTGGAGTGGGAGAGAAACACAGAAAAATCATTAGCCGTAATTGAAATTTGAAGATCGTGATGGAGATGGAAAAAAATTTCATTCAAATTTCACAGCAATGTTTGTTTCTTGTTTGATTAAGGCTACTATTAGAAGAGGATAGAATCGGGAAGGAATATCCCGAGCTGAGACACGGCTGGTCTGTGAGCGTCATTGCACTGGCAATAAGTGCTGTTGCTACTATGAAGTGGTGAAATGACGTGAGACGATAACTCCGATGACTGATGTACACTCGTGGACCAGTCATAGTCCACTGATCGATTTATCTAATATCGATTATTTCTACTTCTTCCTCCGACAATCGATTTGTCTCTATTTTAGCCAGCTTATGTTCCTCGCTTATATAAGAAGTCATCGCAAAATACACAAGAAAACTGGTGGGAAACAGAATTCGACGAAGAGTGTCATCGCAAAATCGATAATGAAGAGTGAGTTTTTCTCTTCTTGATAACTGTACGTTACCATCGCAAAATACACAAAAACACGCTCGGAAAATTGTTGAAAAACGAAACTCGATGAAGATGATGAGAAAATGGAAAGGAAGCAAGTTCCGTTGGAGCACGTCTGAAAAATGATGGATTGATGCCGTGTAAAATATTATCATCTTCGTAACACAAACTCAATCCACTACTTCCGTAAATTTTGTTACAACTAGCTCTCCTCATATCTGAGTTCAAGTGTGAAAATGGATGAGTGCGAAGAGGTGAGGACTTTGTTTACGTTTGAAGATCATGAAATTGAACAAGATTCAAGTTGACCGTGTATCAACCTTCATCTTTTATATGTTTCAAGTAGGCCTACATTGTAAGCCAGTAGTTAGTGAGTTTCCATTATCATAATAATTTATGAATTATTACAAAAAAAGAAAATAATTATTGTCTCAATAATTTCTTGAAGTATCAACCCTTTGAGCGTTTTTTATGAGCATGAGATTTGAGATTGATGATCCAAAAACGATCACAATAGTTGTAGTTCTCATAGTAGTGGTCGCAAGAAAACTCACATGTCTAGAACTCACACATCTAGAACACTTCCATGCTTATCGTTATTCACACTTTTGTGTTCACTTGCTCGAGCAATTCTTCCTAGGTGTTACTGTGGAAAACTCTGTCACCAATAATAAGCATCTTAATTTGGCTGCTCAAGGTTTTAAGCATTATCATGAATCTGTATGAACATTTTATATTTCATATTAAGTACACTCATTTTCCACTGTTTCGACAGTTTTCCACTCTTCCTTCTGTTTTCCATTAACTCTTATACCTATAAATATTTGTTATATTACTCAATGTACCAATCTAGAATACCTAATAAGTAGTTATATAGAATCACTAATGGTTCATCAAGATTTGTAACCTAGACTCTTCTGTTTAAGCATTTACATAATGATTTTACTCAGTAGGCTACAGTTCTGATCTATTAGTGATAAGAACTTTCTGCTACGAGAATCAAATCTAAAAGTGTAGACTACTGTCTGGTGTACTACAGGCTGGATTACTGTTCGGTGTAATTCAAAGCAGATAACTCATCACTTTTGCTTCGTAGATTGATTTTACCAGTGGTCTTCACTTTAGAGTATGATTTAAAACCAATCACAGTAGGTCAATACTGATCAGTTCAGATAACTTACAGTTCAATGTTTGCCTGCTTCGAGAATTAGATCGACAAGTAGTGTGATTACCGTTGAGTATGATCCAAACCGATGACAGTACTGACTAGGGCATTATGTAAAGCATGGTAATCGGGCGGTGGCAGAGTCGCTTCGGGTCCTGATCGGGTTCATCCGGAACGTCGGTCGCTTCGTCTCTTCCCTCGATCCCGAGTGAAAACAATCATTTTCGGCACCAGTCGGGCATAAACAAAGACGAGAAGAAGGAGGCATCCACGATGAGTTCCAATTAAACAGCGTCTTGACTATAAATTCGTCACCAGAGATGTCGACACTCCAGTGCCTGGAATTTGCTGACAACTGAAGGGACTAGTGTTGTCTGCCGGCTCAGCCTCTCCCGCGGGAGATTCCCGGTGGCGACTGGACTCCCGGCATGAGGAGTTTCTGCCACCATGCCTTGCTCCTGCTATTGGTGAGTCCACATCACTAATTAATATTTACTAATTTTTTCCATATTTTCAATAATTGAATCGTGAATGTATGTGTTTAAAAAGTGACAAGATTATAGCCTTATTATATTCGTACTACTTTATACTATTTTATTCCACTTCATAAACACTTTTATTGAAATCCCTGAGATAGCTAAAAAGGCAGAAACATTTCAATTTGATTATGTGTATCAAGGTGTGATACATGTATATAAGTTTATCAATAAGTAAATATTCGATTTTGAGTTTGATCTTATGATTATTTCAGACGTAAATTCATTATTTCTAAAACAATTTTCTCCTGTCATCATTTTTTTAAATTCTAATATTCTGACTATTTCAATTTTCCCAGCTTTTTTATTTTATCTGATGGCACTGCTGGCTTGTACCTACTAAACAGGTGAAGTGCTGTACAGTGAAAGATACGAGCACTTCACCTGTTTCGTGGGCACGAGCCGCCAGCAGTCTCTGGAAGGATCAAACTGTGCGTAAAATACGAGCTTGTACGAATTTAATCTGTGCGAACTTATACGTTAATGTTCTCAAAAATTTGAATACTTAGATTTCAAATTTTTGTACGGGCACAATTAGTGATTCGGATGAATGTTTTCACAAAATCAATCTTAGTCTTTCAATTTTACAATTTTTTACAAGAAAATGTTTATCGCTTGTGAATTAAAGTTGATGTTGGAATAATAGAATCATCTGTACAATACATTCAAGGAAATCTCTTGTTTTTTAGGAGTTGATAATAATAGGAGTGGATAATAATGCAACCTCTTGATAGAATATTCTCCTATATTTTGATGAAGATCATTGACTCAATCCATTTTCTCCAATAACTGATTAGTTATTTATTCCATTTCCATGTCCATTCAATTCTTGGTTCATATTGGATATCCCAGAAATTATACGAGTATTACCATAATCAATTGCATCACTGTCATACGCTACTGTGCCATCTAGGCTACTAACATGTTTGTGGACATCCTATCATATTAAGCAAGTAATTGCTGTAATAAGTAATCTACTCAATAATCATAACAGTATAACATTAGGATTGGATTTACTTGAATTAAGTTTTCACGTGAGTCTACTAGGCTACTACAGATTATTCTTGTTGATGACCTTGATATGAGTCACCATAAATATGAGTCATATTTATGCTTAAAAATTAAAATCATATCGATTTAATTAATCATTTCAATTATACTTCAGTTTTCTAATAAATAGTCTTTGAATTGAAATCATATGAATACATTCCATGCTTTTGAATTTCGAAATCATACTATTCATTCAATCCAAATTTTGGAGCATACTATGGTTTGGACAATCCCACTTTTAGATTGGATTACTGTACTGAAGTGTTACTATAGTACGAGTAGAACGCACGAAAGTAGTCTGATGAGACTTGTTGTAATGTTGCCAAATCAGTTGTTCATGAATGAAAATTAATTTTTATTTTTATGCCACACCCGACGAATTAGCAACGTCTAAGGGTGCGAGGGATGGTTAAGGGGTTGGGTAAAGATTTCATTCTCATTCATTGATTTTTCTTCATTATATTGAACTGGAGTCCTGACCTCATCTGCAAAAGACTGATTTATCACACATTTGACTAAGAAGAAGAGTTATGTCACCTCCTATGAAAGGAGAGGGGAGATTCGACGTGCACGTGGCTCCTAAAATGAAAACTTCCTAAAGCCTTGAGTAAGTGAAGTTGTAAGTTCTCAATTTATCAAGTTCAAGGCCTATTATTGTTTCACTCGCAATGTAATAATTATGAATATACTCCTAAACAGAAAAGGAGCTATTTCCAAATATATTTTTCGTAATCAAATTTTAAAATTGTAAGATCTTGTCTTTCTGATATGCTTGTCAAGTAGACATTTGTAGAGTTTTCCAAAAAATGACTCTCCGGGCATCAAGAGTAATCAAGGGTGATGCTCGGAGAGTCAAGATTTCCGGAAATCTATACAAATGTTTATTCCGCAAAGTATATTAGAAAGTCAAGATCGAACAATGTTAACATTTAATCGCGAAAATATCATCTCTGAAAACTTGTCTTCTTCTTGTTTCATACAAATCAATCATGAAACACTTGGAAATTTCATTCTCTTCCAGGAAAAAATCATCATGAGTTATAATTATAGTTGGTCCAAGCTGAGAACCTGAATATACTTTGGTATTGGAACGGCGTGTCTTCTTAGCATGCTTAATACACTGGCGGCTCGTACCCACGGAACGGGTGAAGTGCCTGTATATTCTACTGTACAGCACTTCACCTTTTTCGTGGGCACGAGCCGCTAGTGGCTAACTATTTTTTGGCTTTAAAATTTTAAGTGAGAATTGATAATTTCAAATCATTCTAGATATTTTCGATGCTGTTTTGAATCATTTACCAACCTTTCAAATTTTAAATTGATAAATCATGGTTTTTTATTCTTGTGAGTTGAAATTTGTGAGCATAGAGAAAGTGGACATTGTGGATAGACATATAACCTACATCTTAAACCTTCATCATCATTCATCGTTTGCTTAAAATACTTGGAAACGAAGTCGCAATTGTAAAGAAAGAATAAAGAATACCTATTGAAAATATGTGCGCTAGCTTGCTCTTATCATTTGAGCTACAACCATCCTGATAATTCACCCCAATCAACTCAGTTTGCACTCTGACTACTGATCACTTATACTACCCAAGAATACGGCCAATATTTGCGTTTCCTCAGCTTTATTGAGGAACAATCAACCGAAAATGAGGTAGACTGGATCAAATTCGGTCTAGAAATGTTGAGTTGAATTTTTCAAATCCTTTTCAGATTACGCCAGTAATCAGTGTTTTAGATTAGAAGTTGTAGATGCATCGCGGGTTGCATATCTAGCCCCTTGGCTAATCAATCGACCAATTCAATTAAAGCAGAATGACACTCATTCAATGCATGCTCGGTTGTACCTTTGAACGCGCGCTAAGAACATATTTTTGAAATTTCTCAATAATTCACCCAATATTTTTAAGATTTTCTAGAGTTTTTCTGCGTTTTCTTGGCTTTTTTAGAACTAATTGGCGGAAAAAGCGAGCGATGCGAGCCTGCCGGCTAGTAGTCTATAACTGTTATTCAATGATCAATGTGATTTCTTTATACCAATGTGTGAATTGTGTAGCAATATACTGTAACACAAATAATATTCATGTTGGCGAACTCCATTGAAAATAATACTGGGGCTCGATACAATATATGAAAAAACTATTCTTGTAGCACAGTGATAACCCTGATTAGCCAATTGTAACACAGAACGATAGCTTCATAAGAGACGATAAACGGTCATTGTGACCAGCTTTTCCCTGTGGAAAGTGTATTCATGGATTGAAGAACTATTAAAGTTTCCCAAGACAGGACTCAGTAACTAATTTTCTAACAACCATAAAATGTGTACAAAAATAATACAAATAAAATTGGTACTATTCACAGTGAAGAAAGATAATAGAGAACATATTTTCTGATCTAAGTACCGGTAAACTAAGAAAACGATCACTGTGAGCTCAACAAGCTTCAGCGAATGAATGGTAACGCTCTCTCAACTAGCTACCATTTTATACTGCAACATTCTCTGCCTCAATATCGTCACTCAACCAGAAAGCAGCAACTTGGTGGTCCATCATAACTTCACCAGCAACAAATAGAATTCACTTGACGTCTATCATAATCCTCTGGTCTAATTAGTTTCATGCATGATATCATTCAAATTATGGGTTACAGCTCAAAGACTCTACCGTTCTCATTCGTTAAGACTACTTATTATCATCAATGAGAGAAGTGTGCTGGTACCTTTCATGAATTCTCATGAAATTAGATAATCAACACATTTGGTTACACTTCATGATTTTCAAGTATTAATCACTATCGTCTTTCTTGCACCTTTCAGATACATGCATCCAGTGGTAGCTTTCCTTCATATTATCACATTCATTACAAAGCTCTTCCAAGCGTACGCTGTAGGCTACCAATTCAAATTTCAATCCATACTTATTTGATTCTGTAGTCAGAATAATATGCAGCTTAATATTCACAAACATAGACTTCACCAACTCGGAATGAGATTCTATTTTCAAAAAGTAATATAGGATTTGAAAATCTCTTGTTTGGAAATTTCAGTTGTATTAAAGTTTTTTTTTGGTATTGTGATTTGAAATCTTTAGAAATCAGCATTATGATTTGTGATCAATTTTTTTTTAAAGCGAGAATTTGTAAAGAAATGACGATACTCTTATTTTCTTATCCATTCTGTATTTTATACAAGGTGCGGCAGATAAGATGGACGTTTTCGAGAAGGGCATTACTCATTTCCTCCGTCACCGAGAGTGGTGAGGATGGTGGCGTTAGACTCGTGTAATCTTACCATTTTTTGTATTCTAGTTCCAGTTGTCGCCATGGAGCGTTGGACGATGGAAAAACGCGTTTTGCATAGGATTGTTTTTTTTTCCAAATAATGAGTCAGTTACCGTCGTAAAGCTTAAATTTCGGCACCATTCATCGAAATCCATCAACATTCATCGTGTAGGGCTGTTCCTTCTCAAAACATCATCCTATACGATAACAAGCCCCGAACTCTAAACAAAATTAAAGACGAAGTCGCCCAAGTTGAGAAAGCGATGTTTTAAAAATTGAAAAATGATTTCTTGTTGATGGAAATGATGTTTCAGCCCTAAATATGTAATAAAAAACGTGTAAAAATTGAATTTCAAAACAAATCCCGTTTACTTGAAGTTTTTATCACTGATGAATCCCGTTTTTTGAACGCTTCTATGGAATGCGGCATCCACCATTTTGAATCTGCCATTACGTGACCCAGTCGTGAATCTAGAGTAGCATCAAGTGGTTCTGATTTCCTTAGATACTCTAGATAACGAAATATTTGGTGCTGCTGCTTTCTTCACGAACCTTCTCACGGAAATAAACAAGGAACCCTACTATTTAAGAGTCTACAAGAAGGGCAAGAATGCAAGGACACAGTGTATCAACGATTTCGGCCACCACATGCCTGATGTGATTTTCCATTCTCGATTTTCTCAAATGGTATTCCCATGCAAGCATTTTGACACCAATAAATTTGTTTTTGAATGGAAAGTAACAAATTCATGATATTTTAAAAATCGTTCATCTTCACTGCCGCACCCGGTATTATCATTGGCGGTATGGTGAACCAATTACAATAGACATTCATCATAATATGATTTTATTTTATATTGACTCCAATAAAAAGTGCTTACTAACACAAAGGTAGCAAAGGTAACGTATTTTGAATTGTTCAATTTTTATCTTACTAGAGAAAGCAATATTATCGACCTATTAATAATATTAAATAAGATTCAAGTTAGAATCAAACACTTATATCAAACTATTATGTCATTGATGAAGTTCTTGTCAATTCAGAGTGATTATAATGTCTAGTTTGTCAAAATAGATGACACCCGACTTTCTGATTGGCTATATGAAACTACGTGATTGGCTGATTCCACTACTTATCTATCCTTCACTACTTAATGCCTTCTTGTCAGTTATGGCCTAATAGAAAAAGCTCACAAATCGTGAGAGAATGAAAACTAGACATGAAGCATCAAATTAATGTGATATAATATTATTTGTATAATTGGAAAACAATTTCACTCAAACAAATAAATATTTGATAAGAACGGTAATCATTTCTATATGGTCAAATTATAGCAATCAAGAAAATAAAATATTTCACACAATAAATCCAGTACGTGACTCTCTACTTGGTCAAATAATTCTGTAAGAGAATAGATTATCATGGTTTGTGTTATCATCAAATTGAGTAGGCATAAATAAAGTTGATCATTCACAACCCAGTGGGATGTTATAATATTGTTTGGATGCAGAATTCATCTTTCTCCCAGACTCTGACTTCTGTATCGATTTTTTAAATTTTGATCGAAAGTAGGACTACTGAGTACTGTGTCGATTTAAGGGTCTAGACTGCAAAAGTCCCATAGTAAATAATGCATTGTGAGATGTGAGGATCTTACTCTATTTCTCATCTCTATCTGTCTTTATCTTTCTCATCCCTATTCCTCATATTTCTAATAATGCTCTGAAACATCTTTTTTAAAATGGAATCGCAAATCCTTACATTCATATAACTACAAATTCATTCAAGTAAATTTGAAACTTCAAATCAATATCTTTTTTCTACTATATTTCAATAATGAATGTGTATATTTTGTAAGTTTCATTTCCCTGAATTCATATTCGAGCTATTTCTTGTAAACATAAGGAGAATAACGAACTCTATTAGATTGATAATAATATTATCATGCAATATTAATAATATTATGTAAATTTCATACGTATCATTCAGGATCTTGACCTACTTGCTCCATGGAAAATCTATTAAAGTCTGAATAATAGTACCATTCTTTCTGGACAGAAATTAAAAGGCCAGTAAAACATTTTAAAATCTATGTTTCGTTAAGACTGAAATATTTTGTAATATTATTGCGCTAATAATTATTATTGCTTTATTGATGTAATGTTGGCAGCTTTGCTTTCTCCAGTAAGCAATCGGCTTACATCATTTTATCGCGCTGAAACTGTTCCGGATTTCCCTAATCTATTTTTATAGCTCATTATATTCATTCATACTCCATGGTGCAGTAGATGCAATAATTGCCAACTAGATCAAAGATCTCTATCTCGAAGTGGCCCACTGCAATCAGGTGAATGTTACAATCAGCGGGCCAATAAGATAAGCGCCAATCACAAAGCGGCTTGCTTTTCAATTCCCAATAAGATTCTATTATAGAAAAACTATGATGGTCCGTGGGAAAGAATTATAATTGTCCAAGAAGCCTGGAAAGTCACAGTACTAAATGATTCATTAACATTCGAGGTGATTTTTATCAGAATAGCTCCACATTAGAATCTATAAATAATTCACAGAAAATGTAGATAAAATAATAATTGATGAATAATTATTCATTCTATAAATAACAAAACAGATTGATAAATGAATAATAATTTATATTGTTCCACTCGAAACATTAATCCAAGAAACACTTCTGACTTTAGGATTATCAGAGTTTTTACTAGAAAATGTATAGAAACCGATACCATTGGAAAATAGTTATCATGCGAGTTCTGGTTTGCGGGAGACAATATTATTATAATATCTAAAATACAATTAGTTAGAGGTTAAATAGTTTACTTCTGTTTCATTAGTCCTATACCTGACCCCTCCGCCACTCTGTGATGTTTGTTGTGAAAAATTGGAGTGAGTGATAACGCGCCGGTGTGATAACAAAGGGTTCCGAGGTTTGATCCTCAGCCAGGGAACGGTTTTTGACCACAGCACAATTACATAAATACGGTCAACCCTTCTTTCGGAGGAGACTGCCTTGAAAATAGTCGTCTATCTTCCATCTCATTACCGACGCCCAGGCCAAGGAGTCCATGTGGGCATCACCCTGGGAAAAAACCTCTTGAATACTAAGGGAAAAGCACCAGTAGTGGCCACTTGAATTGTTTTTTTCTTTAGAATAAAACAATTTTTGATGCTTTCAAATGGGTTTTACAGCTGATAGAGACTTAGCTTATACTATTTAGCAGCTAAATAGTTCAAGTAGGAGCTCGCAGAGCATTATTACAGATTTTTAAGAGAAATTCATTGTCGCTATTTCACTCGACTACGTGGTTTCTTTAAAAAGTTCAATTTTCCCTTAGCCGTTTCAGTAAGAACGCATGTCTACAAATTGTTGTCTTATGACTAGGACGTTCGTAAATTTCGATATTCCTGGTGATAGAATCATTTTCTAGAATGCTTAAATGATATTCAGGAGGATTCTAGCCAAATACAACAGATATTTTGGCGTAAAAGCAGACTGTCCACTACTAGAGCAAGAAACCGTGAAGAATCTAGTAGTGGCCACCCAATAGATATTGTTGTAGCGGTTGTAGATATTGTTGTAAAAGTTTATGTAATTTCAATTTATTTTCTCCTGAGATTGTTTAAAATGGGTTACAGGGGAAAAATAACTCTACAATATCTATTTCCTGGTTTAAACCTCACTTTTCTAGTAGCTTATAACCAACAACAATGCATTACCATTCCAACTCATTTTAATATACACTATCATTATTTCTGGTGTTAAAATCATGTTTTCGAATGTAAAATTAGCTTTCTTAAATGATTGCAAGAAGCAGCTTGAGAAATTGAAGTGTTGATGAGCATAAAACATCCACTATAGAATCATTGCATGGCCACTACTGATTCAAAATTGAGGTTCACGAAAAGTTTAATAACTAATATAAGTGGTAAATTTATACATTAGCCATTTCAAGGAAGAAGTCAATCAATAAGGATCTGGGTCTGGGCTACATGTTTTCTTAAACATGAAAATTCCTTAAACATGGCCACTACTGGTGCTTTTACCTTATATCAAGTTCCATCCCAAAAGTAATAAGCCTCGAATAGTTCAGAAATAAACCACACCACCACCTATCCCATGAGGCGGAACGCGTCAAATGAACTCGTGTGTGTGTGTGAGTGAGTGAGAAAAATTACTATATTAAAAATTAAGATATTTTCTTCATAATATCATTTTAATGTGGATTATTGTCTTCAACTCATTTTACGTATGATATGAATCAAGATCAAGCGTACTTCAGTGGAGTAGGGGTCATGGAACTTCTTCTAGATTCAATTATAACAGGAGTTTAAGCTTCGTTCAGCCTTTGCGATGGATTTTTAACAATTTATCACGATACAGGAGTCTCATTGGGCGCTTGAAAAACAAACATGACGAGCCATTACATTATTAATAAATCTCATATGGAAATCATCATTAATCATTGAAAAGTGCTTCATAATAGATGAACCCATTGGAATCAGAATTTCGATAGGTATTTTAACAACATCTTGAACAAATCTAGTAAAAGTCAACAGTAATATATTATCACTACAAAATTGCAAGACTTGATGCATTTATGTTTTTAAAATTCGGGTGGTAATTGGTATTCAGGAAGAAACAAGGCATGCAAAATGCTGGGGCAGGCAAAAAAATTGCAAAAATGTCTGTAAAAGTGAGTCATAAAACTAAGAACAATCTCTTCCTGCAGTTAAGAAGAAAGTGCTCGTATTTCCAACCTGTTATTCTGGCGGAATAGTAATGTACCCTATGGAATAATCGTCAGAGCCATTGAATAATAATACCGTGTAAATCTTTTCAAACAGGAGAGTGCAGACATTTTATTGTGTAACTAAGTAGACAAATATTTAACAAGACTGTGACTTTGTTAACAACTCATAGCTATATCAGACTAAAGCTTAAGTGATCAAATTTATGGTCAAATGGTAGACTGTTTACCAAAGTAAGTTACATTTAGAACTATTTCAACACGTTATAATGAAAACATAATTTCGTCGCTCAAGCAATGGAATTTATAACTTGCTAGCTTCAAATGCGAAATTCAATAACAAGATTTTTTTAATCTTAAGCCAACCTATGATAATAGTTTTTTTATCCATCAACATCAACATCCCTATAGTATATCATCTAAGGATCATTAGCTATTCTTTTTCTTGAAAATGTATTAAAATGACTCGAAGGCATGAATCATAATGGTGGTTGAATGATACTGTATAAAATATAGACCCATGGACCCTATGAACCTTTTTGAACCCAGTAAGACAAAAATGGCTAGATTTTTCAAAACGTAGGCCTACGTATTTCTGTACATTATTAGTAACTTGTAACATTAATTATCATGGTGGCTAATAAAATTACAGAACTTTCTACATTTCCAACCATAACTATAATCAGTAATATTAATGATGAAGAAACAAAGAAATTGTTCAAATAATGATTGACGGAAATCAGAGTTTATCGTCTGAAAAGTTGACGGAGAGTATGGTGTTCTTTTTAACTTTAAATTGTCGATAAAAATGAGCTGGAATGATTTTACTATTGGTGAACTGATTGATTGATTGATTGATCGGTTGAATGTTGTAATTTGATAATAAAACGTAGATATTTTTGTATTGAAAGATTCTGATTGATTGAAAGTGAAAGACAGCCAATCATCAATATAAATATAATTGTAGAACAGCTATAAAGACTGCGCTGTCATTGATCGCTGAAATGATTCTGTCCATTTCTGGCTATAAGTCTACTTCTTTCTCTGAAAAGAATCTCTATGATTCCCAAACTATTGGTTTAATACGACTCAGTGCAGTTTAAATGATCAATTGAGTTTCCGAATGGAATGAACTTGATAGTTCATTGATGGAATGGAGAAAATACATAGAAAATATCAATGATAAAAAAGGAAAGTATAATAAACCAGACCTATCTGTATTGAATAGAGATATTTTGCTTTATAGCAGCTAGCTATGCTGCTGTACTGTATTTAGGAAACTAACGAATAGACTTTCCGATTCAGGTAACACTATTCAAATTAGGCATACATAATAATTATGATATCAGGTTAGCTGCCGAAAAGTAGTCTTCTTCATCTTTTACTTCAACTTTTCATGTGATATAACCTGATGGATAGATAGATAGATATAGATATGAAACTTGATTGAGCACATATATTATGTGCTAGCGGATCCATAGGCAAATGAAAATCTAGTTGTTGAAATACCAAGATTATAAGTAAGTTATTGAAATAGCAAGAAACTATCAATTTAATTAGTGTCAAATAGGTTAATGATTTGTGGCGAGACACAACGTCTCACTTCGTTATTATTTCAACTAAAACTTTGCCTGAGCACGAGTTGTAATAAAAATTTAAAGCGATTGTTGCTCTCGATAATCATGGCACCGTTTCCATGGGCAATGCTCAACGTTCTCTATATCTATATCTATAAATTTCCCGACTTGATATCACCAGCATCTACGTGTCTCAATCAAGTTTTATACCTATATCTATCGACATTAGCAAATTGTACCTTCCCGTTCACACCACTTAATGCGCTTATTGACGCATCCGAATTAAAGCAATATTTCGAACACTTCTCACACTCGTATAGTCTGTCCAAGCAAAGAAGACATTCTGGCAAGATGGGAGAATGACTTTGAATGGGTCAATATTGATTCAACAATTATATGTTTGGTCTCAAATTGTGGAGCCGAATGTTTCCTATACAATTTGAGACTTAATTTATAATTTTTCAACTAATATTGACAGATTTGAAGGCATTTCCCTATCTTATCAGAATGTCTACTTTGCTTGGATAGACTATACGCCGACTGGCCAAAATAATTAGTTCCCTCCAGACAGTGCATATGAGCAGCTTTTGAGTCTGCAAGCATTGAACGCGTGAAAACTTGCATAATAAAATAATTAGAACATGCTACACGCTGATGAATTATTGTGTACTAGCTCACTGAGATGCCCACATATCCTGATTTCATTACAGGATAAAATTCATTATTACCAGTCGAAGGTACTCATAATCATGTTCTCATTTAGCACATGCTCCTTCAACATTCCCAAGTCTACAGTGAACAAAAAGCACCTAGGAGAGCAGAGAATAATGCAATAATTCTAAGACGTTCAATTATAATTTTCTTTTTTCAAATGTCTTGAGAAATAGATCATGTATCTTTTAGTTTTGAGACAGCTTTACTCGTTGTTGATTTCTCATATCTTATTAACGCTCAAAAATTAAACTGACTTTCATTCAATTTCACCTCAATCGAAAGAAATGTGAACCCGTACAAACTTCAGAAGTAATATCAATAATAGTACAGTGTTGATAGCATTCAACTGCATGTGATGTCACTCAATACTCAATGATGAGAACCACATCCAACATCCTGAAAGACCTTATTGCTCTCATTTCAAAAGCTTGTATTCTAGTATTCCTTTGTATCCTTGTATTCCTTGATATCAGTGTTACTCTATCAGCTACTTTTATCACTGTTTTTTATAATCATCAAAGTATCCTTTTTAAATTCTTCTTCAATGCATGACATGTTTCAACTAATTATAGTCATTTTCATTTGCATTTGAAAATGACTATAATCAGTTGAAACATTTCATTCATTGAAAAATAATTCAAAAAGGGTACTTTGATGATTATTCCTTTTTAATATATCTCCCTTCATTCCGATACATCCAATAACTAAAGAATACCTCAACATGAGCTCTCTTGTATATAAGAAGGATAGGAAATGATTTTTGATTCGATTAGACCACTCGATATTTTCCAAGTTGATGGAACAGACAACAAACTTGTGCTTCATCAAGTTTTCAACACTGTCTTACTGGACAATTATTCAGTAATTTCTTAATTACTACAATAAAAATGGTGATGTTACTCGATAGCAACAGAATTACTTTATTCAAGTTCTTTTTGGTTGAAATAACCTCGAACGCTTTTCTTCAAATTATATCTTGCCGGAAGATACACAGAAGAGAAGGTCAGATTGTGATGAGGGGTGAAAGAGTAGAATAGTGTGGAGGGACAGAGACAGCCAGTGAGAGAAAGTGAGAGCGATTGGAAGTTTCCAGCTCCGTGGTAGCATTGCAGAAAAGTGTGACGTCACACACCTGTTCATTGCAGCCTGTTGACTATAGACGTTGCTGCTCTATCGTCTGGAAAACTGATTCAATGTAGGTTAATTGTTATCTCATTGGTGTCTCTTGTGTTCCTCTTTTCCTTTTCTGCTTTTCACCCTCTCTCGCCACACATAATCTGTCTCTCTTTCTCCTCTGCTTCTCATTCTCTCTCACCAACAGTCGCTCCCTCTCACTTTCCATCATGAAAAAACACTGCAGTGCAAGTGCAATTTTGTTCCATAAGAAATAGCTGCATGGTCTGAGTTTGTTTTTGTGCCGTCTGTGGTTTTAAATTCTTGACCGTTTGAATTAATTCAATTCATAGAGATGCAATACTCGATTTGTATCTTGGATGGACATAAGTAGTGTGTAAATGTATGTTTTGGCAAATTTGAATATGTTGACATAGGGTGCATGTTTTGGCGCACATTTTAGTCGAACTATCAACTGAAGCATGCCATTTTTTAGGTAGTTTGGAACCAATGAGGACATGAAAGACTTCAAATTTTATTCTCATGAGTATCTACTTAGATCATTTTCTATAATTTTCATTGTTCATTCAAAGAAGTAATTAAGCAAGACATAAGAAATAATAGTAGCCGAGTGAGATGAAGCGCTGATCTGATAATAAAAGTCAGAGTCTGATAAGCTCCTTGGGTTCAATCCTGGTTGGAGACACCACTTTTTGAACGCAAAAAGCCACTCTCGTCTTTCGGAGGAAACTTCAAAGCGATCGTTCCCGGCTGCTTTCTAAGAAACAGTCGTCATCTCTTATCACATCTCCTCTACAACAGTCATTGAAGGGGGACTTACTGGACGCATTCCATCACTCTTTGCTGAACCAGAATACAAAACGTAGTTGAATTATTACCAACTGAAATAGTTCTTTCTTTCAAATTGAACAACGAAATACTCAAATCAAATATCAGATATTTCAATCCGAATCCTCAAGAATAGGCTCAAGGTCATTTAAATTGAGTCATGCTAAACAGTTTGATAACACCATTCGAATGGGAATTTCAGAAACAATGTTCTCTATAACAAATAATGTGCGGGTATCCATCACTCAGGTTACCTTAACATCTCTGATCAAGTTTCAGCGGTTTCATTACCAAAAAGGTCTCATTTCAACTGGTCATCTTTCCATTCATCGATATCTTATGACAAGGTCAAACATCAAACGTTCAAAGTTGCTTTCAAAGAGCATTCAGAATCGCTACTCACGAGAATAAAATCTTATCAATTTGTTTGATCAGTAGTAGAAAGAAAAAAGATGAAAGATTAAAGTTTAAAAAGTAATCATATTTCAAAATCAGGTAATCATCGTACAATCATGAGATAATCATCTTACTTTAAGGTAAAGTAGAGTAAGCTCTGTAAATTGTTGGTGAGAAACAGATTGACACAAGTAGCAGAAACAGGTTGGAAAGAAACAATAAAGAAACGTTGGGATCACCAACACTTCATCCCTACATCACTGGAATCTGACTTGCCCTCAAAATCCTCACAATAGTCTCTCAACAGGTAAAATATGATCTTCCCATGTTCAACTCAATTTCAAATTTGATTTATAACTTGATTGGCAATTGATTAAACAGACAATAGGTCTGTGATCATGAAGTCCATCTAATTTTGGTAGGTGGATGAATTTATGTTCGACAGGTTTGCTAGCACATATTTGTTGTGGTTTTAAGTGGAGGTGTGTTGCAGAAATCAGTTTAATCGTAGTTGATTTGTGATTTTCGATTTGTCTGAGTCGAAGCGTGTCGGCCTCTGTTGGTTGTGTGTGATTCATCACGGGCTAGTGATCGTTATTCTTTCTGTTCTTTCTATCTTCTAGTTGTTCTCCATTTCTGTCAACTCGTTGTCAATGCAAGCGCCGTGCCTTGCCCTACCTTTCCGCTTGACAACAATTGCACAAACAATTAAAATAAATTGGGCGATTTCCCAATTGTTGAAGGTCATTCGGAAATGTCGAACTTATGCAAATCTACGTAACAGGTCTCTTATTACACGTCGTTACAACCTGTGGATTATTAATTACTAGTGAATAATGAGAATAATCAAATTTTGTAAGGCGTCAGCTACTGTATTCGATATTGGTGAATGACAATTGATCAAATCTTGACGAATGGCTCTTGAGCCTATATCCACTTAGAACATCTATCCTCTAATAATGCATGAGTATTTTTTGCAATTCTACAGAATTTTTTGATTAAAACTCCCAGTAATAATGCAGAGCTCCAACAATATTGTTCAACAAACATTTATTGTGATAGAAAAATATGCATATTTTATTTGATAATGCTTAACAACACTATTTATTTGCTGTTGTTTATTTGTTTTCAAGCCGAGTTAATCAAGTAAGCATCGTGTAGTTCAGGCATGAGAATATCTCATTATTAGATAAAATAGGGTTACCAGATGATCATTCTATTAGATTTCAATAATGAGGCCTACCAGAAAATTTATATGATTTCCATGACTTTTACATGATCCTTTGCATTGAAATGAGAAATAGTAATGCATACGGGAAAGTTATATTGGATGAATAATACGAAAAATAGAAATATATCATACAGGAAAGTTCTTCTATTCATCTGATGCATTTGCCAGTTTCGTTGCCAGTTAGGCAACTGTACTTTTCAAGGATTATACTGAAAAAGTGATGAAATATTAAAGAATTTAACTCCAAATATCATCAGGAACACACAATTGAGTACTGATACCTATGGTGCCACCCAGACCAATGGAGGCTAATAGATTATTTCCATCACTACGAGGCCGATTAGCCGCTTGACCGAGGATTAGGCCGATCCAGTCAGCTGATGGATTTGGAGCGTTTCTCATCTTGTCTGTCAACCTCTCAACTAAAGAGACGTAACAGCAAAATATAATAGGCCAGTATATTACTATTGTTGCTGTTAGTTTTCCTATTATTGCAGTTGTTCTGTTCGGAATTTCTCCGATTGCAAAATTGACGTTATGTTTGCAGTTAAAACGTTATCCGAGCTATAATAGCTCGCGCACGCTCAGAAGACACGTGGATATAATGCACTTTACATTGTAACAGCGTGTCTTCTCAGCTTGCGCGAACTATATTACATTGTTACGTTATAAGAGTAAACCGCGGCAAAATTTTTGTGAATGTACACACTAACTGGCTGGGGGCTGCACATACTTCTTCATGGTGGCCTGAAGAGATTTTCGCACAAGAAAATACTGCTGGAAAATATTGTCAACTGAAAATAATTCTGTATCAGCTGCATTTGATGATTCCCCTTCTTCCAATTTTCTTCTTACTCCCCCCAATACTCCTTCCATTATTCTGTTGTGTGTTTTCATACTGCACCAAGATGAAATGCATACTGCTTTAATGCTAGATGAAATCCGATTGGATGTTATTATCAATGTGTTAAGGAGAGTGGAGATACTATATGCAATGTTTTCAATACCTGGAACGATGATTTGGTGGTAATGGATTGCGATAAAATCAAAGGCAATAACTGCATATACATTCAAAGCTTGTTGGAATTGAAAACTTGATACATTGGAATGGAGGTAACAATTATTACATAAACATTTCACATCGTGGATTTCATAGCTCCAGTTGAAACTCCCCTTTAAGCTGAGGCAGCACTGCTGTTGGGAGGAGGGTGGATAGGCTACATGATCTGGATGGTCTATAACCGTCATCTTGAGACTCTTAAATTTGGACAACAAACCTTGAAGTATATGTATATTTGATGCGGGCAACGTAACCTCGAAAAACATCACTTGATGGGTTGAGGATGGAAGCAATCACCAAGCCCAAGGAACCAATCATCTAAGGGTTGACATCGATTCTCTATATTACACTTGAAATATTACTATATGTATGTTGTGAACCTGCCACCCTCCATGCTATCCAATCTGCAACCACCGGCAGTGCGGCCACTGCTTTAGACAGATTAGTGCTAATTGCTTATGCGACCCCTTGTTTGTAACGTAGATTTGGAATGTATTACAATGAGTTGCCAATTGAACTCAATCAACAAAATCGATTCTTTGGAATATATTTTTATTGACTTTCAATCTGGATTAAAGATGAACTTCTTCATATTGTAATATATATTTTATTGCTCTAAAATTGAATTCAAACTTGATACAAACTTTTAAAGTAACGGAATAATTCCTGTGAAAAAAATATGGAGTTTTCAAAAAATTGTAACTTGGAAACGGTTGATGATACAGGGTTGTGATTGGTCTCAATCTCTTCCAAATTTTGTTTTCTAGAAAAAACATGCATGGAATTTTTTCGTCCGACGCTTGGTTCGGCTACAATTCACGAAAAACTGAAATTTTGCACCTTTCACCCCCTCCCCAAAAACCCGACGCTCATAAGGGTGTAACTTTTTACCAAACAATAAAGGGGTTGTATAGAACAAGTTGGCGTAGGAATTGTGCTTTCTCTTTGGATGTTGAGGTTCAAGTCTAATTGCACCGTACTATAAGATTTATTGAGATTTTTATTATAATTGACATTAAAATCGATTTTCTAAAGTAGATGAAAATCTTTCGTCAATTATTTAAAGAATAAGTGCTAAAGTATATATATTTTCATATTCTATTCTCGCTGGATATAAGGCGAGATTGGGCCATTATTTGGTTCCCCTTTAATCGCAAAATATGTGCTGGTAGAAGTACTGATAATCTTGTTAATACATACATAATTACTCGTACATACTTACAAACTATTGTCATCTGAAAATAAAATTCAAATATCCCTCTAATTTAATTCAATCAGAGGCTCTAATTTTACAAAATAACAAACCAAAAATATCTACAGTTCATTTTGTTGGGCAAAAGAGAATTTACATTTGAAATGACTTAATAGCTACTTGAAATTATTATCGTTTTTTAACTTCCTATGCTGTTGTACAACATATTGAAACTGAAAAATCAGTATCGACCAGCCTCCAATTCAAAAAATTTTCAACCACAACATTTCACATACATGTACATAGCCTATACTGTGCAGTGTGCATAGCACACTGTGCTATGTTTTGGGGTTTCAAACATAAAACTCCAATCGAAACGCATCGTCTGTTGCATCGAGTACATTGATACATCTTCCTCCTTTTACAATCATTTGCTTTCAAAATAAATATATAATCACCACGTATAGGATTAGCCGTGTTGAAAGTCATATAATGCAGATACGCTTAACTGCTGCCGTTCTGCTCCATGTTCATACAGGTGCAAACAACTAACTAATCCATTGCTGCTTACCAGGCTTATTACACCGGAAAGGTAGAAATAGCCTATCATCTTGACGTGTTTGCATTTGGGCACTGGAGCGCGTTTAGACATTTCTAATCATCATCAGTTGCCACCTGTCCTACTAATTCGTATACTCATAGTATACATAGATATTGTGAAGTTCTCCACATTTGTACTATTGAAGTCATATATGGTATAGTCTGTCCAAGCAAAGAAGACCCTCTGGTAAGATGGGAAAGTATTTTGATTTGATTTGATTTACTCCAGCTTGGTCAATACTTGTTCAAGAATAATAAATGTGATCTTAATAGTAAATCTAATTGTTTTCTATAATTTGAGATCAAATTGATAATTTTCAAATCAATATTGACCGAGCTTGAGTCATTTTCTCATCTTGCCAGAGGATCTTTTTTGCTTGGACAGAATATATACTACACTTGTACTTTCCTAGTCACATATGGTACTGTAAACATATTGTGGGGTACACTATACTTGTGTTGCCTTAGTCATGTATGGAACTATATACATATCGTAACTGTGATACATGTATGGTATCGCGGTGTATGTTATGCTGATTGTCTCAGGGAGTGAAATGCAATGCACGTTACGCCTGCAATCCAATAATTGCATGTTGGTTGTTAATCGCTGAAAATTGAATACCCTTTAATTGAGACGTGGTGCAGCTAATTGAAATTTTTCACTTTCAAGAAGTGTCTAAATGTGAAGATGGAGATTGAATGCACGGGATTATCAAATTCTAATTATTGGAGTATTGGTTTAATCAGGGTTCAAGGTATCGTTAATGTCATAGGAAATGAAATGTGGGTTGGATGTTTGGATAAAAACGTGAATTTTTTATTACCAAATTTGAGAAAAATGTTACAGTCATCAAAACTGTGATTCTATAATCCTATCAGAATCTTTTTGATACTCTATAATATGCTTCCATAATTATGTGTCTGGAGCTTATATCACTCACGAATACTGAAAAATATAAAAGGGATCACGCGCATTCTATAGTCAAAAATCACCTAGTTGTTTAACTGTTAAGCTGCAAATCTTGCTCATGATCCCTCATATTCTCATATCCATGATATCCCACACATAACAGATAACTGTCTTGATTCATTCAGTTCCCAACTTGATTCATGAATCTCATCTCTGGAGAAAAATCTGTAAAAATACAATCCATTTTTGGGGTGGGGGGGGGTGTATTGCGACGGTGGTGTTACCTACATGAACAATGTCTCATGGAGACACTTCCAATGAATAATAGGGCATATAATAATTACTAGTAAGCCCCATGGGCTGAAGAACTCGCGTGCGAACCCTCAAAGTCAACTTATGGCTTTAATTATTTAAAAATAAGAACCACAAATCATACTAATACGATACCTAGATTTATTGAATACTGATGAATGATTCCTCTTTGTGAGGATATAGTTATGAATGGTATATTTTGATGAATCGTTTGATCATATTTTGATACATCATTATCCGCAACTCTTCTGCCGCCAATGCACCAACAAGAACGTAGGCCTACTTGTTTAAGACGACTTGACTGCAAGAATTCAGAGTAGACCTATTAACTGAACATTTTTCAGTGAAGAATTCTAACAAATTTACAAATATGAATGTAATAATTTCCCTTATTTTTTCTGAAAACCATACATACTATTAAAACTTCGTGGAAAGTCTATCCATTATCTAGGTGAAAGTCTTAAAATATTAATATAGGAGGGCGGATTAGAGGAAAACTAAGGAGAATTCGGTGTTTAGCCAATGATATGTTCGGTTTCCTTTCAGCTCGAAGAACACCGTGATAGTACTTGAGTTATTTCTTTTTGGTACACTCTGTAGAGACATATTGATCGCCTCTTGTTGTAAACTCAACAGAATTTATAAATTATTTAGAGTATCAAATTGAAAACAAACATTGTAGAGATTTGTTAAAGAATGGAATTTTTTGATAGTTCAGTATTTCCATTCGCAAAAATTGTATAAATTATTAGAGATCTCCTTAATAATAGCATTCTTCAAATCCCGTAGAGAAGCACAGCTGACTTATTTATTAGTCTCACTTATTAAAGCATGGAAATCAAATGGAACAACAAACTTCTTTCAACAAGAATACTTGAAAAAAATAACCAATGGTAGAATAATTCAAATTTGCCGCCTTTTGTCAGCTGTTTAAATAAATAGACTCCTATCACATGTTCAAACTTTGAAATCAATATTAACATAATTATGACTTCACATGAAAAAATTTATTGATTTGAGAATATTATTATTTCTCATGATAATATTTTCAAATTTGCCGCTAATATTCAATCAGCTGTTCCACTGTAATCAGATGGATTCTCAAAAAAAATTATTCAAGTTCCTTATGACATTTTCCAGCCGTGATTATTGTGTTAGATGCCGGAAATTGAATAGATGCCGGAGTATATATAGATATATTGTTGCTGAGAGCTTATCCTTTTTTCGCCTGAAAAAAGATGAAGGAGTCGGTCGATTTCATTGTCCAACAAACTTGACCTGTATAAAAGTATAAAGAATATATGTTCTGAATTTGAATTTGATTAATTGAGGCGTTCGAAAGTTATTGTCGAACATACATACAAACGAACGAACAGACGGACAACGACTTCAGCCTTGAGTCAAAAGTAAGAACTCGCTTTCGCTCGTTCAATAACTCCATCATGCAATTTCATTATAACAGTGCATAGAATGCACATTTGGAAATCCGTTTTACATAGAAGCTACCGTTGGAAATTCATGCTTGTCATAAATAATATGAACGAATCAGTAGTTTTATCCAATGAGCACGAAAAAAAAATTCAGAAATAGTTTGAAATTCTATGTATTTGTAACCTTCATGTTTGGAGAATCTTATAATAAATTTCAGATCTTATAATGAATGGGACAATGCTTGTTCAATTATTGTTTGTCATGAATGAGAGTATAGTTCAAATAATGGTTTCTATCCAACCTGAGTGGTGTAAGGGTGCATCATAATTATTGCTCATTCACTTATTGAACTGGATTTTGCTATTTGTAGGCTTCATTTTCTGATAATCTTATAATATCGAACATTGTTCTTAGATGAGAAACAACTCTTAAGAGATACATAATTATATGCTCTTCATGATTAGGGTAAGAACATGTCAAAAAATTCGCTCCGGCAGCTGGCGGTCGGAAAGAGTGCATTTCAAATGCAATTCTATGATGGCTCAAATCATATGATTTATAATGGGCTATTCAGGGTATGAATTCAAAGGTGCCGTTTCCGAAAAACCCATGAAAAACACAATTTTTGGCATATTATTCGCCATTTTCTCCGCCATTTTTGATAGGATTTTTTTCGTTGATGGCTCAAATTGTAGGGCATAATAAGGGTATTATACACACAATTTTCAAAACGATCAAGTTATTGGTCGATTTTTAGTGATTTTTCAAAATTTTCATCCCCTAATTTCACCCCCTACCCTTGGACCAGTTTGGCTGGTTAACGAACTTGACCGAGATATTAACACTAATGATTTTTGTGCAAAATTTGATCGCTCTCCGACAAGCCCTTTGGGAGTTATCGTGTTCACAAGAATCTGTACATATATAAATATATATATAGAGATATATATGAATTTGAACGGACATCAAATTCGTGTTCTAGGGGCTCGGAAACGTATAAAAAATATATCACATCATAAATTTTCGATTGTCAGGGCAAGACCAATAGTGCATTTTTTCGAATGAAATGCACTAATAAGGTGAGGCTGCGGGTACTACATAGTATATACATAGTTCCATATCTATATCATATGATTTGTATATCATAGTATAGTATAAACCCCAAGACTAATGCCTGTAGGCTATGAGTGTATAATGCTTGTAGTAGGTATTCTACACACCTCGGGTTTTTCCAAGCACACTCAAACTTGAGGGACTCTCAAATTATGATAGAACAGCTGACATTTTCTATTCCAAGTATAGAAACATAGCTTCCTTCAATAGGAGCTATTGAAGGAAGCTATGATAGGAAACGTAAACTGTTAAATGTAAACTTGAAGGTCCCTCAAGTCTGAGTGTGCTTGGAAAAACCCGGTATAAGCCTCTCCTTTTTAACCTTTTCTTACCCTAAGAAATGGAACAATTCAGTAGTCTTATTCAATGTGGTTCTCAGTTGATAGTTTCATCATTACTTAAATGTATCATTTATAATTGAAAATCAGTGTTCTTGTATCCTTCTAATTGAGAAATTGAGAGATTTGAGAGACAATTTTTGCATTCATGTTTTTCATGAATAGGAAATGGAACCAATCAGTTATTTTATTCGATGTAAATGCGGTGCATCAATTGAAACCGGGGAGCATGACTGGGTGGTCCGAAAATAGTGTTCGGATTGAATGGAGAAGATTTAGTTTTCCGTGTCATTGTCATTGTCACCAAAAGAGAAGTGAAGCCTAACGGAGGAGGACCACAACAATTTTGGTGGACTTTAGCACGTCTAGCGTCCTTCGAGACACAATCTGCCAACTTGTTATAGTTCGATGGCTAACAATAAGCATCATGCAACTTATTAAAGTTATGTTGATGGGAGTTATTGGTCAAACGTTTGGTCGGCGAAAGGAAAAGTCGGAGGATTTTTTCCGGCGTGAGGGGGCATTCGCGGTCCCCGCCGCTGACGGCTGCTGCCGTATATAAACTTTAAACGCCAGCATCACAGTATCAGTTGCTCAGTTACCTCTTTCCAGTGGGTGCTCTCACCACCATTAATTCAGTGCATCGACAGCTCTGTGGACTGCCAACACCGCATGGGGATAACAGCCATAGCTGCAACCAACATGGTTAGTACCAATTCACTCACTTCTACAACTTCAATTTTTTTTAAAAGTTTCAACTTGAAATCACATTCAATACCTAGAATTCAAATGCTTAGTTCACTGATTTCAACAGCTACCCTATCTTTCTTGCAAATTCAATAGCTGTTCTTGGTTTCAATTTCCAATTTACTAATACAACTTTTAACTTATACAAAGTTTTAACTTGAAATCAATACCTAGCTCGGAATTAAAAGCCCAGTTCACTAATTTCAAAAGCTACACTACCTGTTTTACAAATTCAATAGCTGTTCTTGGTTTCAACTCCAAATCACATTCAATATTGAGCTCGATTTCGATTGATTGCTTCAATAACTTAAACAGCTATAGCTAACTCTCTTACTTGCCAATTGAATTATTGTAATCAGTTTTATCTTTAAAAAAAATTCTCATCAAATCTTTAATATAAAATGATACTTGACTCACTAATTATCTCAAATTCTTCTACTTCAAATCTCATTCAGAACAAGCTCATATTCGAATGGAAAACCATTACTATCAACCCTCAACTGGTTTGGCTGAATCCATCACTTTCATTTGTCTACCTTCAACTTATTTCAGTAGATCCATTGCATCAATTCATTATTTTTCTATCGATTTTTCATTAAATTTGAATTCTCATTTCCCAAAGTCTCAAAAATTACAATAATTCATCTCAGCACCAATTATTTTAGATTCAACTTTTGAATGTCATTCCTGACTGACCTCAAACTCAAATGCAAAATCCTCTTCCATCGTTCAACCCCCATTTCATTCCACTCATTACATTGCAATGTTTTTTTTTATTCTTAGTATTGTATAACTTTTAGACTTCAATTCCAATTAATCTTCAAATTTCGTTTGCAACTTATCACTTCATCATTGAGCTCTTTTATCAATCACTCCCCATGATATTCCAACCATCTCATTTTCTGGTACTTCTCGGTTGAATTTTGAATCTTTTCAACTTTAATTTTGATTTTTATCAAAGAACAAACTCTTCGAATCTCTACTCGCCACTGATTCATACATGCAATCTTCACATAGTTCTATCAATAAATTTTCCACTCCAATCAACTTAAATAATTTTAATTAGCTGCCTCTGTTTCTCGTGATAAACTTTCCTATTGCTAGCTCATTCAATCTCATTCAGTTAAATTTTCAACTTTAATAACCTTTCAAAAATCATGTTTGTAATATTTATAATAAATAGAACAATACAGTTGAATTTGTCTACTTTCTGAGAGTACTATTGTCTCTTCAACTACAAATCTTCACATCGTCTCTCGGAAAATGTATCTACCCACAGATTTTCTCCTCTATTATTCAATTAAACCGTTCTTCCTAGTACATTATCCCTTACTGGTACCGTATTCTTCCATCAACCCTTAATCTCATTCATTTTCACTATTAGTTTGATTGTGGTTGAACACAATCAAATTCTCAGAAACGCTTTACCACACATTCGTGAATCACTTCACCTCCTTATTTTCCCCTTCACTTCTTCCATCATGCAACTCTATTATAATTATTACGTTTTTGTGTCAATCAAGACACATAGTATAGTATATTCATACTATACTCCGGTCTCGTTCAAAACGTAATTGAGGTGAAGTGAACAATTTAGGTGCAGTTTCACTTATTAGTGCAGAGTTAAAGTTAATAGTACAGCCCTGAGATAACAAAATTTTCAACTATCACGAGTGAAAACTCTCCAAAGACGATTTCAAATAAAAACTCAACAACTCGAACAACTTCAACCCCTATCTATGTTTCAACAGAAATCTCTAGTCAGTTCATCACACATCCAACCCTTCTAACTTTTCTATTCTAGAAATTATACATTCCCTTTCCAATATGTGAATCAAAGCCTTCCTATTGGATTTGAAACTACCCTTTGTCTTTCCCCACATTAAATTCCATTCTTCGATACTTTTCCAGATACTTCTTCGAAGATATTATTCAGCTATTGACCTTTATTATTCTAGTTGACTTAATGTAAATTGATTGACTTCATAACTGAATATTTTCCAAATGAATATTGTTTTCCCTCAACTAGACTTTTTCGTCAGTATTCAGTAGGATTTTAATGCTCCAAACTTCCATTTGTGAAAATGTAAATAAATGATAACATTCCCATTCATATCTTGAACTGTTTCTATTTAGCTCAATAGAATAGTGAAATTTATAGATTTACTGATCAATTTGATTTCTGATTATCCGGTTTCTGTAGCAAAATTTCGTTTGATTGCTAACTATTAAAAACTTGAACCAACATGAATGAGACAACCAATCAAATATCAATCCTGATAGATTTAAAGCTAGAACGAACAAACAAACTAGGCATTCTCCCTCAACAAATTTCAAGTCATTCATTCTATTATCTTCATTGTCCAATTCAACGTTATAATAAAGTTTATAATTAATTTCTAACAATAAATTTCATTATATTTCTTTACTAAAGAAGAGCTGAGTTATCTCTTTCATTATATACCACTCTAATTATTATTTCAAACTGCACATTCAATGTTCATCTGAAAAAGATTTTGAAGACTTAGGTACTTGAGAGGATTATTACTTTACGAAAAAAATCAAGCTTTGACTAAAATATGTATTTCTTTTCCAGATTCTTCCCCTGTTTCTAGGCTTATTTGTTGGCCTTTGTGTAGCTGACAATGAGGCTGCACCAAGCGAGTAAGTACATCTTTATAACAATAGATAGTTGAACTGGATTATTGAAGTGTTCAGAAAAATCTAATCGAGAAAATTTGGAGCAAAGCTCAGATTTAACTTCTCTGGCAAGATTCCAATGCTAAGATTGATAATTTTGGGACAAGCCTCTGATCAATTGATTTTTTAATGATAAGTTCGTCATAAGAATGGTTGAATAATGTCTGTTGAGTAATGGTCATGGTTCATACTTTCCTTTTTATTCGAGATACTTAAATACTTTTCATTTTTACCAAAAATTGATTCTCAACGAATAGTAATTAAAGTTTACATAGGCTACTTCGGAGCTTTCAATGGCAACATAAATAAAGCACTTCTCATTTTATTCAGAATGATTATAAGAAGTATCTCCAATGAATCATCTCGTAACAAAAAAGAATACTAATCAATAAAAATTCTTGTACTTTTTCAATCGTAATGCATTTTATATGGATGCATTCTGTATTCCAGAAATAAGAAACGATACACTGAGCTTCCTAAGAAGATGTTCAATTCTTCTTCATTATCATCTCCCTTTATTCAATTATTCCCCACTGACTTTTAAAAAGCAGAGTTTTTAACATTATGACATTATGATTCGAGTAGTATGATTCCTGGGGTTAACATTCTGATCACGTTACTTCATTTCAATAAAATTAGCAGCTCATAATTATTACAATCTACATATTTCTAGAATTTCTTGATTCAGATTCATGATTCTCTCGAATGATCTACAGGACACTCATATTCAATCCACTAAGTGAAATTCCTGTGAATTCTAAATTTTATTTTGTGGATCCATTATTCAATTCCAAAGAGTGATGAAATTGATTACATTAAAAACTGCAATTATATTGGAACCGGCCAATCCATATTCCAATTCGTGGTACATCAATGAACTTGATAAAATAAAATATATGCCTCTCGTTCACTCTGTTAAATTGATAGAGTCTTTATTCTATTCTATTAAATTGAGTCTCAAATCAGTTCAAATAGATCTTGATCGCTTCTTTCTTATCCTATGTAGCTTTTATCTGTGCAATTCAATAAGTAGTAATTTCCTCAATTAATATATCAACGAGGATGGAAATAGAATTATGTAGGAGTCACTCTAATTAGTAATACAATCATTCTAGTGATAGAATAAAGTAATATGGTTTGTTTTGCAGGAATGTGCTGGTGCCCTTAGTGCCGGTGGAACTAGAGCCGGCAGCAGCACCCGCTCACGCTGTCTATCACTTACTCAATGAAGGAGCAGCTGATGCCAACTTGGATAATGTAGATAACGACAGCAAAGGAGCTGGCTCAGTGACACACCATCACTACCACTCCGGTCATGTCGACCACATACACAAGCATGAAGGTCATGCGGGCCATCATCACAAGCATCACGGTCACGCCGAGCATGGCCACAAACATCATGGGCATGCAGAGCATGGACACAAACATCACGGACATGCACATCATGCACACAAACATCACGGTCACGCAGAACACGGTCACAAGCATCACGGACATGCCGATCATGGTCACAAGCACGAAGGTCACTTTGGACATGGACACAAGCATCATGGACATGCCGAGCACGGACACAAGCATCACGGACATGCTGAACACGGTCACAAACATCATGGACATGCCGACCATCAACACAAGCATCATGGACACGCCTCTCACGGACACAAGCATCACGGACATGCCGAGCATGGTCACAAGCACCATGGACATGCTGAGCACGGTCATCATCATGGAGGTCACTTCGGTCATGGACACAAGCACGAGGGACACTTTGGCCATGGACACAAGCATCACGGACATGCCGAGCACGGACACAAGCATCACGGACACGCTGAGCACGGACACAAGCACCATGGACATGCCGAACATGGACACAAGCATCACGGACACTTTGGTCACGGACACAAGCATCACGGACACGCTGAACACGGTCATCACCATGGAGGTCACTTTGGACATGGACACAAGCACCACGGACATGCCGAGCATGGACACAAGCATGAAGGTCACTTCGGTCATGGACACAAGCATCACGGACACGCTGAGCATGGACACAAGCACCACGGACACGCCGAGCATGGTCACAAGCATCATGGACACTTTGGTCACGGACACAAACACGGCGGACACGCAGACCACGGCCACGCTCATCATACACCTGACGATCATCATGGTGGAGGCCACGACGCAGCGCAAAACGAGGGACTGAGTGCATTCTACACGGCCGGCGATGACCGCGCCTACGACAGCCTGCTGACTGTCGGCGGAGCGGCGGCAACAGCAGCGGGCGGCGCCCAAGCGGCAGCTGACAGCGGAGAGACCTTCCGCATCCCCGAACTCGAAGGGTTGGCAATCTACGAGCCATAACCGCTAAGCCAACACGCTTAGACGCTCCACATCAAAATTATTTTACGTTGTACAATAGGCTATTCTCCGCCGAGCGACGACCGGACCAATCATGTCGCGGGGAACTGCTGAGCGATCTAGTTACCAAAAATCATGTTACGAAGGTATGACGAGTATAATAATAAATTATTATTGTTATTGCCAATGGATGTTACCGCTCCGGCCGATGACTGATCAAGATGCCATCTTGAAACCTTTTCCAGCAACTCGTCTATGCGAAGCTGTGTGTCTTGCTCTTGTTGACTAATTCTATGACTATATTTATAATTTATACACGATAAGGTGAATCACATTACAATCATATCACCAACAGGCATCAATATCTGCACACAACCAATACGATATGTGATTCTAGTACTGCCGTATCTTTTTTATTGTTTTATATTGTTTTGTTATTGATAATATCCACTATGAAATAAACGTATTCATTCATTATTTATCTCAAGCTTGTCATTGAAAAAAACACACCAAACACTATGCAAGGTCTATCCAGTAGAAGGCATTATGTTTGATTCTTGGTGAAATAGATTCAATTAATACAGGTTCTTAGCACAGTGGCCAAGCAAATCGAGCATAAAGCGTTCAACTCTACCAGCCGAGCACAGAGATAGGCTATTCTTGGCCAATACAGGATCCGAATTTTATGCAATGGCTTCTTGAAATTGTTAGCCTGACAAATTTTAACGATCAGGCTTTCCACAGTGAATTTGATTTAGCAAATAGACCATAAACGTCACGGTCGGTACCGAATGAGATGTAGTCTAGTATGTGTTTCAAAACCAACAGTCGTGGGTGAATGACTATTTCACTGTTCAAATGCAATTTAATCGTTCAATTACTTATTTGCTCAACAACTGATGGAATTTCTGGTGACATTGCGCTTTTTGATAGTATAAATGTAAAAGAAAACTGAATTTAGAATAGTATACCGTACCTTTTCATTCAAAATTCAATCAATTTTTAGTAAATGCTTACACAAGAGTAAAATCACAATTTTCCAAGTTCAGGAAATTCGGCCTAATCTGATGTATATTATAAATTCGGTAATTTATAATTTCTGACAGAGTTCTTCAATAACAAATTTCGTATAATTTTGATTTTTAAATATATTATTATAGTTCCACCTTCAACTCTCCCTATTCTAAATTACATTTATACAATTTGATTTTGATTTTATTCGTGGTTAAGTGGTAGAATGGTTATTACTATCCAATTTTTACCACGTCATTAGAATAAAGAAGTCATTCTATTCTATTTTATTGTCCCTTATAAATATTATGTAATTATTTGAATGTTATGTTTTCCGAATGTTATAGCTTACCATAATCAATACTGTGATGAATTTTAGCCAACAACTGATGATTTCCAAAAACGTTCATCAATCAAGCAATAAAGTGAATGACATTAATTCTCTGAATTACATCAATAATAGGCTATAATAAACTGAATTGAACTTCTTTCTATTCCAGTTTATTGCTCATAATAATATTATTATACTCATCAAGAACATTTTTCATCATAATAGGTATTAATAAATATGAACCATTTCCCATTGACAATTTTCGCATCTTTCCCTCACTGCACTCGTATTCTTCAGCATTGAATATCTCTCTCCAATCTAGATTCATGTGTAATAATAATCAGAAATGATTGGATAGATCGTGGTTGTCATCTGTTTACTATACTAGTATTTCGTATTCTATTGTATTTTATCACTTTGACGTAGACATGAATCTTGTGAAACATATCATAGTCAATTGAATGTTTCTTCACAATATGTGTGTATGTGTATTGAGTTGGGTTTACCGTAGTAAACTATTTTTTTCAGACAGTCAGAAATGTATCTAGACTACTTTGATGAAAAGGGAAAGATTTTATGTAATACAATAAATTTTCGGAGACAAGAATTTGTTGAGAAGGAAGCCTACTGTACTGCCCAACAATAGGTGATGATTGACGACGAGCTGTTGTGTGTGTACAATTGGAAAACGATCAGCTGCTTTGTCGTCAGCTGTCATTTATTGAGCTCCTGTATTAGATAATGTAATTGGATATAATATATCTGGATTATGTCGAACTGATTGCTTTCCTAGGACGCTGTAATACGGACTGGCTGGCTGGCGAAAGACTGCGGAAATCGAGGAAAACCATTGCAAGTGGGTTAGTTTAGTTAGCGCGGGAAAGAAAGCGCGCGCGCGGGAACAGAGAAGGAAAGCGCGCGCGCGGGAATAGAGAAGGAAAGCGCGCGCAAGTTCGTAACCGCGCTCTCTGTCCACCTCCTTCTAAATTACGGCTACGTACTCGATCCTTTGCACGACGATCGATTGTTCGACAAATCGCTCACCAAATCTCGGCTGTTGACAGCGTCGATATACAGTATGGATATACTTCGTGCCTTCCACCACTAGAGCTACACTATTGCCAGCAAGCGACATAGATATACTTTGCGCGGTTGACCATTACACTATGCCAGCCAATACTTCCACGCCAATATCATCACACCAAATTATGTCATTACGCTTCGGTGGAACCGTTTACCAGTTTCACAGAGTACACAAAAACTAAAGAAAAAAATCCACCAACAATAGTATTTCAATATTATTACGAAGCAGTAGATATTCTACTATTCTAGTTATTGTTTCACGTTCTCTTAGACGGCTTCCCTTTCAACAAATAATCGGCGACTTTTATTGTTTCTGGTCAACAATCTATTAGTTTCCGTAACATGAAAAACTATAATTCTATACTAAGTTCTCTGTTATACACTCAAAGATTGAAGGAAAGAGTTTTTCAGACACTTCAATTTTGATTTTAAGTGGTAGAAAGTTATGTGCTGGTCCTATAAGTCTAACGAATTCAGCAAGTTTCCTGAGTCAAGTGAGTTGAAGTGTGGTACCAAAGAGAATTTTAGTATTTACGAGAGAGGTCTATTATTCTATCGGTACGCAATCCTTCTCCGGAGGGCCTAATAGAATACTCCAGAAAAATAATAAGATACAGCTTATCAAAACTGAATACAAGAGAAAAGTTCAATAATTAAAACTGTGTGAGTTATCCGCAGTTGTAGTATAATTTATTATATCATAGAGATACTTGCTGTGATAAAATATCCCTTCTATAATTATTATTATCATGATTATAGAGATTATTTCCATCATTACTTAATCAAAATATCAAGACCATCGTGTTGGTATAATTATAATTATAGCTGATGGGAATCATAGTATCAAACACATTCAATGAATTATTCCATGATCATTTTCTTTCAGTGCCATAATAAAATATTACAATAACCCAAATCAAGCGTTTGATAGTTATACATACGTACCGGTATAATGTGATTCTGACAGAAAATATCAGAGTAATATTTCAATTATCTAAATGGATTCCGACTGTTTTAAAATCTGTGATTGCTGCAATAAAGAGAGTACAACTTGTATGCATTTGATTGGTTGACATTGTTTGGCTTGAAGCAGTCAGCTGATTAAATTGACCAATAGAATTGTTGAGGCAGAGGGGCCTGTGTGGAAGGAGTTCAAAGTGCCTACCAAATTACACTTCAGGTCCTGGAGAATCAACAGGTAGGGTTTCAAACAACCTTGGAGCAATTTTTAGTTTCGACTAAGGCGATGACCGTGATTAAAATGAAATAATTAAAAACTTTCACTCTTGAAAAATTAGATCAAAACAAAAAAGTTAGTAATGTGATTGGCTTCAGGACCTTCTGGACTAGTAACTCTGAAGTAATTTAGAACTTTGAAGTGATTTATAAAATTTCAGATCACATTCGAATTTAAAAGCTACTTGAAATTAAAAATTATTTTAATAAATTTATATTATTAATATTCTATTTAGACTTTACAGATTCAGATTAATTGTGTACATTGCTACTATATCCGCTTGAATCTGCTTGGAAATAGTTTTTGAACAAACAATATTTTCGATAGTAATGTTAATGAAACACGCTTCATGATAATGAGGAACTGCATAACTTTTAAAGAGCATGAAAGTGCATAAATCTCTTCCTACTGGATCATGTAAGTTACATAGTGATGACTTGTCTGCAGTGAGCTGGTACGGTAGCCTACAATGGAGATGGAAGTAATAATGAATTGATTCTTCCGGTACTGATGAAGGAAATCTCGAGACATGATGGAGCTGATAATAAAATTATAATTATTTTCTTCTACCTGACATCAATACTTTCACAAAAATATTAATGTTTCTATGGATAGGAGATCCTAAAGAACAAAGATTTTTTGCAATGATAAGTGGAATTGACGCAAATTATTTATATATGCGCTTTATTGATATTAATTCACTTATAAAAGTTTCTTGGTAACTATTTGATATTGGAAAAATTTATTATGGCCTAGGCTATATTATATACAATAGTATGTAGCCTACATGAATTTCATCAACTGCCTTCAAATACAATAAATAAATAAATAGTTTTATTAACAAATGATAATAGTTTGTAGGAACAATTTTAATAGTTTTGTAGGAACAAATGAGCACATCAAGTGTATTACAATTTACAACGTCAAATAAAAATATACATGCGAATAGAAAATAATAGACAAGTCAGAAAAAATACAATAGGTACATCAAATAAGAATATCACTACAATAGGCAATTATTTTCAACAAAGAGATAAAAAACCATTATGCAACCATTAGGAAATAGTGCTCATAAACGTTTATATATTGTTATAACCCTTAAGTGATCATTCCCTTCCAAAATCGATCTGGAAAAATTCATCTATCACATAAATACAATTATCTGACAATATCTTTTTCAATTCACTTTTGAATTTAGAAATATCCAAGTTTTTTATAGGAAGAGGCAAAATGTTGTAATATTTTATTGCTAAATAGATGAATGTTTTTTGAGTTCTAGAGTAGTTTACCTTCATCAACCCTAGGGTACTCCTGTTTCTAGTTCCATAAGAGTGATTCGAGCCCAACTCATCATATAAATGAATATTTTCTTTTATATACAAAAGGCTTTGAAAGATGAAAAGAGCTGGTACTGTCATAACTCCAAGAAGAACAAATTTCTCTCTACAATGAGCTCGGGAAGGGAGTCCACAAATGAGTCTTATACACGTTTTCTGCATTCGCAGTAGCCTGATACTAGAGGGCCTATTGCCCCATAGTAAGGTCCCGCGACTCAAGTGGCTGTGAATAAATGCGAAGTAGACAGTCCTCAATACCCGAGAACTCACACAGAGTCTCAATCTACGTATCAAAAATATACCTTTGCTGATCTTTGATTCAATTTTAATTATGTTCCTCTCCCAATCCAATCTCTCATCAACCATGAAACCTAGAAAATTTACAGATTGCCTTAAGGGTTCAGTATTATCTCTTGTAATGTAATTTAATCCTAAATCTTGAACTTTTACTTCATTGATACATAAAATATTAGCAGTACACCAATCTTGAACTGTTTCGGAAATAGTTTCTAATTGCCTTGTCAACACTTCATATGAATTTGACTTTATACAAATATTAATATCGTCAGCAAATAGAAAACTCTCTACTGATGGATTTGATAAAACATTAGGCAAATCATTCATATAGATAATGAACAAAATTGGACCAAGAATTGGACCCTGAGGTACACCGTGTTTCATTGGTAGGCTAATATAGGCAATATAGGATAATAATTCAATAGGAGCACATTTCTAGTATTTCTTTCAACAAAACAGTCTTACTATATAATATTCAATCTTGAAACTTGGTGAGCACTGCAGATCTTATACTATTTATTAAACTTTGGAAGATGTGAATATTCAAAGAGCAAACGAATTACTTAAATACATTGACTATTCATAAACCCTTATAAATTCCAAAATCCTACCAACGTCAATGCTTTTCTAAAGAAATTGTGAGATATTCTATCATTTGAAAAACAATAATACTCTGGATCTGCCAACAATCATTATAAATTGAGAATGGAGTGACAAGAGCATTGAGCTGAATATCGAATATTTTATTTACTTTCATTGCCTGAGAAAACTGTTCTGAGAATTCAACTTTGACTTCTTGTAATCTAAATCCAATAATTTATCAACAGGCCATGTAAAATAAATTGATGTTTTAAATGTTAATCACTTTGATAGTCGAAACATGTTATGCATGAATAAAAATAATTTTAAAAGGATACTGTGATTACCATTTAAAACAATAATAAAGTAACCCTAAGATAAAGGAAACAATAAATCAATGATATGATATTTGATACATAACCGAATTGATATGCCTACAACAATACAATTATTCTAATATATATCAATGATTTGCAATAAGAAAGGATTATACAACAGAAGAGATATTCGTATTTTTTATTATTTCATTAGAATCTGTTAGATAAAAATTTATGACTTGATAACTATCAAAATAAATTAATTTTGCAATGTCATAGCTTGTACACGTTGATATGCGTTACTGAACATAGTCACAGAAACATTGTCATGGGATAATATATTACATAATAATTATAATTACTTTGACACCATAAACGGTTTCTATGAATCATGAAATAAGATAAATAAGTTTATAGTTATCCACTAGCATAAATTGTCCTCATCATTGATGTCACAGATGCTAAAAGGAGCACACGATTTCACTTTTCCATGATTTGATGCAATAAAATGCATTATTTATAATAATTGGAGATCACCTACTTCCAAGTTTAATTATACCCTGTAAGCCTACAAACCTTTGGAAAAGCATATAAAAGAGCAATGGATAAATTTCTACAAGTTTAATATTTTTTAAGTGAAATACATTATACAGTAATTATAATACAATTTGGATGACCATAAAAGGGTTAATAAAGTAATTAATTTGAGATTTCCCCTGAAATCACAGATGCTCCAAAGATGATCCCAATTTGACTAATCAACCAGCAGTAGGCTATAGATGGTCTCTATAAGTGAACAATAAAGTCATTCTATGCGCTTATATGAAAACCAGAAAGTACAGTGAGTATAGCCTAATGCAGAATCAAGGTATTCTGATTATTGAAATATGCAAGATTTGAAATCAAATTCCATTCTCCATTTGGACTGTAGGAATTTTTAGACCTCAAATTTAAGGCATGCGCCTGTTGCACTCACCTATAAGGGAAAAGCACCAGTAGTGGCCAGTGGCCACTGCTTCACTAGTGGCCACTTAAATGTTTTTTTTCTTCAAAAAACGAATTTGATGCCTTCAAATGAGTTCTAAACCTGCTAGATACTTGACTCATACTATTTAGCAGCTGAATAGTTCAAGTAGGAGCTCTTAGAGTACCATCAGAAATATATGAGAGAAATTTATTGTCACCATTTCACTCGAATACGTGGTTTCAGTAAGAAGTTCAGTTTTGTCTTACACGTTTCAGTGAGAAGGCATGTATACAAATTGTTGAATTATGCCTAGAAATTCTGTAAATTTCGCAATTTCTGGTGTTATAATCATTCCCTAGAGTCTCTAGATGTTGTTAAGAAGTTTTCTAGGCAGATATTTTGCCGTAAAAGCAGACTGGCCACTACTAGTACAAGAAACCGTTAATAATCTAGTAGTGGCCACCCAATAGATATTGTTGTAGAAGTTGTAGATATTAGAGTAAAAGTTGATGATATTAGAATTTATGTTCTCCTAATACTGTTTCAAATAGGTTACAGAAAAAAGTAACTTTAAAACGTCTATTTTATGGTTTAACCTCAGTTTTCTAGTGGCTTGTAACCATTAACAATGCATTACCAATTCAACTTATTTTAATATAACCTAAATTACTATTTCTGGCGTCAGGGCCGGTCTGGGGAGGTTGGGGGCCCCTGGCGATTGATCAACTGTGGGCCCCACACCGGGGGTATGGATTCCCCCCCCCCAGCCAAGAGGAGGATCCAGGGGTCCTCCCCGGAATTTTTTAAAACTACTATTTAGAAAAATCGTATTTTTGCTTATTTGAACCTAAACCTGCAGTTCTCCAGCATACTTCATAGAGTGTAATAATTATTTAGACCACATATTTTTCACTAAATCACAAATGGCAAATAGCTGACTACTACTGCCCACTCTTAACAGAAATATAATTTATTGTTCTGTACTTTGGTTGAGTTTTGTGGCACTTTCATTTCCCGGTTGTTTGTAACTGAAAAAAATATAATATAGATAGATTTATCTAAGGATCTAATTGATTTATAGCAGGTCAAATCAAAGATACACATAACACAGGCATGGGGGTCGGACAGGGACCATTGAGGCCCTCTGCTAAATCTAGGGGGCCCCTACAACTACCATTGGAAAGGGGGAAGAAGCGGGAGTAGGTCTTGAGATTGAGGGGTCTGAGGACTAGAGTTTTTTTAATCGATGTCCATTTATTTTTCTTATCTTGGTAATATTTATTTATTTTTGTTCCATTGCTGTATGCACCAAAAAATTCACTTATAATTGTCTAGAAATAATCTCTATAGATGAATTTTCTTCAATTTTCTCGAGAATCAATCGGCAGAAAATTTTGAAATTTGCTAAACAGGTCCAGATTAGGTCTATAAATGCTGTGTTCAATAAATTTCGAATTCCTTCTGAGGTTACGCATGTAATAAGGTTTTCCAATGTTCGGAATCTGCACTTTTGTTTATTTCATGGGAAGTACTGTACTAAATACGTTCAAATCATATACCCAGGTTAAGCTGAGATAATAGAACAACTGATTCAGAACGATTTCTCAAAAGAACCCTGTTAAGTGGTATCATAGCAAATCCTTCCGTTCGGTAATTGCAGGCGAGCGAAGCGAGCCTGTCTGTCTCAGCTGACACTGACAGAAGTTTCGCTGGCGAGCGAAGCGAGCCTGTTTGAGTCACGCACACTGCTAATACTGTCGGGGGTCCAAGGGGGCGGAGCCCCCTGGCTAGACGAAGGCAAGCAAAGCGAGCCTGCCGGCTAGTAATTCCTATTCTCATTCAACATCAGCCTGTTGTGGATAACATTAGATGATTCACAAGGAACCGCCAAGGAGAAACCTCGGGCCCCCAAAGAAACCAAAATATAATACCGTGTGTAAATCCGCTTAGCTAAGAATACATAAAAATTAGTTATTCTTAGTTTTGTGCTGCACTAGGTTTTAAATGTGAACATATTGTCTTGTACTGAAACACTAGATAATGACAAAACTATTCTTTGGAAAAACGTTTGGTCCCGTATAGAGACTTCTAGAACCTAAACTATATAACTGTGAACTGAATATTAAAAAAAAAAACACGAAATAACGACAGAATTATACTTTGATAATTATAAAGGGGCTAATTTTGGCCCCAAGGAACTCACAATATCAACCTTGCGGGCTATATTAAATTTTCATCAAGTAGTAGTTTGTACGTCTACTAATTCCTAAAATATGAAACAAAATCTCAAAACTGCAACGGAACCGTTCTTTGGAAAAACGTGGGGGCCCCTCCGCTCTCGCGAATCTGGCCAGTCTGACCCTGAACAAGGAACACAAGTTAAATATTTGCACATAGATTTTATTGATACATTAAATTGTTATCAATGATTTTTCGTTACATACTAGTTTCACAACTATTCGATTTCACCTTCAACAAAGTTCCCAATTATTTAAATAGTTTCAATCCAAGTACAACATCTTCCGTTGTCTGTAATTAGTTTACAAACAAAATACCTCAATCTCTGCGACGATTGCGGCTAGCAAAACGATCTCTTGCTTTTTCTATCGTTTAAAATAAATGAAAACTAACTCATATAATATTTAAAACAACGTCTATTCTGAAATACAAGAAAAAATAATACTATTGAAAAAATAAATACTAAATCATAAAAAATTTCAATCTCCCAGTTTGGGGCCCCCTACCTCGGGGGCTCCTGGCGATCGCCAGGTTGCCACCCCTGCCAGACCGGGCCTGTCTGGCGTTATCATCACGTTCTGGAATGTAAAATTAGCTTACTTAAATGATTGCATCAAGCAGCTTGAGAAATTGAATTTCAAATGAGCATAGAACATCATGTGGCCACTATAGAATCAGTACCTGGCCACTGCTGAATCATAGTGGCCACTTTAGAATCAAAATCGAGTTCTACGAAAAGTTTAATAAATATTTTTTGAATTGATAGATCAGCCATTTTAAGTAACGAGTCAATCAAGAAGGATCTGGGCTACATGTTCATTGAGTTTAAGATGAGATAAAATGATGGAATGGACTCACAATTCTGCATAAACTATAAAAAATTCCTTATATATGGCCACTACTGGTGCTTTTACCTTATGTATTATCATAGAAATGATGACTGGTTGATTTGATTCATATTTATCATTAAACCATGCATGAAACTGATACAAATACATTTTTGTGATATGTTCCAATGAGTCAGGTTGATAACGTGGGATTGAATAGAACCTATGAGTAAGCAATCATCTAAATTCCTACAATATTGATGTAGATTTGGAATCATAGTATCTTCATAATTTTGGTTGATATGAAATATAATAATTATTGAAATTTATCTTGAGTATTTCACGAATTGTTGAATATTAAAGTATACTATGATACTATATAGTATTATGAAATACTGGGAGCAATCCTCCATAATAATAAATTATCAATTTATTCCAAATTTGATATTACGCAGATTGGAATCACCTTGATAACTCTACAAATTATAATTCATTCAATTGGTTGGATTATCAATTATTGTTACTCCACTCTGAATATTTATCTCACGATATTCAATTATACCTATGAAAATAAAATAGTATAGGCTACTATCACATCCTCAATATATCCAATACAGATGAAAGTATTTAATTATCCAAAACTCAATTTCATCCAAGAAAAATTAAATTGGAATAATTTCAATACCGATACCTGTAACTCGGAATAGTTTTGGAAATATAATTTTCTCGTGTATTTTTATCAAGAGCTCTCCACTCCATGTATATTTTCTGAGATTATTGAAATATTTGGAGAACTTATTATTCATGTACAGTAATATTATAATATTCTACGATTATCATATCTCCAAAAGGCCTACATAATCCTTTCTTCATCAAAATACGATATGCTTGACGTATTTTAAAGTCTTCGCCCATGATACAATCAATGGATTAATAAATTGATTAAAACAACATTGTGTCTTTCAGGATGTAATAAGTTTGTATCTTATTGTATTGGAACAGATAAGAAATCATTCATATACTTGAGACCTTGAGAAACTATAATTCCACCTACAGAAGCAACAATAATTATTGAATAGGAATTGTAAGAGCAACAATTGAATAAAATAAAGTATAAGAAATCATTGGTTTCGAAAGACAATTATTTTCACCAATTAATGTAAGCATTCAGAAATATTTGCGCACATGCATCAGACATGGAATGAATATCATTATGACATTATATGAAAAAAATATTTTTGATTGTTAGGTACCCTCCCAGCGTCAATTATTACAGCGTTGTATAGGCCTACACTATTTTATACAGTGTTGTTATGTTCTCAGTAGTAGAGACTCTCATGCAACATAAATTATTATACTTATCACCTCACTTCATGTAAGTTATGCTATTATATATACAATCAACTTACTACTTGAAAATTCCCATTTCATCAATAAAAAATCAATTTTCTTAAAAAAAGGATATGAAATTCTTATTTCCACAATTGAGTGAGTGGATGTGTGGTTTATAAATGCTATGTTGATTCTATAAAAATGAAACGGGAAATGATTTTGTGGAAATTCCTTATTTAATTGTAATATAGAGTGAGTTGATGGTTTCAAATCTTCAGTTCAATACTCTTAGAGATGATAAGAGCAGTCTGTTGCAACTTTGAATTGTAATCCATTTAACAACGAAGGCAATATTTATTTATTTACATTGACAATAATATTGTCAGTTGATTTAAGTTCACACATTACTCGTATACGTTAAAATGTTTCAATATGTGATCATATTTTACTTATCACAGTAGTTCCTAGTTCCTACACGAATTCGGTATTCTAGTTTCCATGGTTCCAAATAATAAGGGCAAAATCTGGAGGAGAAACAAAATTATTGAGATTACAATATATTATGTTGGGTATTGTATTTCTTGTTGATTGAGATAATTATCTCTTTAATGAATCAGAATATTATTTCAACAAAAAATTGTATTTTGTGTTCTCAGGTTGCAGGGGTTCCAGGATCGTGTGTTACAGTGAACCCAAAGACACCAGTGAGAAGGCCAATAGTGCACCTGCACAATAATAGTACCATTAGGAATACTGTTTCGCAGAGAACAATGGGACTAACCAGAGATCTCAACGCACTGCCTCAGTGAGTTCAAAATCTGTTAATAGTTCTATTAATTTCGATCAATTCATTAATTAAATTGATAATAATCAATAATCAATCAATTATTCGATTAAATTAAGTGACTATTATTAATAATTAATAATAATATTTCATAAATCCAGTTCAAGAGATCCAAGTCCAAAAAAAATCCAACTCCTCTTCATTATCAATTTAGTTAAAAATGTGAGGGAATAATTTCTAATATGAAGGAGCAGAAAAAGGAAAATAGGTTTATTATTGAGCACAAAAAATATTCTAGTTACTTTATATAGGCATGTATGGTATACTACAGAAGTCAATGATTTCTTTCATTTGAATTTAAAATAATAAGTTGAATTCTTCACAAGAAGTCTAAATTATCTATCATCTTTTATATTGTGATTGAAATGAAAGAGAAATAAACCAAGTCTATAATTAGGTGCCAATAATAAAAATAGATTGTGATTGCAGAATGATTATTATCTAAATACAGGCCTATGGTAAATTTTTATCTATTTTTTTATCTTATTTTATAAGATATGTAAGCCTATACAGAATGACAGAGTTGAAAAGATTAGAAATATTTTTAATAAGATAAATAATTAGAAATAATTTTTATTTTATAAGATATGTAAGTCTATACAGAATGGCAGAGTTGAAAAGATAAGAAATATTTTTAATAATCTAGTCAAAGTATGAGTTACATTCTTAATATTTTAAAAGTGGCATATCTGTTAATTATTTGTTCAGGTCGAACACAACATTCTATCCCTGCTTAAGTTGATTTCTTCAAGCATGGTATACCTATATGACTATTATACGCTGTCTATCATAGCTAGTAGGCTACAACCATTTTATAAGAGTACATCGGACATAGTTTGAAACTTGATTCAATATCTTCCAAATTAGTTCATCTATAATCTCTCTGAACCATTGAATTTACAGTAAGAATTGGTCTTATGAAGACGGAAGATATGCAACCCGCAATACATCTACAATTTAAAAAATACTGATAAGTGGCGTAATCTTGAACGGAATTCAAAAATATTTTAACATAACATTTCTAGACCTCATCTGAACCTGCCTACCAAATATCAACATTTTCTACCGATTGGTTCTCGAAAAAATGAGGAAAACGCCGAAAAACTCTAAGAAAAACTAAAAGATTTGGCGTATCCTTGAAAATTTTTTAAAATCCGTTCTTAGCGCGCGTCTAAACATTCAACTGAACATGTCTACCAAATTTGAACACATTCGGTTCAGTGGATTTTCAGTTCTGGTGATGAATGAATGAATCAGTGCCATTTCGCTTTTATATAATTATAGAGATTTATTCATATTAGGACTATCAATCTTACTATAAAAAAATCTAAGTCATCAATTTCAAATTCTATTACCAGTTATTATCATTTGGTCAATCATTAATTTAATATTACAAATGAAGGCTATATATAGTTGAGTTCCTTTTCTATTATGTTGATGTGAATAATAATGGAATCATTCTTATTTTCAGGAGAAAAAGAGTTGTATATTACATGCCACAGCCAATGAGACAGCAACCAAAGCACATCCACACTGTCTATGTGAAGAAGAGACCTTCAAATAATTTTTTCAGTCACAAGAAAAAGCATAAGAAGAAAGTAATTCATCATCACCACCACAAAGGGAAAGTGAAACATATCCATAAACATAAGGGTGGCTACAAACACAAGCACAAACACAAAGGAAAGCATAAGCATAAACACAAGCACAAAGGAAAGCATAAGCATAAACATAAGCATAAGGGCAAACACAAACATAAACATAAGCATAAGGGTAAATTAAAACACAAGCATAAGCATAAGGGGCATGAGAAGCATACACACAAACATAAAGGTCATCAACATCATAAACATAAGCATCATGGAAAACAGAAGCACAAACATAAGCATCATGGTCATCATAAGCATAAACATAAGCATAAGGGCAAAGTAAAACATAAACACAAGCACAAGGGTAAACACAAGCATAAGCACAAACATAAGGGCAAACATAAGCATAAGCACAAGCACCATGGTCATTTGAAGAATAAACATAAACATCATGGACACCACAAGCATAAGCACAAACATAAGGGAAAACACAAGCACAAGCATAAGCATCATGGACATCATGGGCATAAACACAAGCATAAAGGACACCATAAACACAAACATAAGCACAAGGGTCATGCACATCATAGTCATAAGCATAAGGGTCATGGAAAACATGGCCACCATCATGATGCTTATGGGAGACATGCTCATGGACATGAGTTTCAAGCATCTCATGAGCACAAGCACATGGTGAAAGCTCATCATGCACATGGCCATCACTTCAAGGCTCAACACAAGCACAAGCATAAGGGTCACTCTTTTAATAAGCACAAACATCATGGAAACACCAAGCATTCACATAAGCATGGAGGAAAACACCATCATGGCCACAAACACAAGGCCAATCTCAAACACAATCATAAACATAAAGGTAAGCTGCACCACAAACATGGACATCATGGAAAAACCAAACACAATCACAAGCACAATGGTTATCTTAATCATAAACATGGACATCACAAGAGTAATAAGCACACTCATAAACATCTCGCAAAGAAAGTCAACAAGCATGCTTACAGAGGATATAATATCAAGCCCAACAGGTTGTATTATACAACAGGGGGACATCGGTACCAGTATGCAGCAACAGAGATGCATGGCAGACCTATCCCTCCAAACCATATTCCTTCAAACCATGCCCCTCCAAACCATTCCCCTCCAAACCATATCTCTCCAAACCCTGTCCCTCCAAATCATGGATTTGAAACAGGAGGCAGTATTGACAGTGACGTCAATGACATAAGAGATGCTCTAGCAATGGTCAAAGAAGTGAATATGCTGGCTGGTGGTACTCAACTAGATCCACACTATGTCAAATATCCTTCATCAAAGTCCTCTAGCAGAATGACAGCTAAACCCAGCCGTATGGAAACCTCTGTTGACTATAGAGTAGATCCTGGCTCAGTTGATTCATTTGGCAATTTTGATGACGTCAGCTTCAATAGTAATGAGTTCAACTTCAATATAGGACCCGACCAGTTTGATGAGGGTAGTGTGTCTACTGAGAAGATGGAAATGCCTAAAAAGAAAAAGAAAAGTTATGATTATCTTGTTTCTAGTGCTGAACAAATGAATAGGAAAAATGAAAACTATGATTATCTAGTGTCTAGTGCTGAGCTGATGAATTCGCCTAAAAAGAAAAAGAAGAATTATGATTATCTAGTGTCCAGTGCTGAGTACATGAATATGCCTAAAAAGAAGAAGAAAAATTATGATTATGTTTATAGTACACCATTCACAGAAGGTCCAGTCAAATCTTCCGAATATCATGATGACTATAGAGATAGTCAGGAGGATAAAATAACTAAAAGTAAAGAGTTCATCTATGATGATATTACTCTGAAAGACCCTTTTGATCTCACTGATTACCATACTTATTTACAAGACTATTATGATAGTGTCAAGAACAGGAGTAAATCGAAGATCAAAACTATACAGGATAGCTATGAGGACCCGAAAAAATACTCATATGAAATGGATACTGACAAGTCTGAAGAAAATTATAACTTTCCCAATACATTTTATTCTCCAAAAGAGCAATCCAGTGAATCTACTGAGGTTGAGCAAGTTTTCTACAACAATAATTATGGCTCAGCTGTGATGCAAAGAAATAAGTTGGGATACAATAGTTTATACCCAAATAACACAACAAAAGTAAATATAAGATATATTATGCCAGAAAGTACAAAAATCACTATGATGAATCCACTACAAGGGGGACAGCAATGGTATAACAACTATGGCCATATTCCATTCAACCACCAGTCCTTCAAAAAGAGTCCAACAACATGATGTATGGTGAGTGACTTGGTGAGTTGATATAAATTATTTTAGTCAATTAAGAGTAGATTCAGAAACTACTACAATAGATTACAGTATATTAAGTACGGTACTATATAGTTTCAGATACATGCTAGAAGAATAATTCAATATAGAATTCATAAAAGATGAGAATTTTATACCCTTGATAGAGTAAGAATATTCACCAACAGAATGGATAAAATATAGAATAATCAATATCACTCAATTTGGGTCTCGAAATGATTGGGAATGATATCAGATTTTTATTATTGCAACTTTTACAAAATAATGTTATTCTTTAAAAATAAAAATTACAGTATGTTTAATTTTTCTGAACTCCAAGTTCTTCTTCAAAGAACATACATAGGATAGGGTACCTACGATATTAACTTGCTACATTAATTATCATAATAATGAAAGATTTGTTTTCAATATGAAGTAAATTCAGTTCAATGAATATGAATTTAAGAACTTATGATATGTGCATCAAAATTCACTTCATGATCATAGAATCAGTTAAAACAGGAAACCAACTGAGGCCTGCTTATTTTTTATTCAACTTTAAAATAACAATTATAAAATTTCCTTTAAATTCATTTTTGGTATGGTATTCAAATGATTTATCTTTGAAGAGAATGATAATTCATGATTTCATGATAGATTTCCTTTCTGATGCTTTCCTCCATGAATTTTTTATGAATACTATTTTTGTAAATTAAAGAATAATTTGAGGAAAATATTTTTCTTCATCAAGCCTACCAGAACTCTACTTTCCTTGAATTGTCGTTTTGACTCTACCTAGTTTGCTTATCATTCAAAAATGTTGATCTCATTTTTAAAGTTGGTCTATATTTGTTTATTTATTCAGTTATTTACAAAATAATAATTCAAATATAAGGTATTTTTAACGTTCGATTATGACTAATAACAATCACACATAACATTATAGATATTATAGACTTTGTGCAATAATATATACAATATTAATAAACTGTGTGCTTGAATTTATTATTACTTTTCAATGATTTCTCATTCAATAATTGTGGATTTTATTTATTTTATAAGAACCAACGCATAGTTGATACTTTAACTAACCTTTATCTATGATCTTACTTAACTCAGCAGACATTGTATCCCCTCCAGTTGCAGTTTACTCACTATTAGTTTCAATGTTTGACTTCAGTGTATCCCCTCAATCTTTGAAACTCGACCAATCAGAGAACTGTTTAAAACAAAATTTTCTTTTGTTTGATTTTTTTTAATCATAGAGTTTCCAGGATCAATATCAAATCGAACAATCAATTTTGTATGCATACGGTACCGTTCCTATAATTATTTGGAAACTGAACTTTTTATAAATTCCCATTAGCATTAATTGAATCAAAATTACTATGTTGTAACATAAGATATTCCATGGAGAATCCTCTATCAACTGGAGTTGAGAATATAAACTTCATCTATTATAATTAGAGAAGCCTTCGTATTTCAAAATACATCTCTCATTTTGAGTTTTCATTGTAGGCTAGGCTACTATAAACAATATTGGTTTGAAAAATATTGACTGATAATTTTATTCAATCATAAAAATTAATATTCCAGTTGGACATGGATTTAATTATATTTTATCTTTCTCACTAAGAACCTCCTTTTTAAAATTTTCCCCAATTATTTTAAATATATGATGTTTTGAGGAAAGAATAGGCCTAAATTTGGAAGCAATAGTTAGGCTTATTCATCAATATTTTATAATGCCTATCTAATAATTATCATTCATCCATCACCTATAAATTGTGTTATTTTTCAGTTCTGAGCAGCTCTTCACTGAGGTGTAAGTTGGATTTTCACAGAAAACTCCGCTTCAAACCACTTACTGTCGGAGAGGAACTCTTTTTTGCTGAGAAGAATCCTGAAGATCAAACTTTCATTACATATTTCACAGCAGGTAAATTTATAATTTACTGGTTTTATAACCAAGGCCCAAGGGTTTTTCCTAACTATTATTTTTTTCAAGAAAAAAAATACTTATTTTTGGAGAAATCTTTTAGATATGCCTTATACAGCATAGAATTATCTACAGCTGCCTAGACCTGTACAATAGAAAACTCATAAGAATTTGCAATAAACAATAAGTTGAAACTCATTTGTTGTAATAAGTATTGTGTTGGATAAATTTCAGCAGAAACTGTGAAAAAATTATACATAGATTAGAAACAGCAATGAATGTTAGTTATTTCACAGAATCATAATAGCCAACATGAAAAACATTTTTGACTGTGAAAAAGAGTAGTTTCCATGCGGTGAAAGGGTATGAAACTCTCATATTCCATTATTTTATCTTATAATTCTATCCAAGTCTCCATATAATAGTGATCAATTATCAATATAGGTTGGAAAAAGAATTATCTATTATTTGCCAATAATGTGATATGCTGAAATGGTAAAGTTTAAAAGTGGAAAAATATTTCACTAGCTAATAAAAATAATAGTCTGCAAAATTCATACATAATATTATATATAAATTATGTAATAATATATTGCATGACACATAAATTTCAATATAGGTATTCAACATTTATTAGCCAGAAAGTATTAATAGTATTGAAAGTATCAAGCCCACTTTATCTTAGTTTAAGTTCAACAGGCCTATATTTTTGATGATATTTTGACAGTTCCTAATGAGTTAATTTATTTTATATTAAAAAAATTCAAACAATCTCAAAATGAAATTCAAGTTGTGAGAAAAGTGAAGGTTTTACATTATAGGCCCAGCAACTGGAAATAGAGAAATAACGTATAAAAACGACCAGTTAATAATATTCATTATGATTGTTATAGACTGATAATTTTGATAAAAATACCGATTTTAGTGCTTACTCCCACTATTTATGTGACATATTATTTATTCATATTATTTTAATATGGAAAGGATAATAATTATTGCAGTGCTATTATGAGAACTTCCAATGTTACTGATACAGCTGATGCTATTCAACGTTTTCTGAGGACATTATTAATGCTCTCGTGGAAACATATTGTAATATTTTCTTTCATAGGTACTTAATATCTATTCATATTCATATAACAGTAATGGAGGGTTAAGCTTAGAATTTTTCAGCAAATGAATAGTGAATAAAATGAATAATGGGAATATCTTGTTTGAATGTAGAGGATCTAAAAAGACAATAAAAGTTATTCAATTTTTTAATTTGCTAGAAATTTGTCATTTTTGACAACACTTATTCTAGAGCCCATACAGAATAGGCCTACTGTACTAGATAAGTGTGAGAAGATTATCAATCTCAATAATCATTTAGGTACCGGTAATTGAACAATCATTTTCATTTGTTTTGGTAAGCATATTGAAAGTAGCTAGTATTTTTTTATTGTTTCAGTGTGAGAACTTCTGTCTCTGAAAAGTCAAGGAGAGGAGCAGAGGGGACAAGGAAAATTATGGATGAGGATCAAAAATAAATATTGAAAGTGACCGACAGTTAAAAGAAGCAAACATTAGTGAATAATGATGAGCAAAATAAGAATGAGCGGAAGAAGTGGAAATAAGCCTAGCGGTTCCTAGTGAAGATTAGTAACAAATGAATTATTTCCTCGTGGAATTTTTTCATAGTTCCATAGATTATACTGATAATATTGTGGATTATGTGTGATAGTTTCGTGACAGAGATATTTGAGAATAGCCCAAGTCTAAGAAATGTTATTTTTTTTAAATACCATAGTTAGCTAATTTTTTAATGGATTGTTACCTGTCATCTATATAGCCAATCTTCTCGTCACAGTGAATATTAAGATTGAATTTTTTTGTTGTTATTTTTGCATTTTTATTTATTTTTCATCAATTTTATTTTCAAATAAACACTTTTAAACGAAATTGATTTTATTGGGTAACTTATCCCAAATATTCTCTTATTCCCATTTATAAATGTGAGTGATTAGATTGTAGTAGATCATGTTCAATTTCTATCTGCATGATGCTGATAAAATTTAATTCGATGGAATGCACTTTTGGCCCAGGAAAACTGAAGGAAGATTCTATTAAATTGAAAAATAAGAAAACTCTAATATTTTCCTTTATTGCAAACTGTAGGCTAACAATTTATCCTGCTAATTTGTTTTTCTAGCCTTTCGTTATTATGATCCTTCACTTATGATTCTTTATTTCATACAAAATGTAGGTAGGTAGTGTATTGTTGAACAGTATAGTTTGATTAAAATTCAACATTTAAGATTTCAATCGTTAATGGGCGTACGCAGGCAGGGGCAGGGGGGCAGCTGCAATTTAATACTGGAGAAGAAAATTAATAATTCCTCATCTTTACTCATTGGAAGTAAGATTCTCGAATGAGAATACGCTTTTTTCTCTCTGTCACTTTTCCATCCTTTGTAGGGTTAGTCAATGAAACGGAAAATTTTGAAGAAGTCACTAATGTGGAAAAAATGTAGCGATACACTGTACAATGAGAGAAATAAAGTATTTTTTCTAGAAATAAATTGTTCAATTCTAAACATCAATATTGCTTTTGTTCAACTGACAATACTCCAAAGTTCACGCAAATCTGTCCAACAACATGCTTCTATGCCTTGCAATGGAGGACAATTCGCAAATTTTATATTAAGAAATTAATATTTTCAATTATTGCCCAATAGAATACATTTAGAAGTACATTTTTTCTTCATATTCATGACTAATAAATGATGAAATTGATTTTCTTGAAGAGTTGGTGACTTATTCAAATCTTTCTGTTTTACTTGCTAACTCTCTATATGCTCAAATGTTACTCCAGAAAATTAAAAAAAAAAAAAACATTTTTTATCTTCAATGGAGTTTCATGAGCTAGAATCCATTACTGCGAAGTTATAGCTGTGGTATTATGTATTTGAATGGAAAAATAATTGAAGAGTTGAAGGTTATTGTTTTTTTATAGCAGCTAATTTTTTGGAGCTGAATAGCCATACAATAGTGTTTCAGAACTCCCTACCAATATTCTAGATCTAGCTGAGAAACATACTACAGTTTCTAAATATTTTCAAACTGTCCGAAGTCTAGGATACCTTATTGTTGACTGGTATTTCAAATCAAGTAATATTGTAGAGAATTAAATTTTTATGAATCAGCTCAGTTACCGTCTCTTCTAGGACGCACTCAAATCTCACAAATCAGGATTCCAAGGAGACAAAAAAGACAATCAAGGCAGTTTTTAATAGATTGCTTGTCTTTTGAAGGATTGTTTAATTGTCTCGAGAAAGTAACTGAATATTTCTTCTGAAATAAATCGAATTCTAGCTATTTGTGAGACAATCAACAGGTCATTGAAAAATAGAGCCAGGAGAGAGACCAATTTGAAATTTTACATGTGATTAAAAGTGATGGCCATCTTAGGTCTCCTATATACATGAATCTGAAACCTGGGTACCGAGAAATAAAGAATAGAGAAACTTACAAGTGGCAAAAATGCAATTGTTTAAAGCAGTAAAGAAGATAAAATTTGGAATGTTCAAATAAGACAGGTACTCAACACATTATCGTTGAGGCAGAATAAAGACCTGGAAAAATCATATTCAATGGATGGAACCAGTCAACAATAAGGTATACTATTCCATCCCTTAGAAGTTGAAAAATTGAGTTCTCTCAGCTTATATTTTGATCATTATCTGAATAACCACCAAACTGGTTTTATTGAGATTCTCAGCTGATTTTTCATAAGGATTGACCACTAAAGTACTCTCTTAAGGCCCCAACAAAATTATAAAATTTATAGAGGAATGTGAAAACAGAGATTCGGGCATTCGGTTGTGTGAGCAATTGAGAATTTTGGGACAGTTTCAAAATAATATTTAGATATGTTTCTTACCCAGGAACAATGCCCTAGGATATTGATAGGGAGCTTTGAAGCACTTTTTATAGCCTAGTTATAAAATGTTGATAAATTTATTTATCTAAAACTAGTTTTTAAATTAGTTAGTTAGGGTACTTCTATTTGTATCCAAAGTGTTTGGAGCAGATTATTCAATAGGAAAATGGCTTGACCCCCCCTGGAAAAATCCTGCGTACGCCCTTGCAATCGTTCAATCATTTATCTTAATTAATGCATTCTTATAAACAAAGAATACCGTAATTTATTGCTAACTTATACTGTAGGTACTTTCCTAATGGAATCAATTCTTTATTATATATTCCTGAATGGTAAAAGCATGAATATAGAAGACCTGTATAAACTGTATAGTTATAGTGCTAGCCTATGGTTAAAGGATATTAATATTTACTTCATCAATTACGATAAATTTTTAGTTATTCGCACAAATCCATATTCAAATTATTACTGTGTGTTCCATGATACGTATAATCTGCATTTTATGGAATGTACAAAAAGTCCAATTCCAAAGTCCAATTTTTGAAAGGCTAGATTTAGAATTCAAGGTAAGCAGTTAAAATATAATGTAGTTGGTGCATTTTCAGATGTTCTCTTCTGTAGGATTGGCTTATTATTTGTCTATAATTCTTGATTTATCTTGGCTATAATTGATTCGATTTGAACCAGTTTGAAGGTGCTTCAATAGTTTCTTATGGTCATGGGAAGTGAGCTTTCATAATTATGGAAACAATTCCCAGTGCTACATACACGTCATAATTTCTTCTTTTAAAATATATAAAATATTGAGTCCTATAGTAGACAAATATAGGCTATACCAGATCAAATTGGAAGCTCCAATAAAAAATCTGCTGAATTCAATCAAAGAATTTATTCTTCTTCCCCAGCTTTTATAATTTGATTTTATTAAGCTTCGTACTTGAATTGGTATCATATTTTTGAGTCTATTCATTTTTTTTCAATACTCGGGTTATTTAACTAGATATGAAGCTTTAAGAAGTAATATCAATTCTAACAAACACTTTAAGGACCAGCTAATAAATAATTCTCATTGTTCAGGTTCTGGATTTAAATATTCTTATTTTATTCTAATCATTTCAACAAATTCATTCTTGATATTATGTTATTACTTAATAGTATATTCAAACAAATAGAACTATGATTTAATATTTTTCATGTGCGTGATAAGCTTATTAATTCTTGATCAATTTGTATTTGAATCATAATAATTTTGTATTTTAATAAACTCATAAACTCGCCCATTGACAATGATAAACTTGAAATATAGGCCTAATAAATGAGTTATAAGTATGATTTCACGTGTATATATTATTATGATTAATCAATAGAAGAGAAGCCTACAGTATCACAGAAATTAAAGATTGGATTGTATACTCAGTAGGTAGTAGTTTATATAAAAAATGTTTCTCTCATTTTTCAGATTCTAGCTTGACAATAATAAATTAACAATTAATAATTCTTTTCATACCTTCATACGGTTTGATTCCTATTCCTTATTTTTAACAAGCTCTTTATTATAGCCTAGTTGTTGTACCGTATTCTATCAATTCCATTAATAGTTCTTGAACTTCCTTGATGATGAAAAAATTTCATAGGTGAAAGGAAAAATCCAGGCACATTGTATTTGAAATATTTTATTATATTTACATTTTGATTCAAATAACAATAAATGTAGGTAACAAGAGTAGCCTATTGCATGGTAACAATTGAAGAGTATTCTTACACTATCTTGAACTAGAGCTCAATATCAGCCTTTAACAACAAAGTATTGGCACAGTCTGTGAATATTTCCTATCAGAATAATAAATCTCCTTCTGATCCCTGAACACAATGTCAACATTAATTCTTCTTCTCCTGTGTGGGGATTTGTATGCTTTGGATGAGTGTTATCCCATGATCTGCAACAAGAAACAGTGAAATATTATTATTTATAATGTTTATAAAAATAATATAGCCTATAGTACTAAGTAGTATCGTAGTTCTCATCCATGGAAATAGGATGAAAGTACAGAAATGATTGTGTAATCGATGGCTTATATTTTTCTATGATTTCTAAGTACCGTATTTAAGAAAATTAACATTCTTGCAGTTGATTTATCAATAACTTATCAAACGACTCGATGACAACTCAAAGCTGAATTTTTATTGAGGATGAAGCTACATGTAGCTGGAACTATTACAGAAATCATTGAATTAATAAAAACTTGAAATTTATTATGAGTTCTGGATGAAAGTATAGGCCTACAAAATGGTGATTGAAAATAAAACATTCTTGGACAAAACAGAGGACGACTTTCATACTAGACCTATGCAAAATAAATATGACTTCTAAAGATTTTATATCAGATCAAATAACCATTTGATGCATTCAATTAGAAAACTCGTTCATGCCGATTGAAAATGAATAGATAAACCAGCATTTCCTCGAGGGACCAGTTCACAACATGCACAAAAAACAGCACTCAAGTCACTTAACAAGTTCCTGTTGAGAGATAGATAATCTAGTCTGATTGATAAAATTGGGTCCAATCTGCGAGTTTTCTTCCGACATGCGGCTATTTAGATTGAGATTACTTAATTTTAGAAAGAAAGAGTAGCGGTAGTCGGTAATTGAAATGATAGTAAGTAAGTTTTAGTATCCTCCATATATAGGTGCACAATTTAGTAAGATACATATATGTATGTGAGTAGTTACATGGAATAGGCCTACTCACAGCATACATAATTAATACACAATAATTTATTATTGATGCATTCTATAATCATATTGAGTGAATGTGTTAATCTCTTAAACTCTTTTTTATAGGATACTCATGACAGTTCTGCTTTTTTATCCTCTTCTTCTTCTGCCAGTCAACGTCCTTGCTAATAAGACTCTCTTGCTCACTACTCTCACTTTTATAAAAACAAAAAAAATTCAACCTGTCACCTCCATATTTCATTTGTTATCAATATTTCATTTTCTCTTCTCACTTGTGAAGAGTAATTCATTTTCCATTTATTCATTTAATATATTAAATGAAAGATATGTTCATATATCCTCCTATTTCATGATTTTTTTCTATTGACCTGGAAAACTATAAAGTGATTATGAATAATTGTTTATTCAAGCTTAAGTATTAATAAATAACATTAATCAGTGTAGCTATGAGATGAGGTGAATTAATCTTTGAATTTGACATGTTAATTTTTCATTTCAAACAGAAGAGTATAGGCTTTCCAAGTTCTTCCACTAGCCTACAATTGAATAAGGAGTAGATATTTCCATGTCTGTGTCAAAATCCTAATTAATTATGTCCATAACTGATTCTCCCAGTATTAAGATCTAAATCCAGCTTGTATTGTACGTTTCCCAAGAAATTAGATTTTCAACAACTTTCTTCCCAGAGGGAAAATTCCTAACAGTCTAAAAAAATAATTGACTTTTGAAAAATTGCAGACAATCTCCCAAAAAATACAAATAAATTACATCTATAACATCTTTGTGCATTGATTGCTTCCGGCATGTAACCGAGTTTTCAAAAGTTTGTTGGTCATTGGACTATTCCTCGAATTTCAGGATATGGATGTAATCCGTGGAATGCAGCCCAATCAAGAGAACGCAATAGCCAGTATTTTTCAGAGCGCAATTCTTTTTTTGCTCGCAATCTTCGTCTATCTCTCTCTTTTCACTTATTTTTGGCACTTGAGTAAGTGAGAGGCTGAAACTACGGTATCGGCCGGCAGTTCGGTGATTGGACTTTAGATTTGGATGTGGAGAGGCTGGTCATGTTGTATAATAGCTGCCTAACTTACCTACACCAATACAAGAAATTAGCGTAATTGGCTGCGTGCAAGTGTTGTTGTTAGCTACTGATGGCATCCACTAGCCTACAAAGATCTGGATCTGGATCTGGTCAGTTGTAGATCAACTTGTTATTATGCTAATTCCGTTCGGAGTCCACTTTTACCTTTCCTATAGTCATTCTTCCTGCTCCCTCATTTGACTAGGTTGACTACTTCCACAGGAGACACAGTAGGTATATTTTCTACTACTGAATTTCCTGTGATAAGGTGCTGCTGGTTATCAATTTATTACAAATATATAGAGACTTTCATCTAATAGGAGAGCTGCACTCCAAGTTTTAATCAATCATTTTTTTCCTTTCCAATTATCGTTCCACAGAGAATATTAGACCCTGGTCATAAAGGCGATCGATTCAATAGAAATATCATTAATTTTTTTACATTTTTCAATAATTTCTCCTAAATAAATACATCAAATATAGGCCTACTACTCTCCACATTCATCTTACTGCAGAACAAGATGGAAAAGATGCGTTCCATGTAAAAAAATCTGTGAGATCATTTTTAATCTATTACAAATTTGAAGTTTGTAAGTTAGTTCGATTCCTACTAGATTAGTCAAATCCCTATAAATAATATCATTCTTCCTCAATACCAATATTTTTGCAATAGTACTATAGTCTCAGTACTCCCAGTAATAATAAGAGTTATACAGTAGCCTGCGGTATGTCATTAAACCATAATTCAATTATGAAATTATAATTTATTTCATCTACCTGTCAATTTATTTGTAGGGTTACCTATCATCAACTCACAGGTGAATAGATAGATACGGTATGTCATTAAAATTTAAAAAGATAATGTGTCGAAAAAGTGACTATTTTATCACGGTATGTGTTCTATATATTTTATTTTATTTACCTGTCATGGCCTCTGAGTTTGATTGCGATGAATAATCATGCAATGATGGTAAGTTTACCAGGACCAGTCGTTGTGATGGTAGTCGTGATGGACATCATGATGGTAGATGTGCTTGTAGACAGGCACGTAGCTCTTATGGTGATGGTGGACGGTGTGAACATGGTAAGGCACGTGGATGATGTAGTGTTCACTGCAATAACATATTCACAACATGAAAAACTTATCTAATTTCAAATGGTTGTGTCGGAAATATTTTTTCCCACCTACATTAGTAGACTAGAAATATACATAACAGTACCCTTTCTAGTATTTTTTATTTTAACAGGGCATGTTCCTCACTCTTCAGAGGTATTTCAAATGTGAGTGATTTCAGCTTCTTGAAAGGGTACCAATATAAATTGATAGTAGCCCTAGAAAAAGGGAAGGCTACTTAAATACATACGTAAGGTATGAGCAGTAAAATACAAGAATACACAGTACACAGTGCTAAATTCAGCCTTTAAGATGTTCAAGATCCAATTTCAATTATTTTACAATAATTGAACAATCCCATGATTGGGATCCCATAATTTACAACCCCATCCCATGAGATCTAGTTATAGTGGGCATGATTCAAGGACAAGAAACAATTCTGCACCTCTCCACACTAACACAACAGAGAATCAATAATATTTATGATTGTATGCTACTTCAGTTTGTGCGTTATAAGAAATATATCTTTATTAATTCGAAATCTTTAAAGCCTGCAAACCGGTGCATATTTTTCTTGCATCTCTCCTATTCAGTCTTGAACCCGAATAAGTGATGATGTTCATTAATGAAAACTGTACAAAAAACGTATTCCAGTGTGTCTTAAATAGGTGGTAAAAACTATACTGTTGCTCATTTTCATTTTCATTTCCATTTACTTCGAATTCTATGCGGATTCAGATGATTTGATAGAGGAAGAAAAGTTCCACATCATGTGAGCCATTCCATACTCTATCCACGGTCACTCGGGACGGAATAAACAAACTTTTTGAATGTGTGTGCGTGTAATGGATGGTCTTCTTCTATGCGAAACTTTCGGCAACAGACCAACAGCTGTATCCAATCACAGCTCCAGACAAGAGTCAGCTGTTCGACTGCAGCAGACTGTTTCGCATAGAAGAAGACCCACCATTACATGCAAAAACACGCAAAAGGTTTGTTTATTTCGTCTCAAGTAATCGTGAATGGACTATAGTAATATTTTGTACAATTTACATTTTATGTGAATAAATAATCCTCAGAAATTCAAAAATGATAAACGAGACTTTCTATCTTATTGAGAAAGAAAATTTCTCATTTTCTTAACTATTCAATTATTATGGATACTAAGTTGTGTTTTATCAAATTCAATGAAAAAATGTCATTTTATCAAAATGAAGGTCTGAACTTACTGTTTGTGTCCAAAGCCACCAGGCTGAGGTTCAGGCACTGGAATAGCTGAGACTAGGATTGATCCTAAGATGACACATAGGACAAACTGGAACAAAAAACAACAAGAATTTATTATAACAATCAAATTCACCACTTTTAAATTGAGAGTTTTTAATGAAAAATGCAATTTTATGCTCATTTTTCATGTTAAATCAGCTTTACAATTTCTTCCATCAAAATAGTCAAATGATAACAAAATTCAGTTATTTTCAATCCAAAATTTTTCCATTCAGAAATTCTCTGAGAGTTGGAAGCGAAAATATTTACTACCATCGATTCACACAATATTGAAAAATAATTACATACCTCAAGCAGATATCACTCTATTTTAAAGGATAGAAATAACATATATGTAGTTGAATAGGCTACTTGGAGAAAGTTATATAAAGGAAAGAATATTCCAGTTTACATGAATATTATTATTCATTACTGCATGGTAAGTTCTAAAAGAGAAATTTCAGCAGTATAAGAAAAAATATAATTTATCCAGTCAATGATAAAAAATTTGTTTGATCAATAGATGAATTTCTCTATTGAGAGATAATCCATCATTAAAGGTAAGTTCTCATCATCCGCCTTTCAACCAAATAAGAAACAGAAGTGGAAAATCGGATATAAGACCACCTATAACTAATACCATGGAGAATTTCATCAACTAGACTATCACAAAACTTATTCAATATAACACAAGTTCATAATTTTCTGTGAATTCATACACTTTTCATAATTATTTTTGTGGAGTAGAACTATTTTCATAATAGGTACTTTTGTTTATGAACTGAATAAATGTTTGTGTTGTAGGCTATTACAATTCCAAATCGTAGTCCACGTATAAAATGTAATAATTATTCCAACATGATTGAAATCCATTTTGAAGGTGCAGTTCCATCGCACTTATGACATTATTATTACCACCTATACATCTGGAATATTGTCTGGAATAATTCCAGTGATGATAACTCACTTGTTATTATCTCACTAAAATAATATCTAATTTATTGCTTATCATCTATATCAAGTTGAACTCTTAGAGAATATTAATGTCAAGATTGAGTAATTACTTCAATCAAACTGTGTACGGTAGTCTAGTAGGAGTTGAAAGGTGTGAAAGCTCATTCGTTGAGGTTCTAATAGACGACAGATCATTATTAGTAGTTAGCACTTTTTAGATTAATTACTTTCGACTCTAAAAATATATCTATATCTCTGTCCTCTTCACTTTGCCCGCATGTCACTTAGAAGACACGTGAGATAGCCCTCCTTTCACTTTCAATAGTTGGGAGGTATAGAGTACCTAAAGCGGTACTCATACCTGTTGTATTACACTCATTTTCCAAATGCTATTCTTTTTTAACTCAACACTAGCTATCTCACAGAGGCCCTATCAAGATTGTAACTTATATATTATGTGACCCAGTTGATTCTAAGTTCTATCTGGTAGGCCTTTCACTTTGGGGATGCCCTTTCAGAAGGTACACGCACCTATCCGTTTCTTAATTTCTTCAAATGTTATTATCTTCTACAGCAGATGACGGTCTGTAGTAGGTATGAGATAACCGAGATTGCTTGATTACAGAGTACTTTAATTGGGGGAAAAGGTATGTGGAATGGAAGCTGCAGGCTAATACGGTACTCGAATAACATGATCTCTTCCATGTAGAGCTACAGGAATTTGAAGAAACTAACAAAAACCTGAGTGTCTTTTGCAGAATTTAACGGGTTTCCATGATTGTATATGTAGCCAATAAATGAGATTATCAATGATTTTATTTCAATTCATACCGGTTACAAATCTCTATCATGTGAAATGGAATTTTATTAAGATATCCTCTAAATATTTTAATATCTTTCTCGTCTAATTGTAGCCTATAGCATCTAATTGTTATCTTCTAATTTTTTGGAAGGAGCTATATTTGTAATGTTTAAAGAATAGTGATTGCAAAACGTATTTGATAATATCATGAAATATGGACTATGAATTTTTCATTTTTTAAAATGTCTCAAAATTATGTTCAGTGTTCAATAGTTTTACCTTTGCTAAGGGTGAAGAAACACTCATGAAATGTTTTCCCTGATACTTGCAAAAAAATAATTTCCATCATTGTGCTTGTTTGGAGGAATATTATCGACATAGATTATTATTAAATTATTGTCACATTGGAGAATGAGAAATTATCACGAATTATCCTCAAATATATCACGAATTACTTTTCAATATCAAGGCCTATTTCCATTGATATTGCCTACCCTTGCATGATTAATAAATCAATTTATAAGAATAATATTCATTTTCCTTGTTTGCAGATTTCAGATTGAAAAATAATCATAATATTTTTGAAAAACCGCTAGTAATAATGAATAGGTTTTATAGGAATAAACTTTAATTAAGATCAGGGTTGGATATGTATAATGTGTTGAAATGCAAAATCAATAATATCTATCAAGAATTCATAACAGTAAAAATATTATTCTTATCTTTTTATGTTGCTGCTTTTCATGATTTATAAAACTAAATAGCTTAAGTTACTATCATGTTGTATGCTGTAGAATAAGAATGTAATGGTTATCGGACTATAGTAAGTAAGCACTGAAGCTACCCTAGAATCTACCTTCAATATTTATGAGACTAAATATAATATATATCTGGCTACAAATTAATAAGGATGCGATTTTCTAGCTTCTCTTCCTTCAATCGTTATTATTTCTATCGCTTTTCAGCACCAGTCACTATCAATGGAGTAACAATTATGGAAATTATTATTTTTAGTTACATGCTTTCACGAGGGAATTTATACGTATCAAATGCACTATAGAACTGCTGTTGTTATTTCCGAATAAATATATCTAAATTTTTGTGATTAATTTTAATTCATGGAAAATATTTCATTATAGAACATATAAAATAATTTTTCATCAATGAAATAGTGCTATTCAATGAATGAATAGAATAGAAATTTGAAACAAATGAATGAATAGAGAAAAACTGATTAAAATATTATAGAATGAATCTTAATGAAGAAAACAAAAAAAGTCTTATCTAGACTACCGGTGAAAAATGATTATGAATTTATTATTTTGATGATGATAAGGAAATTTCAGTTAAAAGTGGGAATTCGTTGGAAAATCGGAAAATATGATGCTAATTTAACAATAATATTACAAGAAGAATGCATAACACCAAGAAAATTATACATTGAAATTTGTTAATTTACAAGAAGAGAGAACGAAAAAAATATAAGAAACGAAAAGAAAACTCTTGGAAAAATAAAATAAAATAAAAATAAATAAAATTGGTATGGTAACGAGGAATTGTAAAAACTGCCAGTGGATAGAAATAGCATCAAAAAAATAATAGAATTAATGAAAATCTCTAAAACTTTATTAAAATATTGAATTGCTAAATACTATCAGTAGATTGTCATAACTTTTCAGATCCATGAAATCAATAGAGTAGTAATGGTGGTGATTCATAATTCTATCATATTTCAAGAAAAAAAACTATAGAAAAGTAACAATGAATTTTAATAAAATAAAAGTTCAACATAACCATGAAAAATGAAAACAGTACTCACCGATACCCTGAGCGAAGCCATGCTGCTGTGTTGTTAGATTGGAGAGTGGATTTTCCAAAGTGCGCTGAAACACTGAACACCAATGGAGTGCAACTAGATAGCAACTAGGGAGTGAGTGATAGCTTGCCTGCTCGACTGCCCGCATTTTATATAAATGGAACCTTGTGTACATGTGTGAGTGTATGTGTGAGTGTGTGTGACAGAGGAGTCAACATCCCCCCTACGACAAATACAGAGCATGGGCAAAAACAACTCCCTACCAGTGGAAGGAAGCATCCAGTGATTATGCAAGAGAGCCCCTGTCCAGAAGTATAGCAAAGGTTCAACTTAGATTATTGTCCCAGTCCTGCTAATGATCACTAGACACTGTTGTGTAATTAATGTCACTAGCTGCCACAAAAATTGTGAGCCGAAATTTATGAACCGGAAAAATTGAATTTTCTAAAGATTTTTGAAATTTCATCCCTCATTACCCTTTACTGCTCGCGCATAAGCGGGTGAGCTTCACCCTCAACAAATATGATAAACACCTATTATCAGAAGTTTCACTCTTCTTTTATTCTTCAATGAGATAAAAAATATGATTTATGAGAATTTTGTTGTCTGTAATTTACACAAATATTTTTCTTATTTAAACAGACCCCATTCAAGTTCAATCCAAAATATTTGATTTTATTCCATTTAATATTATGTATGTGAAGTGGATTCAATAAATTCTTAGTTTTCTCTAAGTGCAATCTCTTCTTATTTTACCCGAAAATTAAAATTCATAAAATATTATTAGTTGCCATAATTATCTTTATAATTCAAAACATTAGGCTATTAATCTATAAAATTTTATGAATGGAGTATATTTGTATAGTGTTTCTCCACTGGTGAGTCACAGTAACAGGAGCCTATACATTGTGAAAATAATAGAGATAATAGCCATTATTTTTCAAATTTTGAATGGAAAATGACATTTCTCTGTTGCTGGAATTGAATAAAGGCCTATTTCAGGGTCTATTATTTTCTAAATCTCTAAACCAAAGATTTTCAACCTAGCATTCAGTATTATTGATTGACCCAGAACCTAATGAATTTTCATCATATAACTGAGACAAATCATTATTCTATTCTATTTTCATTCAACAAAAACAGAATCTCAAATCAAATTAGAATGGGAGTGGGCCTTCTTGAATATTAATGATGAATAAATTAATTAACTGATTCAATGGAATTTTTATATATTAATCACACAATTACCTTGAATATAAAAAATTGATACATCACTGTCAGAGCTCAATAAAAACTCTAAATTTCATCTCATAACTGGGTGAAAAGATCTACTAAATTATTATTTATTACTTGGAACTGAAAAATACTGTACAATACTCAAAAGGGGACACCAACAATACTTTGTTCAACTTTTTCTGCAAAGTAAATCTGCATCTCGCACAGTTCAATATTTGAACATCACTATGAACAATCACACCAAATTAATGAAATAATAACTGAAGACACAGAGTTAGGTGAGATGATGTGATACAATAACAGTTGTGATACGTGCTTTTTAATTATGAAAAAATAACTATTGAAACCACGTATAGTAGGCTAATCATACAAAGCAAACTCATCATTGATTTTTTTTCAATAAATTATTCATAGCAATTATTATCAAAGCAATCATAAATATTCCATAAATTTCTTCTGTCACAATCTCTGGAATGAAATTATTCTGAAATCGATAGTAGTAGCATCGACATTCCCTCTATTTATATCACTCACTAGTGTGTTTTTCAAAACATTCAAAGGTTAATAAATTCTTCATGAAAGCTCCCCTCATTCATCGATGTTTTTTCTATGGAGAATTATGTATTTCATATTTTATTACTCCTCATCAAATCTCCTATCTTCTAGAATCTAGAATATCCAAGAATACAGAAGTACTGACTGATGTATTGTGTAACAAGTGACCAAGTGTTGTTCATTCAGTATGATAATGGAATATCCTTCACATTTTGATGAGGTCTATTTCACCAACTTTTTCATACCTGTTCACCTATTATGTAAGCAAAATCAAATGTTTGCTAGACCATTGACTGTCGTTTGTAGGCATGAATTGGTCTCCAAAATCACAAAATAAAAAAACGTGGTTGAAATTTTAAACAGAACGTTTCAAGTCTAGAAAGTTATTTTTGTGAAAAAGAAGACAAACCAGTGATAAACAGTTTTCAACTTCTAATGTTATCCAGCAGTCTCTATGATATTTATGAGTTAAATCGGAATGATTATAATTTGTTAAAGTTCATATTCTCCCGAATTTATTCATTATTGAGGATATCCCACTATAATTTATCTCAAGAACTCTAGTCTCACTACAAAATTTAAGCTTCTGTCTTATGAACGAATATCTACATCAAATATTACAATAATCATACACTTTGAAAAATTTAATGTGAAATACAAATAGTATGCCCACTTGAAACTAATCTGAATTTCCGTTACTATTTATTGATCTCTCAGAACACGAATTACTTCCCAATGAGTTTTTTAGGGTAGGTTACTGGTAATCGTCGTAAAGTGGAAAATGAAGTAGCCTACGCTACAGGACACTGGGGCTACTTATTTTTCACTTAAACTTGATGGTTTGAATTCACTATTTTAATATATTTGAGAGATAAATATATCATGCTATTTCAGTTGCAATTGAACAACAGTTTTTATTCGATTAAAAATTTGGACAAGTCAACCGTGAAAGTGTTCGAGAGTATAAAACTATAAAAATCAAAAGTTACAGTTTACGAAAGTGCAATTGGTTACGGGTTCATCAGATCCAATGGGTAATCTTGTAGTGTATAGAAGACTCTTCTATAGAAGAAGACCCTTCAAACCTTTAAAATAATTCACATCAAAGTACCCTTTTTGAAAATATATTTTTATATTTAATGTTGTTTACTGTTATTTACACTTGAAAATGGCTCTAGAACGCCGAAACATGTTGTGTAAAATAAAAATATTTTTAAAAAAGGTACTTTGAGTTTTAATGAATACAGTAGCCCTACGAGACAATAAGTATTAGAAGACTCTTTTATAACTTACATACTACTACTCTACTATTTATAAATAGTCACTGTAGTTTTGTATCCTCATTCACAAACGAAACATTCATCAGATATCTGCGTAAAAAACAGAAAACATTCTCCCATATGCGGTCAAGCTTGACAAAGCTTTGCATATGAGTAATTGCATCAGAAGAATTAGACAATTTTTTTTCTATAATTATAGATGTAACATTTATAAAAATTCCAAGAACTGTATTTTTTCTATTTGCGTGTTATATTACTGTTCTTTTTCAAAAGTTATACAAACAGTATTGTCTTCTCTTTTGATGAATAAATCATTATTTTATTTCATTTCATATCATCAGAAACTATACATAATCAAAGTACTAATATATTATTTCTCATATTATTTCACACTCCAATCTTTATCTGTGTTCTAATCTCGGTCCAACTAGTATTCTTGTATCTGTCATTTCACACACAAAACTCACAACAATGTGGGCATCATCAGGAGAAGAAAGAAATAATAATGAAATGTTCAAAATGTTTCTGAACTCAGCGAACACAGCACAAATATCTGTTAAAATTGAGCTATTAACCTACTCGTATCTGATGCATATAGTGTAAAAAGCCGCATTAGGTGCATTCCTGTAGCAGTCATTGGCATAATAGCCTATAAGGCGTTCGCTCCTGCAGGCGTTGTAAGTTGTCTTACAGTAAAAAACGGCCCGCACTTTTATGTGTTATTCATAACAGCAGTAACAAGAATTATCTACCGGATTTGTTACGTGACTATTACTCAGATACTCACAGCGAAAGTGGATGAATGCAGTAGATGCACTTGCTCTTGTTATTGGAAGCATTCATGCAATTCAAATAATAAAATATCCGAAGATGAGACTAGCTGTTATTGTATTGGTTATTGCAACTTCACTAGTGCATTATAACTTATGTTACCGGTATTTCAAATCTTATTAGAGATCTCATTCCGAATGGGAAATTACACATCCTAGGCAGGTATCCTGCTCATTACATCCATTACTTGAATAAAATCAGATTGTTTTTTTATTGGAATTCATCTTTTTATGAACTTTGGTTCAAGGGAAATCACAAAAATTGGATTTTGAATAAACATGGATTAAATTTGTGAAAGTCGTATTGTTTCCATTATGATAGGAACAATTTGTAATTAGCATTTTAGCAATCAATAGAGCTCCATGCAATTTGAACAAAATTGGAAAGATCAATAAAATTCCCTTCAATAACTATTCAGTCATTCAATTACATTATGGATACTATAATCGCTGTTATTCACACACAAACCTAGAATTTAAGTGGGCATCACCCTCAAAAATAAGAGCAGCAAAATATAGACCCTCTATGACTTATATTCCTCTGCATCGTTGTTTCATATAATCGCCAAGAAGAAAGATAGAGCAGAAAAATACAGCAACCTTTTTTCTCGTAACCTAAAGCTGCCTTAGTACATCTTTCCTCATGATTGAGAATCACGTAGCCTGTCCAAGCAAAAAAGACATTCTGGTGAGATGGAAGAATGGCTTCAGCTCGGTCAATATTGGTTGGAAAATTATACATTTGGTCTTCAACTGTAGATTAGAATGTCTCCTCCAATTCGAAACCAATTTTATAATTTTTCAACTCATATTGACCTAGCTGGAGTCATTTTTCCATCTCAAAAGAATGTCTTCTTTGCTTGTACAGACTATAGTGTAACATCATCTTCTCTGATGCTGTTTGTAACACGAACATTAATTCCATCAATATGATTTACCGAATATTCTCAGGCAACTGTGAAAAGAGTAAAAATTCATAACAACATCGTGAAGAAAGCAAATTCCATATTCAATATCGATATCACCATTATGCAAAGTGGTTTTGGAATTCGTGTCAGACTTTGCTGGATGGTAAAAAATGCTTGGAGGTGCATGCTCTTATTCTTATGTAATAGGTAGGCCTATGTAAAAAGTGAGGCTGGGGATGCTAATAAAGTACCGTAGATGATGTAGGTGCTGATGATGATGAAGTTGATGATGATGGTGATGAGTATAATCATGGTGATTTGTACTCAATATTTTCCGGTTTCGTGTTGTTGGCATCTCTAATTACACTGCATTTACAACTCTGTCTTGATTTGTTTACACCAATTCATCTATTTACTTATCACAAATCATTATTTTGGAGAAAGTAGCTATATTTATTGAATTTAGTTTCTCTAGTCTTGATAGAAATAATGGAGATTATTATCAGCAAAGTGAGAATTAAGAATTACAATTTTTAGTAAAGTAATTTACTAGTTCGAGACCTCCATAGTAGCTTATATTTTCATCTCTATATTTCTATACCATTGATTGAATTGCATGGAACACAGTCATCAAATTGGATAGAATCCCTAATAATATCAATCCAATTCATTCCCAAATTTGATAATACTTTGGAAGTTCTATACGATACAACGAGTAAGTTACCTAATAAATAGATAGATTTATACTGTACGCCTGTGAGCTCTCTCTAGGAATACTATTGTAAGAAAGATTCATTAGTAATATTATGAGTCGATACACGAAAAAGTCAATAATCCATAAGTAAGCCTTCATACATCATCTGATAATTTTTTTTAAATTGATTAGACATTATCCAGATTTTTCATCCCCAGTTCTCTCAGTATTAAAGGTAAATGGTTTTCAATTCGATTTTATTCAAAATAACACATAACTCAATTAACTCTCATAATAACACGAAGCACAGTACAAGGAAATTTCATAATAAATAATCCATTCACTTAATTCATAGAAATAACTATTCTATTTCGAATTCATTTCTTTTTATCTCATAACACTTGATTCTCCTCTTTTTCACTTTTGTCGAGGTGTCACTAGGCATGATACATAACTCGCAATATTGCAAAAATAGAAATAAATTTACTAGTTAAGTTCCCTATGATGAAGTATAATGATGTACTGGTACTATATCCCCTCTAATGATGTAGCAGGATTTCCACCTCATATAATAACTCATTATTTGAGATCTTATTAGAGATTAATAATATGGAGTTAATCCTTTCTCCGTCTCCTTTTGATTTATTGGTCTTCTCATTATAAAATTCTTCACCTGTAAGCATTTCAAGATCTAATCAGATGGAGCAGCGTTTGAAGCGACAAGTAAGATTGAAAGAAAATTTTTGAATGAAATAGGATTTTTTCAATTATTTGTGATGTGCATAATTTGAAATAATCAACCACATAACTCATAACTCAATACCCTAACGAGTAAACGTAATATCATTTATTGAATTGTTGCGTATTTTGTGTTGTACATAATCAGGGATCACGTTATTTTCCTGATAAAAAAGCCCTTTCATAGCGATCTTTCTAATAGAATATTTTTGTATAGATACATTGATAGTTAAGCACTTAGTGTATTAGCCTACACAAACTAAACTGCACAATAAAATATGTGCTACATCCAAAGTAACTGCGAATCCATACAATACGGTAGTATTGTTATTACACAATTTATATACGAGTGCCACGATTTGAGAGAACCATTTTTGTCAACAATACCCGTATTAGAAGCCACCCTGCTCATAAATTTCATTCAAACAATTCTTCATAGAAGCATTGTTACAAACAAATAAGTGCCATTATTGAGGTTACTAGCTGCGCATCAATAATTGATTACCTCCGTTAATTGATTATTACCTACGTGTAATGGTCAAGCCCAACTATTATGAGTGCTTACGAGTATATATAGTAAGTAGCCTATTCTACTGTCAAATTTGAAATTACCTTCATTATAATATGTAGTAGGTCTAACGTAATGTCTAGAGGAGGGCTTTTATTTATGAGAAGATCTTTAATTCTACGGCGATGATGATGATAATAATAATAATTATGACACTTAAAGAGAAAAATTAAGCCAAAAGTTTCAATTTTATGTAATAATAAAATAAATAAATAAATTATTTCAATTTTGTGTAACTTGACAATCATTGGACATTCATTAAACCTGTTTTTTCCCAAGTAGGCTATTATACACAGTTATAATTCAATCACATGGAGAAGAGCTTTTGCCAAGATGGCGGCTGCTCTACCGAATGCATAGAGTGTTTTTTTACGAAGCTGTTGAGGTGGGCCAGCACGTAAACCTACTCGAATGAAATACTCTTGAACACTCTATGCATTGAATTTCAATAGAACATCCGCCATCATTTCAAAATATCTTCTCCCTGCGATAATGCAATTATTCCATACGTCCATCTATATCTTCTCTTATCTCTCTTCTCAGACCATCTTGAATCCAAAGACGCATTGTCAGTTAGAGCACACAATCGAAGAATAGTTTCAATACTCCTCGAGTATGATTGAATATTGGATTGCAGCATAGCAACGATCCGCATTCAGTGCAATCAGAATTCATGAGAGTGCATTGATTGAGACAATGTTATCAGACACTGTCTTTCACTTATCTGCCGCCGAAGATATGATTCTTGATATATCACGTTCAATTGCAGGCATACATTGCATACGAATATGCTTAATTTTATTGCAGTCTTCGATTGTAACATAGAAATCAATGAGCTGTTGACCTGTGTGAAATTTATTCATTACATATCTTGCTTTTAATGCTGGTGACCTGTGTGAAATTGAAGCAAGGCATCCGAAAACATATTATGTACAGTCTTGGCTTCATCAGAGACTGAGTATGAAGAAGTCTATAATTTGTTTACCGGAGTGTTTGGAGTGAATTCAATCTTTCAAATCTTATAATAGTTGTATACTGTATTGAAGTATACTAGTCCTCGGCTTTGCATGGATTACATTTTTAGTCAGTTTGTTTCTTTAGTGAAGACTGGTTCATTTATTTATTTATTTATTTATTTATCATTGGTACAGTTCGCTGAAGTCATTGCGGACCCAGCTAACATACAACAACGTCATAAAAGATATAGCCTACAAAAATACACAATACATTATCATGAGAAACACTTAGTACCATTAGATTAAGCTTACAATACAGAACAAAAACTCAAATAACATAAAAGCAAGATAACTAGGAACTTTCAATGATTATAATTAAAAAATTCTGACAGTGAATAAGGAGAGGAGATGAGTAAAACGTTCTTCAGAACCTTCCTAAACTGTCTTTCATTTCTAATTTCTTTCAAATCAGTTGGTAGGCAATTGAATAATTTTATAGCCATATAATGTGGTCCTTTCTCTAATAATGTCAGCCTATGATAAGGAAACCTCAAAGTGAGACCGCGCCCTCTTGTATAATAATTATGCGTAATTTCATCTCCAGCATAGCGAGCCTTATTAGATATGTAATAGGTGAGGGCCTGTAGGATATAAAGAGCTGGCACAGTAAGAATCTGTTTCCTCTTGAAGTGAGTTCTACAACTCTCCCTAAAGCCCAGTCTAAATATTATTCGTAGTGCCTTTTTTTGCATTTTAAAAACTTGATCTTGCAGTGCAGAACCACCCCAGAACAGAACACTATATCTAATCAGAGACATGAAAGAACACTGAAACACCGGGAGACTCACAACATCCCTTAACCTTCTAAGAACATATAGGACTCTTGAGAGCCTACCACACAATATTATGGACTCCTCCTTCCATTTCAATCTACTATCAACACAAATACCTAGAAACTTCTTTGCTTTGGAAATTTTTAATTTGATTCCTGGGCCTAAATCTAAATTTTCCAGAGGGTTGCCGAGGTTTTGAAGAGAATTCATAGTTCTCCTAAGGAATGTTTAGAGCGCAGTCTAAGCAGGGTATCAGAAGAATTATAACACATAAAATCTCTATATATGAAAGCAAAATGGCACTGACTGATTCATTCATTCATTCATCACCAGAACTAAAAATCCACTGAACCGAATGCGTTCAAATTTGGCAGGCATGTTCAGTTGGACGTTTAGACGCGCGCTAAGAACGGATTTTAAAAACTTTTCAAGGATACGCCAAATATTTTAGTTTTTCTATAGTTTTTCAACGTTTTCTTCATTTTTTCGAGAACCAATCGGTAGAAAATGTTGGTATTTGATGAGCAGGTTCAGATAAGGTCTAGAAATGTTGTGTTAAAATATTTTTGCAATCCGTTCAAGATTACGCCAGTAATCAGGTTTTCAAAATTGTAGATGTGTTGCGGGTTGCATATCTTCCGCCTTGATACGACCAATCCTAACTGTAAATTCAATGGTTCAGCGAGATTTTAGATGAACTAATTTGGAAGATCAAGTTTGAATCATTGAATCAAGTTTCAAACTATATAAACTTCCGATATACTTCCCAAGGTTACGCTTAATATTAGCGTTTTACTATTTTTGGAATTTTCGGAGTTTTTCTTAGATTTTTCTTGAACAAATTGGCAGAAAATGTTGAAATTAGGTGAACAGGTCCAGATCAGATGTAGAAATGCTGAAATAAATTTCGAATCCCTACCGAACGGAATTTGCAGGCGAGCGAAGCGAGCCTGTTTGTCCTACTTTGACTCAGTTTGACTCACTTACACTGCCTATACTGTCGGGGGTCCAGGGGGCGGAGCCCCCTGGCTAGGCGGAGAAGGCGAGCGAAGCGAGCCTGCCGGCTAGTATTGAATATAATCCACGCACTCGGTGAACAGAGGATGGACTCGGATTGTTGTATAGATTAGGTTTCGCGAGATTGCAATTCCTTGAGAGGATTACCCTCGGATAATATTCAACCTGCTGGTATAGTAGAACACTAGCGCATGCTTGTAAGTTAGAATAGTTAGTTATATCAATGTGTTCAAACTTCCATTCATTCAGGTTTAATGAAAATGGTCAATCATTACCTGAGTACTGTTCGATGATTTTTCTATCTTTTTGTTGGATTATGATATACTGATTATCACTAAGTTGATAATGACAGTAATTAAAGCCCTGAATTAATATTTGATTCGATTATACGAGTAATACCATAGCTACCTATAATATTAAATGGGGTGATACATTCATTTATTATCTATTTCCATGCATACCTACATCAAATCAATATGACATAATATAACGTAGGGTAACATACAAAACCCAAATACAGATCTAATGTAATGGAGTAATATGTAAACATATTATTTTTTAGGTTTTCAATTATTTTCATAATTTCTATTTTGCGATGTTCATGGATATTTTACCCGCGGAAATAGGAAACCATTTATAAATCACAATAAATTAAGATTCTCTGATAAAAGTCCTACTGTATTTGGTATGAGACTTTTCAGAAAGTTGCCAAAAAGTCTGTCTACCTGTCCAAGAAATTTCAAGCATGAAATTTATAGGTATTTAGTAGATAAGGAATATTATAGTATAGATGAATTTTTAAACGATACTTGACTTCTGTGTGTGAGTAAAATTTTTACCATGTTGTTATGTGCTAACTTTTTAATTAACCTACATTGTTGTTTTGATGTTTTTGACTTGGCCTGCGTGTTATGATGTTATGTTTGGCTCAATAAAGTGAATTTGAATTTGATTGATCTATATGACACCTATAGTTGAAGCAAGTGGATCTTTAAAGTTATGACTGGTAGTCTAAAGCTACTATACTTTTACAAGATGGATCAAAACTGGATCTCGTTCTAGCACATGCATCTACTATAGAATATTCAATTTCACAATACCTTTTTATGTAACAAATTTGTATACCTATCACTTGGACTATCAAACAAAATATGCGTGGAACAATAACTATCATTCTGAACCAATTTTAATAACCACTATCATTTTAAACTAATTTATTGTGACAGTCCAATTTATGCACTCCTATGTTTCCAGTTCTGACTGCCTGGAGCGGATTACTCGGCTATGAAATTAGTCACGGTAATAGATCAATCACGAGGAGTCAGCTAAAGGGATTTACTCGGAGTTCAACAAAGTTCGAATCCATGTCGAAAAATTTGAAAGGTGTCTGAATTTGGAACATGTTATATAAACAGACCGACTCCGCTGTGGGTCATCGACTGATGTGAGGCAGCAGTTAGTAATTATCGACACCCAAAATGTAGGCTGATCATCGCCAATTAGAGTTATACAATTCACTCAAATTTATACCTACACCTACTTCTCCTGCCCACCCTCAGCGAAGCCACTCCATTACTGAAATTGACTAACGAGGTACGATAAATCCTCATTTATTTCTATCAAACCAATAAAATCAATTCGAGTCATTTCTAAGTAGCCTACTTATAATTATGTAGGCCTACCATATTATCAACTCAATATAATTCTCATGTATATTGAGATTCATTATATAGGCCTATCATTTAATCATTTTTTGGAAATTTCATGATACATTTTTGAATCATGCTATTGGGTGTAGAATACATAATCAATTCTCACCTTGCAATATTGAAAATTAAAAATATTTGATTTCGTAACAAACCTACATTGATTGTGGATAAGTTTGTCCTGATAAACATACCCTACTATCCTTAATGTACCAGCATAAATATTTGAGTTATGGGAATTGATTGAGTTAAGAGTACTTTTGTTTAACGCTCATTCTGGCCGCTTTAAATGTTCAATCAAATATTGCCGAAGCTATAAATGAATTAATCAACTGTCGATTCTACTATGTAGGCTAGATCTAGGAACCAGTTACAGTTATAAAATATCGAGGAGTAAATAATATTACATACATTTACGAAGATGTTTCTAATAAAAGTATACAATACCCTATTAGAAACTTCAGTAAACAATCCGAATAGTATCGAAATCGCTAATTTGTGGGAGCATTGAAATATCTCCCATGAGTCAATCGATTTCTCTCGTACGGTGCAAAATTAAACGCTTTTCTATCATTAAAAGAGGTTTCCTGAAAAGCATCCATGTTCAACCATGCTGATCGGCTGGTATCACGAGCACGATATTAAATGAGTTATAACAAGATTGCTTGTGAAACAATGTAACCAGAGCATGTAAACAGCGAGCACTATCAAAATAATAGCGATGAGCTGCTAGCAAAATATTTCAATTGCAAATGATTGAATACTAGGAGCCATTGGGACACATTTACAAAGTAGAAGTCAACTTCAAAAAACGAGATCTGAATTACTTTTTTTCAACTTCAAAAAACAAAATAGTTCAGACCAGACTTAAATTTTTTTATTTACTTTGTTTTAGTTTTCCTTTTAGTAACTATCAGCCAGGAAAACGTAGAGTGAAACAATGAGGAAGGAAAGACAGTTCCATTTCTGTTCCGAGAAGCTCGAAACCAGTTTGAGGACAATAAATTTATGCATGTTGTCTGTTGTGAATCTGGTCACTTGGGACACGTTCAAGTGAGAGTCGGAATCTCCTGTGACCCCGATTTTTAAAAGAATAATAGTGAATCGAATAACCAAATATCACAATCGTAACTTGATGATACTATCGTCTTCAGTGTTTCCTAACAATTTGTGTAAATGACAACGAAGTCTGAGAAGTAAACTAAGCGTGTTTACATAACTGAGTCGGTCAAATGTGGACGACCCCTTCTCATTTATAATATTACGCCGGTAACAGTTCGAGAATGAGTGACGATTTAATGCCTTTTGTGAAGCAGGACTCCACGTTACTTTCCAACAACCGGTTCAAACTTAGCCTATAAAACTGTATTCCCATCAATTCGTAATCACTTCCTTAGGTCAGTTGCAGTGCTGTGAGCCAGTTACCGTAACCGTAGCCTATCTGCTACAGTTCAAACAGATATATAGAAAGAAATTTCCACTCGAATAAATTTGAAACTTATCTGCACTTGATTTGAGAGTACTTACATGAGAGTATTACATGTTCAATATTGCTCTATTAGATCATGCAGGGATGCAAGTAGCTCTTCACTCTGGAAGGCTGTAGCCTATCCATCCCAAAGCGGGTTTTAATTATAATCATTTTTTTAAAGAATTGAAACTGGAGGACTGATTAGGGAACCTAAATTAGGTATAACTTCAAAGAATGTTTGTCTTTAGAATAACTGTTGAAATGGTATATTAATTGCTTCAAGTGTAACAAAAAAGAGATGATGATAATAATAATAATAATCTCTCTTGACTCTCTCAATTATTGAGTCAAGTGAAATCGAAAATATTGGAAAGAATTTAAAATTTTATTTCCTAGCAGTCAACAGTTGAACAACGTAGATTCTCATATGAAAAAAGCATCAAGAAGCACTGAAATATTCTGAAAATTATTTGAATAGATGTTAAATCTTAGATGTATAGTAGTAGAAGTAGAAAAGGTGTTCTCCTTTAAAAATCTTATGAAATGAAAAATAATAATATGAGTACTCGCTCGTGATTGGCGTGAGGGCGTGATTTTTATTATTAGCATAAACCATAAAAATGAATCAATAGGTTGTGAGAGACGTAGACTGCTTTTCACAATAATCACCATAATCGTGTCATTTCTTGAAATTGTAACTGTAAAGCCGCGTATCGACAGTCCGAGGCATGAGCTACGAATGCCTCGCGGTACAGTCTGTTGACACAAAAAAGAGTACTACTACTAGTATACTATCTACCGCGTATGTGTGGCACATGCCACGGACTGTCGATACCGGGTTTGCTAGCAGCGAGGCAAACGCTGCACATAATTCGCAGCGAGCAGTGCCTGTTGCCTCGCAACGCACAACGAACAATTCTACAAACTAACCTCAAAATTGTACCCCATTCCTATGCATTTTTGTGATTGAGAATTCTTATGGGTGCAGAAGGTTCTAATAGGCAATAATAAACATTGCCTTAAATTTTTATCTACTAATTGAGTACAAAATAACCTCCAAAGTCCAAATTATCAATTGTCAGAGCTTAGTTGCTTTGTCTCCCGCTTGATGGCGCTAGTCAATTTGTCAATTTGTTCGCGTGCTCGCATTTTAGGTTAGGCCGGTATTACACGATAATAGTTCTATGATATGATCATATAAAAATATGTTTTGGTATTTTCATCTCTTTTCATATGATCAGATATGCTCATAGAACTATTATCGTGTAATAACGGTCTTACAAAAATTGCAGATCACACATATGCCTCAGCCATGAGTTCATACTTTTTTTGCGTCAACAGACTGTACCGCGAGGCATTCGTGGCACATGCCTCGGACTGTCGATACTCGGCTTAAGAAATTAATAATTCTATTAAACGGAGTGAATGATTATATATTTGAAAATATAAACGCTTCAGTAACTTGATCTTGAATTATAACGGCAATTTTTAAAAGAAACTGATATATGATGATAAACTCCAATATAGTTCCGAGTTCCGACTTCAAGAGGTACCTGATTCCAATTCCACATAAGAGTAGTGCTATACAGTAACTTTTTTGTTATATTTTATCTTCAAGCTATACACAGAAAAGAACAATAATTATATTATTATAATTTATTCTAGAATTATTCTAATTTGTAATTTCAATTAAAAAATGAGCGGTAAATGTATTCCGCATGATGTGTTAATCACTGGTGACTCGTCAGGTGAAGTGTCCGTAATCCGTATCCTATACTGTACAACAAATCACGTTTTCTTAAGGCACGAGCCGGCAGTGGTGTTTAATGAGAAATAAAGATGATTTGATATAAGTTTTCAATTTCATTGAAAACATCTTATGTAGGTATTTATAATCAGAGTTTAGAAAATTGTAGGGGTTTCAATTTCTGTTCATTACTAACAGTTTATTTATTTTACTACCCAATATATTCAACTACAAAACATTTTCTAATATCAAAAGCTATAGAATCTTTGGAGTTTTTCAATTTTAGAACCTTTCCTTTCAATTGAAACAATAGCTTAAGTAATAATAGCATGCCAGCCTAATGTATGTATTCAAATAACATTTTATCCAGTGAAAAGTCGTTGGATTCTAGATCTAGTACAGAGACAGTAGGCTATACTGATTAGGCCTATACAATTTCTATAGGATCAAGTAAGTAAATCAAATTGTATGGAAGCCTCAAAAATTAACTGTTATTGATTTTTCAGATGCGAAATTTCTAATAAATCTTCAAAGTAGCAGCACATGATTTCTAGGAGCATTGATCTTTGAAAATCAATGCAAATTAAAAATACACTACAAATAAAAGCATTTAACTATTTTGATTCAGACGGCAACTTGACCAACTATAGGTATGCGTTAGCTGAGAAGTTACACAGTTACAATACACTTGACATTGTATCTGATTGTATTCTCAGTTTGCGGGAGCTAGGCTATACCGTATGTAATATGTTGACTTTAATAGTTCTTCATTTAGTAAATTTTTATTCCACAATGTATAGCCTATTATTTTATCCATGTATGGTTCCATTACTTAAAATAGAATACATTGTAAAATATCAATGAAAAATGCAAAAAATAGTGAACTCGAAGCAACTTTGCACGCCACTTCGATACTCTACTCAGCCACTTGTTGAATGTCTGTGAGAAGTTAGCAGATTCGCTGCTAGATGTCAGGAGCTCGAAAGTTTTAAAGATAGAATGGCAACAGTCACTTTGAATTGTGGTTCATTATGATGGCTGTATTGGTGGTGATATGCCAAGGTTATTACAAGAAGGTTGTTCCATAACTGCCTGATTTTGGGCAAAATGAAAAACAGGTGGGAAGAGTAGAATTTGACGTAGTTCAGATCAAAAATTCTAGTGCAGTGCGCATGCGCTAATATTTTTTAGTGAAAATCACATATGTTGTTGATTTGAACTACTACGTCATTTTTTGCACTTTTATAGTTCCCGAAAATCGGAACAACCTTATCTTATAATAACCTTGAGGATATGCAACCTAAAAGTTAACCTTGAAAGGTGAACCCTATTCATATGATAGGACTGCCTTCACATTAGACCATTCATACTCTATTTTGGTATTAATGGTACAAGGCCTTTACTTTCATCGTTTGCAACATAGAAATAGTATCAACAGGTGCGACAGTTAAATTTTTATAGAATGTATAGCAACTCTGCACATTCCTATTTCATGGGGCAGAATATCTTTAATAGTGATCATTGTGTGTGAACTTCCCTAAAATCTCTCACTAACTCGTATTCAATGAAACCGTAGACCATTGTAAAGTTAAACATCAACCAGGTTTAACACTCTAATACCTCATAATATAAATTATTTTAATAAAATTTGTGTATGACAATTGAAAATATAACATAGGCTATAATTCTCTTTACGTTACTTTTGTTTCGGAGCATACTCACTTTCATGAAGCATGCCAATTTGGCAAAATTGGTTTCCAGCCTAATCCTAAACAAGCTAATTCCAAACTTCTCTTTAGAATTGATTATTCGAAAATTTCATGTCAATACACACTCAATTAATAAAATTTACAAATGATCTGGAATATATCATTTGATTGGCTCTTCATCTATTAATCAATTGATTGATCAACAGAATAGTTCCAATTTAAAGCTATTTTAAACAATATCAGAATAAAAATATGACGTTGATGGTAAGCATACAAGATAGAGGACATGATGAGCAAGAGAGGGTAAGAGTTTTTAATGTTGTATAATTACCTAATTTTTCTTACCACTGAATATTCGAAATACCCTACACAAAAAGGATTCAAATATCATAATATGTTATTGACTCATGATACTTGAGTATGATTTCATCAAAATCATGATAGATATTAATAAAGAATTCCATCCAAGTTAAAAGAATACTATAGTATTATAACTTATCTCTTAACTTGAGCCAAAATCATGAGCCTTGTAATTTTCGTGATGTGGAAAATTTCTTCGTTTGGTTATAAAATATTCACTTTCCATTATCATCGAACTTCTAATGATTGTATGCTATTTCCGGAGATGATAAAATGTTTCTAATAAAGAGGATTATCCATTCATTTCTACTGGGAAGGGTCTTGGGAAATAACATTCAATCACTTTTATAAAAAATATTATTTAAAAAATACAAAACAATAACAATAAACAGATAATGTAACAATATTTTGTAAATGGTACAATAAGATGTTTAATAAAAAATTAGGCGATAACGAATGACTTCAATAAATAATAAGTAACACATACGTTCATAATAATAAAAATAAAGCATAGAAGTAACACATACTTTTATAACATTTGGTAAGTAGAAAAATAATTCTGTGATAACTATGGCTGCTGATGAACTTGCCAAAACAAGAAGGGTGTCATAATAATTAAGTTTTAATATTTCCTCAACAATCGATTATCCTCATTTCAATCAGAATATAAGATAAACTAAATCTGAAATTTGGATTAAACTTTGGCACGAGCATATCGGCAAATAATTAATAAAAATTTGAGTTATAAAGTTTTATTGTGATGAGTATCTTTTCAGATCGCATGAGATAATTCGTTTAGATTATATCCATATCATATAAATGGACATAATATCCAGTTTGTCCAAATGTTTGGATTTCATCAAATAACAATTTCAACATAACAGTTTTTGTGATCCAACAAGGATTTAAACTCTTCACTTCATCAAAATTTGATGAAAAATCTATAGTAATATAATTATATTATTTTCATATACATTCGACGACGATATTCATAGACATTCATACAGTATTTGGAATTCATTGATCAAAATTTTTATCATCCAATTCGCGTAGATCATCTCATCATTATTTCTTCACATGGAAACTTTCCTTATCAATTATTTAAAATGAATATACAGGTTTATTAATCAACTTTGGAAACTGTTTTTAAAACGTTAAAATGAATAATTTGAGACATGGTGGAAGCGTTTTACATGAGACTTACTCATAATACTGTTAACAATAAATAAGTACTTACTTATAAATTCGATTATATTATTTGGTTTGCATCATTTTGATTCAAAAGCTCACTTATCATTCAGTATTTTGTTTCTTAGTATCAAGTCATATTCCAAAGATTCCACCAATATCGGTAAATAGTGGGACAATCAGAAGAAATGAAACTAAATTATTGGTATTATTCTGTACTCTGGAGAAAATACAGCCGAGTAGCTAGTAGCTAGTTGATCCTGAGATAACTGTTATCAAGTTCACTCGCTCCTCTCCGAATATTCTCCTTTTCTTCTAGGATGATGAAACCCATTGCACAATCTTGAGCTTGAGCTAGGTCAGATACTCGACAGGATTATTATCTGAAATAATATAAAAAGTACGATTAATTCAGTATCAAATATATAAAAAAGATATAATCAAACTATAGTTTTAGGCTGTAGTCAATATTATTATAATTATAGTCAATATTATTATATTGAACATACATAATATGGTAACTTGGGGAAATATGGCTTAATGTTTCATATGTACTTTGCTAGCATTTTTTCAATATCCATATAGCCTTTCATGGTTCAACGATCAGTAAATTTAATGGAGTTACTTCAATTGGACTTGTTATATTAATATTTTTATTGAAACTAACGCCACGATTTTCGAATTTCACGAGCTTAAATCTTGCTAATGGTATTAATAATATTCTTCAGTAACCCGCAATAAATTTCGTGCACTTGAATTTTTCTCGAAAAGAGAAAATAGAATTACCGTGTGAGAACGAACAATTAAGAAATTGCATGGAATTTCAAGAAAGATCAGTGTTCCGTATTATTATAAAAATGAAAGTGAACTTGACAGCTCAGGAAAAATAATACCGCTGCTGAAACAAACACTTACTGAATGAAACGGAATGCCATTATTTGCACAGACTGGACAACCACATACCAAGTAGTGTGGTATTAATCAACGAAAATAATAGGGTCGTTCCACCTTGAGGAATTACGTTATCTTCCGTGTAAAAACTCTACTATTATTTTATTCTCTAAGCAATTAACAGCCTATAATTATTATTACGCTACAAATAGCGAGGCGGAAAGTGACGTTTTTTTAGTAATTTCACTTCTGCATCAAGCGTAAGTTACTCTGTGAAAGAAATTTGTTGATTCTGTTATCTTCAACAGAAAGGTCAGGTCAACGTACAGGGATAAAGTTGGGGACACTATTTTGATCAGAAGAAAACTACTAAAAGAAGTAATAAATGCTACCGTATCACTATAGTCCTGGATCAATGTGAATGAAAAACCCATCCCTTTTCACATACGGTACTGTTAGGAAGTTGAATTTTGATTCTCCATTAATCAATCGAAGACAGCAAGTTATTGAATTGTACCGATTAATTAATAGGCTTCTCTTCTCCTAATCAATAATAATGAAATCCATGTAGAATACAGATAAATGGTACTCCAATCTCGGTTCAACTCATAATCAAAAGTTAGTATAGTACGACCAAGCAGAGAAGAGCCTCTGGCAAGATGGAAAAATGACTCCAGCTTGGTCAATATTTGTTGAAGAATAATAAATGTGGTCTTAATAGTAGATCAAATCGTTCCCTACAATTTAAGATCAAATTGATTATTTTAAAATCAATATTGACCAAGCTGGAGTCATTTTCCCATCATGCAAGAGGCTCTTCTTTGCTTGATCAGACTATACTGTGCATTAGGTACAGCATTGGGTTGGTTTATCAATGTTTAAAGAATAGTATCGTTGTTAACCTTTAACGAATGAATTAAAGGAATTAACTTATTGACCGATTAGACTACATCCGATTTTCACTTACTTGAGTGAGCTGACGTTTCGTCGTTATCACAGACGACATCATCAGAGCAGGTAGCCTATAGTAGGTGTAGAGGGTATCATCAGAGGGTATAGAGGACTCTACACTCAGTGCAGATTTATATTTTTTCCATATTCTACACTCAGTGTATAACACTCTACCACAGACAAGGTAAATCCTTCTCTGTGCGTCTACACCAGAAAGATTTAACTTCTCTGTTCCTCCAATCTATGATTGATCATGTCGTCTGCGATGGAGACGAAACATCAGCTCACTCAAGTAAGTAAAAACCGGATGTACCCGGTCAATAATTCCATTGAAAAATTTCGTTGTGACAACAGCAAGAGTAGACATCAATTAGAGAGATGAGAGAGACACTGTTCCAGGTAGAAGAGTTTGGAAATCATGTACTGATAATGATTTCATTTATCATAATTTGATTGTAAAGACTGGGCATTGAGAAAAAAATGCTCGGCTGTTAATTTTAGAATTTTTTTCCACACAAAAGTATAATTACTTTTAATTGATGAAAACAACATGAGTTCAACCATCAATTAATATGAAAGTTCAGAATTATTCTAATCACTGATGAAACAGAGCTATGCCGCTCATTGAACATTTCCCACAATAATTGATAGGTTGACTTAATAGAGCCCAATCATGATCACATTCAATTTATCAAACAAAGATTAGGAACGGAAAATTCTCTTGATTGAGAATGGAACATCTCTCATCATCATCCCTCTCATTACCCACGCACAAGCATAAGAGCTCATGTAGGCATAACTTTAAAGAAAAGGAACCATTTTCTTGATTGATCCACCCACCTTCAATACCCGTCGTGGTAATCATGATGGAAATCATGATGATGGTCATGGAACTCATGTTCATGAGGATGATGGTGATGATGATGATGGTGGTAATCGTGATGATCGATGTGATGAATGACTGGTATTTTCTTTAAAACGTAGTGATGAACTGTATGGTATTTGATAGGAACATGAATGATGAATTTCTCCCTGGAATTCAGAAAATTTCAACCGCATTATCATTTATCAATAACAACGGTTATTATGTCTTGGAAATAAACTACTAAAACTAATAATGATATAATACAGTGTGACACACGGAAGATGGACGGTTTCAATGGAACAATAGGCAGACAATTTTGAAATAAAAGCTTATTTTCTCACAAAATCAAAGCTTATTATGTGTGCCATTTTAGTTCACGGAGCTCATCACCTGAAATTTCAGTATATTTTTTAAAAATAATAATGTCTTCAAGGTAAATTTGCATTGAGTCTTTTCAACCGCTAGTCGGAAAGTAGAATAAATTAATGAACTGAAAGTATAATATTGTATAAGTATTGTAGGTATGAGTTGCAATACTTGAATGTAATTAGTAATCTGTGCATTACATGTCAGATCAGATTTTCTCGAAGCTTTATTGAACCATAATTTGCAATATTCTCCATAGTTAAGTGCACCGATGGAGAAAGAAATAAATAGGCAAGTTAATCAATGAGCACGATGGATAAAAGTGATAGTAGGAAAAAGAGGCAGACCAGAATCAGAAGGTAGAACGCACAACCAATCAATCAAAACAGGAAGATGTCTGAACAAAATAATCATGTCCGATTGAGAGTGAAATGAAACTATATACTAGATCAGAATAGGCCTACAACTCATAACTACGTGATATTCAATAAATTGACCAAGTCTACTAGCTTGAACGCACTTGTACTCAACAGGTAAAAACGATCCTTATGCTTCTGATTCCTTCTCAAGACCAGTTCAACTTTCATTTTCATTTCTTTCAATCTGATTGAACTTGAATGTATGCGACGTTTTCAAGTATTTTTATAACTTAAGGAAATGATACGAACAAGCCACACCACAAATTATCGTTAATTTAGCGGACGAATTGTCGCCATGCCAGAGAGAAATTGATGTTATTATCCAGCTACGCATCAGTTGACAAATCAAGATCTGGTTCTTGTTCAGCTTGTTCGGTTACAAGTTGCAGAGTAATACGGCATCTTTCAAGAAATTTTCACATGATGATAGAGTAATGATTAATTTCTATACAATGAGGTTTGAATCACTCACATTTATTGAATTAGTTTGCATGTATAGCTGTAAGAGATTGAATTATAAGTTTTCCTAGAATTCTAGAAGTTTCTAAAAAATCAAACCCAGGATTTTGTGAGTAACATTGATTTGACCAAGACCAATGAGTCATTTCTGGCCGAATACTATGCTGGAAAAATTGAAACTTTTATTCGATGGAGCATTTTTTTTCTATACTATACTGTTATAAAAAATATGTTTGTATATGGAAACTGTTATCAATTATATATTTATCAACTGTTTATAGTTGATTTTACTCAAGGTAATTGAAATGCAATAAATATATAGGCCTAAATCTATTACTGTATCTTGCTTTCACATGCCCTGATACTCATTATCACAGGGTGTGCTTCATTGGGATTTCGCATTATTATGATTTTTTCACGTAATGATTAATTTTCATACAATGAGGTTTGAATCACTCACATTTATGAATTAGTTTATCGCATCTATAGAATGCATATATTGAATTAGTTATTAGTTTGCCTGTAACCTATAAGAGGTTGAATCATGTTTTTTCTTCATTATCGTGACAAATTTGGTTTGTAGCCTAGTTTCATTACAAGAGTTCTATAATTTTCCGGAAAAACAGTCAGGATTTCTTGTTGAGCATTTGGATAAATTTCTACATTTCTTCCTTGTTCAATTAATTTTATCCACATCAATAATTCTACATTCGAATGGATATTTTTTTTAAATATTGCATTCCTAGTAGCCACAAAATACCATGACATAACTTATTGGATTCACTCTAGTGAATATTGGTTTTATTATTAGGCCTACTTGTTGTCAGCCTACTGAGATGCAATGTTATTGGTTTAACAACTTATGATATTTGGTTCCAATCATTTCCCTTTGTTCTTTTCCTGTAAGCGGATGTGGAAATAAAATGCAAGAGTTGTTCAATTCTATAAGAAGAATAGTTGAGCAATTGAAATTCATTATAAATTATATTGATTTCCAAAAATTACTGATCAAATTGTTATAACTTAACGAGAATAATCTCTAGTTAAACGTTTGTGAACAATATCGTCTTCTTAGGTCACGCTCTCCACGGATAAAAATTTGTTACTATATGGTCGCAATTATTTGTTCAACCTCGTATTTTATTGAACAGTACCTCTACCATACAATAATTCTATGTTCTTAGTTTTTGGAATCAGAATGTTTCGTACAATATTTGAGACCAAGTTCAAAATTTTTATATCAATATTGATCGAGCTGGAGTCATTTTCCTGTCTTCTTTGCTTGGACAAACTGTAACTTAAGCTAAATTCTGTATTTTAATAACTTATTCACAGTATTTTATTAACATTCACTTCAACAACATAACTCACGATGAGTACTGTTCATTTCGTGAATACCTCCTCATATCGTTTCATACAATAAACATTCAGATCCTACTAATATGATAGCAGGTAGACGTAGAGTATTGAACAAAATTACGATTACTTCACAAAATTCTATATTTTATAGTGAGATGTGAATTGATGATATTCAAATTGTAATTTCTTTCCTACAATTGAGGTGAATATCCTCTCCATATAGGAAGCCTTTTGATTCGCGCATGCCCATTGATTGACTTCCGTAACAAGAAGTGTGTATTCAATTATTGGTGTTACAGTGTAATTGAAAACAAGCGAATCAAAGTTGGACATGCGATCCAGAATGTAGGAACGCGGCACACCGAAAACTACTTCCGCTGAAAGTTTTGATCGCGAACAACTTTTAAATTACAGCGCGCGTCTCACTGATCACATGCTCAAACCTTGACCATCAAAGTTACGGATTATGCACATTGCTGGGTCGGTCTGTCATGCTTCATTCTTGTTACCGTACTTTACCTGCCGCGCGTAAATTGCGTCATATGCAGCTTCCTTGATCGGCGGCCTTATTATTGCACGCTTTCTTTTCTCCTATTACAAGCCGAATAAAACAGAGTACCAACTAATTACAGTTGGAAAAACTCCGAACTAGAAAATTATGCGTTACTTTTGCTTAATAACGGTTATAAACTTTACTGCGGATGCGCGAGCACAATATCCACTTGAAACTGTTCTGCTCCATCAAGTGGGCCTACACTTGCTCTTCAAATGTGATCGTGAACTTCTAGTTTTTCGTCTTGTATGGTACGCGTGCGACAGTGTTTATTGTGATTAACTCCCTGAAATTTATACTCTTTCTGGGGAAATCCATTTTTAATGGGAAAATTCATACTCTCTCTGGATTTACGCACCTTCAATAGTTTCAAAACAGTTGTTATCTAATTTAAGTCTCGTAAGATCCGCGGACCTCATGGTTGGTCGAAGGGATGGCTAGTGGGAACCTCTGCCAGTGTCAAGCTACAAAAATAATTATTTCATTGAGATCATGAGATAGGGCTCTCATAATATGAGTCAAGTAGCAAGTACTCATATGAATGAATGGGAGGTTAAGTCATCTCAAGATGCTTCTGATCAGTAGATATTCCATATCTTGTAAATTCAATAAAAGGAGATCAACGTACATCAAGAAAAAAGAGTAATTTATTCATTCCAAGTTGAAAGACTTGATTTCTATTGCTGACAGTAACACAGACCCGACTGCAATATTAAAGCATGTAAATAATGATCTATTTTCTAAATTTTAGGTTTTTTAAATAAATCATTATTTTTACGGCATTTTAGATTGATCAAAAAATCTACTATTACCTCAATCACATAAGGATTACAGTAGTTGAAGTAATTAAAAAAATACTGCTGATGTGATGGCTTAGACTGCTGTGATGTTAACTCTACCACCAAACTAACATTTAATCCAAAAGATTGAGTGATCATGAAATTCAAATTTTATATGGTAGAGGATGTGGGAATAACTTAATCTCCAAGATAGAATTCGTCTAGCATGAAATATGTCGGAAATGAGTTTTAGTAATGAATAATTAATTTTTGGAAAAAATTACTTACTTTCTTCCAGGCGTGGGAGAGCTGGAGACACATGCCACAGCAACCAGCATCATCACCTACAAACACAAATGATTCTAGTCGACAAATGTTCACAGGAAGACCTCACATCAATTTTCAATGATTATCACTGTATTTCTATAGGAGAGTTTCACTCAAGTTTCACGGAAGTGATAATTGAATTTAATGATCACAGTCGAATTCTGGTCCAAACCACGAAGGAGGTGAGCTGACTGCTACAATGCAATAAGCTCCCTCTTTCTGTACACTGTGTGAGATAAGAGTAAGAATTTACGTTTATAGATAATTATTATGGTGATATGAATTCAACCCATAAAATATGGCATTAAATGTGTAAATTGTATAGGAATAGTGGTTTGCAACATTATTTCTAACTTCTCATTCAATGACTTTCATTAATACGAGTAGTTTATCATATTGAGTTTATTCTTAATTTTTGCATAATTTAATGAGGATATATTGATTGGTACATTGATTCTTTTATGTAACATTTACCACGTTACATTGGCGGGTCATAACCTAAATTAATTAAATTTAGGTCTATGCGATATTATCACTTGAAAAATATTCAATGTTGCATGTGCAGTGTTGATTCTTGTTCACAAATTGATGCTAATTTTTTGTGTTGATTCCTATAACAGCCTAGTACACAAATTAAATTAATTTAAAACGTTAATATCGGTTGGAAAGATATTGGTTATAGACGGACTAATTGTAATGATTTGCTTATTATACCTCTGTACTGTTTGAATTATCATTCTAGTCTCTTACAGGATTAGAAATATTGTAATTACAATTTAATAAATAATATATTGTGAGAATCTTAATTCGAACATTTGAATACTTTTGTCTTCTCTATCTCCATTCAAAGTGACTGAAACACGTGCGAGCTTCTTGTGATAAATGACTGGGAAAGTTTTTACGACATTGTTTTATTATTCAGGTTCTAAATTCAAGTATTTGAATCTTTGGATCCAAATTAAGCAGGCCTATACTTTATTTTGTGGCTTAGAAAACTTCTTTCACAGCTTTTCTACTTTTGAGAAAATAAGATCCAGACGTAGGCTAATTAAAATTAGAATTGATTACGTGTAGGATTCCTTTTAATCAAATCAACATTCATCAGAAAATAGTGATTGTTCTGCTTGTTTTTTGTTCAATTTCGTGAACTCTGAAAGAGCATTGATTTTACCGGAGGGTGAACATTGATACTTTTAATGAAAAATACTTGACATTTTATAATGTTCAATGGTTTTCTTATTCCATTCGATTAATATTATTTATTCCAACTGGAATAAATTCTCTTATTCTGCAAAGGATGGCCAGAATAAGAGAATAGTCAGTGTTTCAATTTATCCATTTTTTCCTTAATTCTTGTGCATAAGTGAAAGTTCTTCACCCGTTTTGAAAATGGATGAATTTCCTTATTGGGGAAAAGGCATTCAATTTCTGCAGTAGTTCATTTATTCGCTGATTTTTTTCAATTACCCCGGAAGTATTTTATTATCAATTCAGCTGACTTGCAGGTGGAATCTCTTCATGCTCGCTAGAATTCCTTCTTTCAAGTATTCCTTCCTCTCTTGAAAAGCAATAAAAAAAGTCTGGATCTTATAAAATTCAACCTTGGAGTGGAAAGTTTAGATCTCAATTGCTAGACCTTGGAATTACAGTAAAAGATTTTCGAGAGATGGATTATAGATATCATTATACCAGATATAAATCATCTATAATAATTACTAGAAATGAAGATATCATTCATTTTTTCATTTCATTTATTCATCGATATCATTACACAAATTATAATAATAATAATAATATTATTATCATATTATAACCAGGCAAGAAAAACTAGACTGAGCCTGTACTATTTCTTCTCTGAATTTTGATAAATATAATATGTCCGAAACAAATATATCATAAATATTATAGACCAGCATTATTATTTGCGGGTTGAAAAATTCTAAAATTCATAACTAAGGTAATTATCCACACTCGGAGTATGACACTCTTGTAATACAAAAGACTAATTAAAAAACCAATTCTGGTTTAACTGGATAGTTAGGACAACCTTATCAAGAACTACAACATTCACACGTAGCCCCTCAAACTTTTAATCCTAACAGCATCACATTTTTTACATCAAAGTGGTGTGTCATTTTCAAGATACGATAAAGTTATATATATATCTCCTGAGTATAATGTTTACATTGCGGACCCCCCCCCACACCATAGAAGAGGGTGATCAAGAGAAGTGGAGTGACTCAATAACTCATCAGAGTAACTTCTGGTTGAAGATATTCGCTGAACTGTTAGTTGAATGTATGTGATGGGGAATAGAAGAGAATGTAGATTTTGGAAGTAGATCGTAGAGAATGTATTTTTTAATTGGATACAGTACTGTATAACTCATTGGTCTATTCTTTTGCAGTAAAATCATTACAGTATTTCAAATAATCAGTTACATATGTTCTTCCTTGTTGTAGATTCAATTCCGACAGTGTTATACGATTAAATTTTGAACACGTGTTTTAACTCTATTGAAATTGAATTCAGTTAGTTTTCTATCTGTTAATACGATTGATAGCAATGAATAACTCACCTCAACTATTCTAAGATAGTAGATAAAACATTCCATGCACTTCCCATCACAATCTATCAATTCAATTAGTGATGAAAATTTTTGGAATTGGAAAACTATACTTTTAGAAGAAAGGATAATAATATTGATCCATCCAGAGCAAGCCTTATTAATCATTTTCTATGCATTAAAACTGAAGAATAAATGGATAAGAAAATATTAAATTTTTTAAATTCGAAAAATGTATAAAATATTTACGATGTAAGGGAGTATCATATCATACCATATGAATATCAGATAAGAAATCAATCATGATTGATCGAATTGTGATATATGTATGTGATATTAGAGAAAATTCACCTATAGAAGATAATAAATTGAGGATTCTTACATAAAAGACATGAAGCATTGAAAAATTAATTTATGAGATCAACGTATTTTATACTCAAGATACATTTGATATGTATAAAAGAGTTGACAAGGAAAATAAAAATAAATATTATATATAGACTACAATTTTACAATATTTTATGGTCTGTGTTAGTAATGGACAATTGAGAATTGGAAAAAAACTTGCCCAACGAAAATTAGTAACCTAATGTTACATAACAAACAAAAGTTTTAATTCATTCATTAAAGAATAAATTATCAATAGGATTCGAAATTCAAAAAATCTATACAAACCAGAGTGACAGCCGCATATCCCATGTTGCCGGGTTGAGTGATGAGTCACACACAGAGAGTAAGTGCTATTCTAACATTCAATACACTGCAACCTGGAAAAGTATGTGGATCACTTTTATAGGTTCAGGGTCTCCGACCGTGGAAGTGGAAGGATTCTCGTGACGTCACACCATCAAAGAGCGGCAGTTTCCTTGCAACCGTCTTATCTTGCAGCACAAATCCGAGCTTTTTGCATTCCACCGGCGAGATAAATACAGAACGAAATTGAGCTGTCTCTGAAAAAAACTCAGGCAAGAGTGTGAGTTTTCTCTTCAGCAATCAATTTTTTATCGACTTCTAAGCTGTGGCGCTCCTCAGCTTTCAAATGAGTTTAAGCCTTCAGGGTACTTGATTAAGATGCAAAAACTTAGTGTGAAGTAGATAAATTAGTAAGTCTTGGTGTTTAATATTAATTTCTGATCTGATAAAGAACTCTGTTAGACGGGGAGGTGTGCTTTAGACTTTGTTACATAGATGAATAGGAGAATAACTATGCTAACTTATGTAATAGATTTTGACTGATAAAGTTACTTAATTCGATAATTACTGGACATAGTGATTCATGACCTTGATGACTAGTAATTTTAGGCCACCTTGAAATATGGTATGTGAACATTTTTGTTTTGAAATCCTCAAGCTAAGTGCCCATAGTACTTGGTACAATTTTTCCTCACGAAGGTAACAAAAGTCCAAAAACAGACATTTTAATAATATACTCTTGCATTGAAAGGGTTCCTTGTTCATTTTATCCCTATGACCCTATTGGACCATCTTGAGTCAAATTGAATCTAATTTCGTCAAATTTTGATTAATCATGAATGTATATGTATATTCTTGAACAAAACTTTACGTGAAGATTGACTACATAGAATGCCACTACGGTATTAGGACTACAATACTGTAATGTCTTCTCACTTCTGTGAAATACGGCGATAAGAATAATGAATTAAAGAATTATTTAGTTGAATTAGTGTATTAAGATCCTATTATAGTTGGATCAAATTTGCTTCATCACTTTTGGGAGCTATATGAAATCAGTTCAAATGTGGTTGAAGTTCTCATGACAAATTATTGGTTGGTAAATCAACTCTCACTTGATGCGCAGACTTGTATGAGAAGAATTTTGGAAGTGATGTCCCCTCCAATCTTCTAATAATGTTAGTGATTCACTGGGTACGAGTTCATTGATTGAACTGTTCATAGGCGAACGGTAGATATACCTTGCAATGAGGAACTGGAAGGAACTATCTAATCAAATGTAATTGAATCAAGATTATTCAACTGTAATCTATACTTACGATTTTCCCCTCACCTCTCAATACATATACTCAAAATCATAAACCTTCAATAATTTTTAAGAGATCAGAGGATTTATCTATATATAGGAAGCTAGATAACATCAACATTAGTCATCAATGATTTTATAATTTCTCCTTGTGAATATTGTGTAAAATATTTTCGGACATTTTCACCTACAAGTAAATTACGGTTGAAGAATACCAAACAGGGCGAATGCCTGTTTTTTCATTATTGCAAATTTCATTGAATAAATGAAAAGTTTATTAAAGTTTTATTATTTACTCCACTATTATTTGCAGTATATTATGAATACTGGTGGATTTACTCTATACAAATGACATTTGAAGAGAAAACGGAAACTCGAGGAATGAAGCCCTCAATAGATTCCCATAAACGAAATGAATGATAGGAGATGAAACTTATACAGGCTAGATTAGAACGGGAAATAATGTCTATGTATACCATAAAGTTATAGCAAACCGAGCAAAGCGAAAATAAAATCGTTGCGGTAGATTTATCACATATTACCCTAATCATTATTCATCAGAGCTGTACATAACTCGTGCAGTGCATTAGTCTACTCTCGTCCAATCATCTATTTCTGAATGATGAAAGCAGAAGGTAGTTTCTTCTCGTTTTTCTACATGTTTCCGAGGTTCGCTCCCTTTTTGAGAAGTATCTCAAATGAAATATCATTGCTGGAGGGTGAATGCTAGATAACTAATCATTTTTGCTGCTGCACTCTTATGGAAAGGAGGCGAACTTAGTGCAATGTGTCATAATGAGTGTTGCAGTGATCTAATGATGACAACTGTCACTACTATCAGACTGCAACCGAGTGAGATGCTTGAGGCACAAATCTCTAGAAAGTACTTCAATGACCTTCATGAGTGGTTGACAGAACCGCTATAATTTTCAGCCGACTTTGTAACGATATGAAGAAAATATGCATCCGGGGAATAGAGATCCCGCCTCCGACAAGTAATCTTCAGTTATGTGCTTTGATTTTTTGTGATCGACACTTCTAGATTAGTTCCTAGTTCTCCTCAAAGTATATTAGGAATATTACAGTGCAGTCCTACTTCTTGAAGCATTGAATCAAGTAAGACTCCGGAAGTCTTCTTCCTTATGTATTCAGTGTTGAGAAACTATTTGCCAAAACCTTGTCTGTTTTTTGTTGGAATTTTCTCTGTTGAACTTTAAATTTTGAACAAAATATTTTTGTAAATTTCTTGACTCTCTACGAACCGATATGTCTCGGTTTTGACTTAAATATTGGAGTTGAAGTAATTTATAACGCGCCGGTCAAATAGTTAATGGTTCTGAGTTTGATTCTTGACCAGATAAATTTTTCTTTTCTTGTGAACAAATTTTGATCACAGATAAGGCCACCCCGTCTTTCGGAAGAGATGGGAAGCCGTCGGTCCCGACTACCTAGAAAGCAATCGTCAGTTCTCATCATCCCCTTTCTTCACCCATCAACCACTGGCGGCTCGTGCCCACGAAACAGGAGAAGTGCTGTACAGTAAAAGATACGGGCACTTCACCTGGTTCGTGGGCACGAGCCGCCAGTACCACTAACATGCTTAGAGCAAAAATTCAATCTCACTGCATGATGGTATTCCAGTAGAAGGTATTCATAAATTCTACGTAAAGAGAAGAGCTGTATTGAATGACTCTGTATTGAAAACTCTCTTAGCATGAATATTTATTGTAGCTAGTATTATAATCAATATTACAGTTTAATCGGTACCTTGTTATTGCTATCTTTTTCCGACGGTGTTGCCTAAATGTGCTTCAAGCATGTGCGTGGGTAATGAAACGAGTGATGATGAGAGATGACTCCTGCTTTTCAGGCAGTCGAGACTGGCGGGTTTACGTCTTCTCCTAAATTCTTCTATCACTTGTGAAATTTATGGTCTTGTTTTGAAATGAATTGAATGAGTTTGAGCTTCTTAAATTAACTTAATGTTCTCATGAATTCTCATGAATTGGGATCTAACTTTGGTATTCAATCAGTATTATTTTCTCAGCTAGACATTTTTCTTGGATAGGGTGATCGGGTTTTGAACTTCCATGTATGTTACTATCACATCAAACAATTCATATATTGATTCAAGAAAGCATATTACCACTGAGAGAAAGATTAAGAAGAAGAAGAAGAAGAAGAAGAAGAAGAAGAAGAAGAAGAAGAAAAAGGAGAAGGATTTCCACATCACAGAAGATTTTCATCTACCACAGAGAAGGTAGATGATAATAATTCTGACTGTATCAGGAAAACTTATAGAGAAATTCTATGTTCCATTTCCATCATTGTTCAATCCTTTATTGTTGCCTTAAGATAATTAAATAGATGTGATATTCATTCAATTTCTATTTCATGCGACCAAAAATGCACTGTAGAATATTAATTGAGAATGACTGACAAGAGACGTTTCGGAGAATAGTTTCATTATACTTTCTCTGTTGAACAAGGTCCGAGAGTATTGCATAACCATGATGAAAAGAAATAGTTAGCAGAGGTCCACTAGCGTGTATCACAGTCATACTATATGGGCACAAACCAAGACACTAAATTACAAGCGAATGGGATTCTTCATCAAGTCCAGTCTTGACATGTTATTGTTATCCGCAACTTTTCCTCAGTAAATCTCAATAGAAATTCGTTATGAATTATTTGTAGTTTCAGGACCCAATTTATCAGTACGAGTATTATTCAGCTAACAGAAGGACGTAGAACTTGAAAAGAACTCAATTTGCACAGCCTGTCTCATGTTCACAGAAGAGATTTACGACTGTAGATTTTCAATACTCGTGAAGCTTTTCCAAACATCATGAAATTTTTCTAAAATTTCAGTAATGCTCGACTCCCATTGGCTAGCTTCTTCGCGAGATGTTGGAAGTGGGAGTGAGAGGTCTCGTCCAATCACAGAGCTTCATCATAGCCTGAGTGAGCTCCGCCATTTCGTTTCCAGAATAAGCCATTTTCTGGGTGGTGATGAACGTATTACAATTTTTCGAAACAGTATGATGAGAGTAAAATTGTTGAAAACGTTTTTTTACAAACTTATCTGATACATGATAAATACTGTGAAATAAATATAAGAAAAAAATCAAGCATTCAGTTTTGAATAGAAATTCAGTCATTAATGATCATTTGGGAAGTGCACGGGGGAGTTTTTTTATTCTACTTTTTGATGATATTTATGCAGTTGGGGAGGCTGAAATGATTCCAAGTATTGGAAAACTAATCCAATCAGCATATCTGTATGATGAATCAATTCATATTGACGATGCATAGTCTGTAACTTGGAATAAATTAATTTTCAATCTCCGAGTTCTTGAAATTTCTTATCATTCATCACTCTTCGCTTTCCTAGAAGGAGTAGCCTATAGGTACCTATTCCAAACCCTCAGACGAGCTTGGTAGTTCGACTCTGGCGCTAGTAGCCTACTCTTTGATGAATATAGTACATTCAATAAGTCCCTTGTTGAAAAATATACACACATACTTACAGATGATAGAATATTATTAAGGTAAGGTATGTAAAATTGCATTTATTCATACAGGTATTGAGGTATAGTCTGTCCAAGCGAAGAAGACCCTCTGGGTCGATGGGTAAAGTGACTCAAGGTCAAAAATTATCAATTTGATCTCAGATTGTAGGAAACAATTTGATCTACTATTAAGACCACATTCATAATTTTTTAACAAATATTGACCAAGGAAGTCATTTTCCCATCCTGCCAGAGGATCTTCTTTGCTTGGACAGACTATAGCTAGTACGCTATTGTTTCCAAGACGAAAAGTCACAAATCCACTGCAAATGTAATCAGTGTCGTAGACTTGACATTCACTTATCCACAGTATGAAAAGAAGAGTGCTGTTATCCGTCACGCACGGTACATTACTATTATTTCATCCTCCTTCAGAATATGGTTTGACGGTGTCTTCAATGTCTTCCTTGAGGTCTTGAAGGACGCAGAGAAAGGAATCAGTGATCGAGAACATGCATTTCTTCCAGGATCAAACCGGTTCCCTCAACGTTCAACTCTATGCTCTGTTTATAGTTTGTACCGTATGTACAACATGACATTCCCAATAATTATTCAATTCATCCCTAATTTATTTTCATTCAATTTGTTAAAATGAGTTTGTTTATGAGATCCAAGCTAAATTCAGGTTATACCCGAGACTTAACCAGCCTATTGAGAATTGAGATAAATGTTTGCATCCGGAATTGAAAATAATAATGGGCCTACCTCCGGAATCGAAAAATAATACCTCTGGAATTTAAAGGAACAACTCAACTGCATTGCCTGAATTTCATTGATTGATCTCTTTATCACAAACATATCATTATTATCAAATCCCTTTGGGTTAAATGGGATGAAGTTTAATTTTGAGTTACATTTTTGCTCAGTACCGTACATTGTATATCGTATGTATCCAGCCGCCTGTTCTTCAGTGTTGACAATGCGCTCATGGAGCGCGAAAGGCCTACACTCCAGTGAAAATTTTTATCTTTTTTCACTGATAAATTAATTAGACTGCATGTCGGTGACCAATCCCAGTGAATGTATATTGAGCATTTATAATGTACTCGTATATTGTATAGAATAATGGCAGATAAAGAATTAAGATTCTGGTGGAAATACTAACAAAATACTCCCACTATCACAACAATCTATTTAAACAGATCATAGACATTATCCAACTCCGACTAATAAGGAGTATTTTCATTTAATGATCCGGCAGTATTTGTGAAGAATTCCAGTTGATTATCTTGAATGATCATGATATGATTAAATTATCTCTTTACCATATTCTCAATAAGGTTGCTGATACAATAACAATGTTTCCCACCTCGGTAGTAACATAGGAACATTTATTTCTGGTCAAGCTCCTCAAAGATCGAAATCTCTACGTTTTTATAGAACGTGGAATACGTTCTACTGTATATCTATTATTGAATGCATGTACCTGTCGAGATTTAGAAAAAAGGAATGCACTCACAGTGTGTATACGATAGAGAATATTATCTTAATTATTTTTCTACTAAACACATATTATTATTTTTAGTGTATGTATAGACTGTAGGCCTACCCTTATTAGACAGTAACAGACCACCTATACAATAAATATATTCAGACTACATATAATTATGTATACACAGGCGGAAAAGTGATAAACCACTTTCTAGTTGCATTGAATCTCAGCATAGCATAGATAAGTAACTTACAATGTGGAATCCAGTTTTTATCTTCAATTACGATAGTAGTTTATTTCACTACATCGCTGAAAGTGACTTGGATCTCTCTATTATCGACATATCATTATTGTTCGACTATTTTCCTAGTCTGCATCACTTTGAAGCACTTTCTTCGTTTCATAGGAGGCTTCATAATGAATAATATACTATACTACCGAGACTTATCATAGTGTCATTCCTTGATGCTGAACATAACACATAAACATGAGATAATTCAATCAAGTTAAAGTGTTCATGAGTTTAGAACAAATTGAGTACAAAGATGAGAGTAATTTCTGCACAAAACAGTCATGTTGAGCATTACTGAGTGTAACAATCGATCACAAACTGAGTTGGTCCCCACACATTGTCAATGTTAAACGGAGGTTAAAAAAATTATTGTATGCCTTCTCACAGCTTGCATGGGTGCTGACTGTGGATCGGTGCAGGACTCAGAGTATTATTTTGCGTATGTGCAGTCACTGCTTCAATACGGTATAGTGGCGTGGGGCGGTGCTTCGGCCGCTGTGCTTGAGCCTCTAGCTGTCACTCAAAGAGCACTTATCAAACTCATTCTGAGGAAACCTGTCAGATACTCATCAGACCAGCTCTATTCGGATTTTCAGGTTCTGGATATCCGCCAGCTTCACCTGAAATCCTTTCTCACGTTTACAAAAGCAAATAAAACTAATATCTTTACAAATTTACAGCACGATTACCCAACCAGACACCGAATCAATATTACGGATATAACCTTCCCAGATCAACCCTTACGTCTTTGAATAGTAACCCCTTTGTACTTGCTCATTTGATATATCGTAACCTACCGCAAACAATCATAGATGCAGAGAAACTTGGTGCTGCAGCCTATAAAAAGGGAGTGAATATCTGGCTCCGCTCAATTGGCCGTGTGGCCGCCGCAGCGCTGCTGCAATCGCCATATAGGTGACAAAAAATATTGAACCAAATCTATTTTTTTTTTTTTTTTAAATCAAATCAAAATTATTTCTCTAAATCAGCACTTACACTCTATTGCGGAGGTTGTGAGTTCGTGGTCCGAGTCCACCATGTCCCTCCTCAGACTTTTTTTAATATACTTTTTTCTCTTTTTATTTTTTAGATTTCTCTGGTTGCCAATTCAATAGTCATTTCATAGTTAGCTAAAGATGAGGAATTCTGAATCTGATACTTGAGTTGAGAGAATTTGTCTGTCTCAATTAATTTTTAATTAACTTATAATTGTATTTCTTTTTTTAATTACTTATCTTATATTAAGTTAGCTATTTTAATTGTTTACAACATTATTACCGCCTGTAGATGTAGACTCTTTCCCCGCTCACGGATCAGTAGTCCACGCGGGAAAATAATTATTCCATGTGTATTGTCAGTTATATTTTTGCTTATTTGGAATAAAGAAATTGAATTAGAATTCACAAATCAATACCGCTCCATTGCATTCTCCATTATTGATTGAGATAATCTTCAATAACTTAAGCTTCATATTCTGTTATTATACCAATAGATTTATCTCTACAGACCTATCATCAAACCTGTATAGAGACTGTATAGTGTATAATCAGCTTAATGAGCAGGCCTGGGCCTATACAGGCTCATTAGATTTATCCACCAAAAAAAAACATGCCTGATAACTTACACTTGGAAGTGTCGAAGAATATTGTTATATTAAATTCCGATAAGATATGAACTTATTGTTAGAGCATTATGAATTTGAATATGGCTCAGCCAAATTTTACCAAGTATCCCATGGCGCTCTATTCTGTTGAGCTCCACTGATTAATAGAGAAGAAGGATTATAGTGGTCAGAAAATTCAAATGAGCAACTGCCTCTATGCAAATGCGATAACCTTGACGCAAACTTAAACACATTATTTTCCTTATTCCTATAAATTTTAATGAATGCTCAGTGAAAAATATATACGGTACGTTTTTTTTTGGAAAGTATTCATAGAAAGTATCTCAAGAAATAGGGAAGCGAGATCATATGAAAGTGAAAGGAAGCTATACTTTGATAAGTGCCTGAAGGTTTTTCATTGATCTCACCTAAAAGTGAAGCGTTTAATTAATAAGTTTCTGCATCAATTCATTCGCGATGTGTAAAGGTTAATCTAAGAAATCATTCTCTCTTCTATATCAAGTTCACCAATATGGAGAAAAGGGTTGATTATTCAAATTGACATAGAAGCAAATGAAATTCAATCATCTATGGAATAAGAACCTTTTATTACAATCATTATTATTATTATTATTTATTATTATTACTATTATTACTGTTGTATTGTTGAACAAAACAATCGAACATTATGGAAAGGGTTATTATTATTATTATTATTATTATTATTATTAATTTATTCACATTCAACATGGTTACAATGATACAGGCAAATTCAAGGTATAATGATTACCTTTCAACTATATTACATGCTATTGCTGTGAGAGAAATTTTCTAACAATATGGCAAGTGTCTAAAATCACAGCTTTATTATTATTATTGATTATTATTATTATTATTATTATTATTATTATTATTATTACTACAATACTGTTGTATTGTCGAACAAAACACCTGAACATTTGAAAAAGGGTTCGAAAATAACTGGATGCAATAGATCATTGAAACAAATTCTACATAATGATTTTTTCAACTTCTCAATAATATTGGGACAGGAATTTACGTCTCTACAATCACCTAATTAGTTCATTTATTAATAATGATATCTATCCATAATACAATGTTGTTCAATAATTTTACGCTTTTTCACCCCACCTGAATCAATAATAATTCTGGACGCAATAAACTGTTTTGTTTCTTATAAAATCTTCATCCAACTTCTCTACAATACGTCTCCAGAAACAATGAGGGGAATAAAAAATCTATCCATATTATTTGGATTAGGATTTCAAGCTACAGTAGCTATTCAAAACCGTTTTGTTTTCTTATGAATATGGTGCCATTCTTTTTCTTCTGTCAGAAGAAAATAAGAAAATGATCCTCTTCTTCTACGCATATACAGCGGTTATTATGGAGTGAATGTTCAGAACATCTTGACAAGTGTTCTCCACACATACCGAACAGATTTTTTGAAGTGGGAGAGGGTAGAGACCATTGATACACATTAATTGATATCTTATAAAACAGTTCGATTTATTATTCAATCAATAATCTTTCCCAGTAGTTTACAACAGATTTTTTGAAAAGTATTGATCTTCATGTGGGCTTCACCCTCAAAGCTAAAAACAAAAACAAAAACAAACAATTAAAAAAATTTAGTTGTTCAATACATTGGAAGTAAAGTAGGCCTATCCTAGTCATCAGAATGAAATATAATGGTAGATTTATGTGTAGAAAATTGAAACTGGATTAAGATGATTGAAATAATCAATGATGATGATGGTAGTCTACAATGTGGTCGTGGTGGTGGCTGACATAGGCTTCATGAACGTGTGGAACAGCTTGGTATTTTACAACGTGAACATGGTCGTGGGCTGGCTCATGGTAGTGTCTGGTGTAGACGTACCGTGAAACTGGCTCCTCATGATAGTGCACGAACCTTGCCACTCTACAAAACAATATTTTGTTATTAAAAAAAACATCGAAGGATATATCAGATTATTATAATTTAACTATTTATTGTCTTAGATAGAGTTACACAGAGTAATAAATTCATAATTTTGTCCTTCAATACATTTTTATACTATCTTAAAAAAAATAATTTGATAAAAAAAAGAATGAAACATTATAATAATTTTTGTAGTACCGTATTATTTACTACGTTCTTGTATTCACTATTTTTAGCAAAAAAAATTGATGAAAAATTAATCAATACTTTTATTACAATTATGTAATAATTGTAATATTTATTTATTACAATTACAATTATTTATTACATTATTATTAATTTATGTAACAATTAAAATTATTACAATAATTTTTAAATCTAAGAATTAGGCAACTATATTATAGCTTAGAGGATGAGTTGCTGTTAACTCACCCTTAACATCTAGGAGAATTTATCAACCCGCATTAAATAGCCTATTACTGTAAATTTTTAACGTTATATGCTGCAATAATTAGAATGTAAACGCTTCTTTACTTTAACTTGTTGTTGACTTACGAAATAATTCTGTAGCCTTTCTGTAGATTTGTGTAAAATACTTTTGCTTGAAATACTTGTTATCAAGTCACAATTTTAACAATGAATAAATAAATATATCCAGAAGCAAGATTCAATAGGCTTCTAAATGTACGGTACAAAGAAAAGTATTAGTTAATAGAAAACATATTTATTGCGAACCTCGGATCTTCTTAGATCAATATTATTGAAATAGAGTGAATTTAAAATTTGAATATTCCTCATAAATCAATAGAAAGTGGTGAAAAATATTCTGTACAACTGTAACTCTTCAGATCTTAACAATCTGAAAAATTCTCAATTCAGGTAAGCCTACGGTAGGCCAAGTGATTCTCCAATAAGACGTCTATTAATTGCTATTTCTAGTTAAAATCCCCCCCTAATAAATTGATAGATCAGTGAACAGTAGCCAACAGTATACAGCTATTAATTGATGAGTGGAAAGTTTAATTTATTTTTACTTACGATCTTCCACTAGGACTCGCCTCTGGCTCTGCCTTTACAAGGGCGAAGACAGCCAGAAGTAGAAGAGCAGACTAGAAAAATATAAAATATCACAAAGTTACATTGAAAAACTTCAATATTGCAAAAACCACAATACAATTATAAATCATTATCTAGCATTCTGTAGATTTATATTAATACTAGCCGGCAGGCTCGCTTCGCTCGCCTTCTCTGCCTGCCTTCTCTGGACCCCCGACAGTATAGGCAGAGTAAGTGAGTCAAACCTCTGTTAGTGTCAGGTGAGAAAAACAGGCTCGCTTCGCTCGCCTGCAAATTCCGTTCAGTAGGGATTTGAAATTTATTGAGCACAGCATTTCTACACCTAATCTGGAACTGTTCACCTAATTTTAACATTTTCTGCCAATTTGTTCTAGAAAAATCTAAGAAAAACTCCGAAAATTTAAAAAATAGTAAAACGCTAATATTAAGCGTAACCTTGGTAAGTATATCGGACATAGTTTGAAACTTAATTCAATATCTTCCAAATTAATTCATCTATAATCTCGCCGAACCACTCAATTTACAGTTAGGATTGGTCGTATCAAGGCGGAAGATATGCAACCCGCAACACATCTACAATTTTGAAAACCTTATTACTGGCGTAATCTTGAACAGATTGCAAAAATACAAAATTTTTAGACCTCATCTGAACCTGCCCACCAAATATCAACATTTTCTACCGATTTGTTCTCGAAAAAAAGGAAAACGCCGTAAAAATTCTAGAAAAACTAAAATATTTGGCGTATCCTTGAAAAGTTTTTAAAATCCTTGTTTAGCGCGCGTCTAAACGTCCAACTGAACATGCCTGCCAAATTTGAACGCATTCGCTTCAGTGGATTTTTAGTTCTGGTGATGAATCAGTCAGTCAGTCAGTGCCATTTCGCTTATATAGATATAGATTCTAACTTTATTTTTTTCAGTTTCAAATATTAATTAAATTAACTTTCAATTATTATTTTAGTTGTAAACATCTGCTTACTCTATTTAATAATAAATGCGACCATAGCATTGCAAAGCATAGCTTGATTGAATCCCAGATTGATTAATATTTTTGGTTCAGACTGATATTGATAATAATACGGGCCATAGTCAAGTATAAAAGAGACATTATAAGATACTCAAACTAATACGGTAAATAATTTGCATGGATTATTGAATTGCAAATATTGTATTTAATTGTTCCAGTATCAAGGATCATAACAGACAGATAAATTAGCCATTCAACATATTATTTACGAGAAAATATAATATTCGAGTTATTTTTCTATTAAAATATTCTATTCTGTGTTGTATAATTATTTTTTTAATGTAGAGCCTAACAACATTTGTTTATACAGTACCGTATAATTATCATAACTATTGCAAATCCATATCCTTCCGAAATTCTAATGATAATTCAGTGTAGCCTATTCTTCAAAAAATCTATAAAATATAGAGATCCAGATTTCCAGTTATAATTTTGAGTGAGATTCCGCAATCATTCAGCCTATATATTTAATTTTTTGAGACAATGTTATACAGTAGGCTACATTACTGATGAAACACAGTTTTTAAAGATGAAGCAAGAATTTCGTTGATTGTATTTATTGAAAGTAGAAAGTTTAAAAAACCATCAATTACACCACACTAGGCTAATATCTTAAATTGCGAATTGACAATAATTATTATTTAGGCTATAGCTTTTTTGAAAGTATCTTCTAAACTCATGTTGAGTGCTCTGGGAGATTATTATTTGGAATTATTTTGATTGAAGATCCTTTCTATCAATTATCAATCCAGTAATTCATTATGTATCATTATATTGTACAGTTAAAAGTTCCCAACCGCTATTGTAGTACCGGTAAAGCTTACTAAATTCAAAAATGTTAAAGTATTGGTGAAAGACCGCATTTGAACTAACGATTCCTTCTCAGTGATAGCATCAAAAATGTTACAAATCACTGGTATCATCATTCCTCATGATTCCAATCAACTAGGATCATATATCTCCCTTCATTACTTTTTTGAATTTCGTTTCCAACTAGCCAGAAGCCGTAGTTGTGCATAATATAATCTAGATTGCGCATTCAAAAGCGATTTCCTCTATACGTTCTCTTGATAAATAGCCAACGGCACTGCTGCTCTCTACTGAATGAAATCAATGTAATTTGATGGGATTGGAACCGTTCAAGGGAAAATTTTACATTCTAATAAGTAGAAAAAGCGTGCATCTCTTCATGTATTATGCTTCATGTTCTAGAGGGTATTGGACCTTCACCATGGAAGTACCTAATCATTGGAGTAATCATGAGATTCAAGCACTATTGAACTGCATAATTATCTAGCTTTAAGGAAACACAAGAACAAGTATAAGGTAGCCTATAATTCTTTTTATCTCAAGAATTCAAATTATTGGAGGAATCCAACAAACTAAATAAAAAATAGAATATTATCTAGATAAGTTTATATATTTGTACATACTGTAAAAATTTGTGAATAGTGATAGTGATCAAGAAACAAGTGAACTTAACTTACATTTTTTAACTTTATTTATCTAAATTTGGGAGAAAGAACGTTTTGGACTGTATTGTCTGTGTTTTTACCCTTCATTGTAATCTTTTAAATAAATGAATGAATAAAAATACTGGTAGTTGTAATGTAATTAATTTTTCATGATATATGATTAAAAACTGTCAAATTTATTAAAGATTTTTGGTTCTGGTATTATAATAAGAGTTATGAATATTCAACTAATGTAACCGGTACTCTACTTTTTTATACTCCATAGAGTAAGTGAAAAATAATACTAACTCCAAAATACTATCAAGTAGATGAAAATACTGATCGGATGTACTGTAGGCTACTGAGTTCTTTTCGTTACTATACATAATCTGTAGAGCTTGAAAAAGTGTTTTTTATTTCATGAAAATTCATTTACTATAGATTTAATCTCACTTTTGAATAAGTAGGTAACTGTGGAAGAATGAAAAAGAAAGTACAATACCGGTACCGTATATCATGAAAAGCATTCATGCAAATTTTATCAGTAAGTACCTATCTGATCTGTGCAATGAGTAGGCCTATGATTGGTTTGCCACTATAGCTATTCATTGATCTCAAACAATAAGATATAATTGTATAAAGCTACCTAGCTACCTAAAGCTGAAGAAGATATAGTTCCATATAAATTCAATTCATAAATACGGTAATTATTTCAAGATATCTTATACTTCTCCTTGTTATCCATGTTGTCTCTTATGTTTTTGAGTAAAAAACTAATTTATCAATTGAATTGAGAATTGAATGAAACAGTGAATTTTCACAGCACTTACAACGATGGTCTTGCTGACGGCCATTGTAGATGATATTGTTATTTGGTGTGCGTTGATTTGATGAAACACTTGAACTGTTCACAACTGAACTGATGGTTAATCGATGAGTGGATGCGATTTATATAGTAGACTATGAATTGCAAACACACCATACAGTGAATACTAAACAGAAATGTTGCCAAAATTGTATTCTTGGGTGGGGTGTCCCCTCATTAGGCTTCTCGCACGATTTCCTGACAAAAATTTCGAGTCTAACAATGACGATTGAAAGCGAAAGAGCACGTCCCAATCGAAAGTTGATCGATATGAATTGTCAATGAGAATATCGCTTAATCGACGCCTGGTCATCCATTTCAACTATTATATTGTTTCATTAAGCATCGGGAGTCAGGTCAGTAGGCTCTTTAAGGCGGTAGACTCTTGGCAGACAACACATTACAGTTATTGTTAAATGAAGATTTGGCGTGCGGTACCGTACGTTACTTAATTTTGCAAATCTTGTGATTGTGGAGTGGAATACTGTACCGCCATGTTAACAATGACACCTTCACTAAGATATTATATTCCATTATCATCAGCCTATACAGCAAAAAACTCTATCGTAAGATTACTTGTAGTTACTATGTTGCGGTGGACTGATTTTAGGAAAACTGGAACTTATTATATTCCAATTATCATTGTTATAAAATCCTCATTTTCTGATAGTTTCAACACTTGGATTAAAGACACAGCAGGTTCTTCCTGATTATAGAAAAATTGAATTTTCCTATAGACAATATGAATTCATAATAATATCAACACTAATAAACTATAACAAAATTGCTTCAGAAATTTAATGTTACAAGCACTATATACTGCAATGATTATATTATTTTAGATTTGATGAGAAAGTGGGAAAAGTATTATTAATATTATTAGGAATGCACTACAGCTTTGTATAAGCACAAAGTGGACGGGGTGCACCGGTCAGAATATTATTGGCATTAAAATTAATTTCAGCTGGTGTTTTTCTTTCTCTCTTCTGAATTATGACTTCATTTTTTGTTTATCTCTATTTTATTCGTTTTTTGAAAAAGTCACCCGGAAGTCCGCAGGTTGATTTTTTATTCCTACATTAGGATCTACTTATATTCTTCATTTATTCATTCACAACTAAAGTTGCTTTATTTCCCTTATGTATTTCAGTTGATAGAATAGTTACATTCAGTCACTGGCGGCACGTGTCCACGAAACAGGTGAAGTGCTGTACAGTAAAATATACGGGCACTTCACCTGTTTCGTGGGCACGAGCCGCCAGTGCATTCATAATTAATTCTGCGCATTTTAAAAAATTTAGGTCCATCTGTCTGTCTGAAACTTGCCCCTACACACAGATGTATGGTATAGTCTTTGTAGGGATACCTATTGCATTTTATTTATACAAGTATATTATTATAGAAAAAAAATTTTCGAGGAATAAAGAATATTCTATTAAAATTGTATTATATTAGTGAGATCCTTATTATACTCCTGTGCGCGGACGGAAAATTTATTTTCTTTGCGCTCAGTAAATTTGCCATAATTATTATGTTTTAGTTTAAAACTTTTATTGTACTATTGTTTTATTTACAATCAATATTGTGTTTTCAACAGTATGTCTGTTTTTGTTTTTATGGCAAATAAAGTCTCTATTCTATATTCTATAATCAGTTATAAGATTATTTGATAAAAAACTAACAAAAGAGAATTCTTTTGTTCTCTACTGATCAATATTCGCCTTTCCGAGAATAGTAAAACCTTATAGACTGAGTACTATTATTCTGTAGATTGTATTTGGCGAAGCATGCATTTATTTTACAATAACAGAAGTAAATCATCCTAGTTTTCTCTGATACTTGGTCTTGGTGGATATTTTTTGTGAAGTGATATCAATTTCTAATCTTCATAGCATTTTTTCAATTAACTCAATATGATATAATAAAAGCTATTGATTGGAAAAATATTCAAATGAAATAAGGAATATAATATAATAAATAGGCAACGTCCAATCATTACTTTCATCTTCCAGCACGAGATTCTCCAAAATTTACTATCTTGATTAAATTTCTCTTGAATCTTGCAATATCTGAAAATATTTTCAATAAATTAAGAATTTGAAGATCTTAATTTTTTAACAAGCTGAGCGACAATAATTGAATCATTGAATGTATGAATGGAAGTTTGATATTATGCAGAATTAACATAGTATAATAATACAATAAAGGTAAAACATTTATGTAGGTTACTGATTTTCCATTGCAATCAATATCCAGTCTTTTTATTTGTGGAGTTTATAATAATTATGTGTGCTTTGGCTTTTCAGTTCTCGAAATGATAATAATAATATCATTTCTATTACTGAACTATTGATCATTTCCCAAGGATTTAATTGGAATTATAGCAAAATTTCAAACAACTCAATAAAATGTCAGGTTCCTGTTCTATTTTAAATTGAATGATTCTAACTCCTTGAAAGTGGGAGTTCAATAAGAATTTGAACTTGACTATATTTATCCATGACAATAGCTATGAACTTAGGTATTGAAACTTTTAGAAAACTGTGCTCTTTAGAGTTTTCTGTTAGAAATTTTTAGAATTTTGAGTAACTCACTCAAAATACGGTATTTTTTTAATTAATCTGTTTCACTATTTGTAAAATCTATGAATTGATGTAGTGGAAACTGTGTTTGATTAAATCTGTTCAACATTATTTTTGTAAAATTTATTCTTTGTTCTCAGTACTTTTGTGTCTCAGCCCAGATAAGAACTTCACAATTAGAATTCATTGATGAGAAATAATATTATCCTGTTTTCTCCAAGGTAACAAATTCTCCTAGATACATGAACATATCAATTTCTAAAAAAAATATTAAAAGAGCTACTTATATACTACTAGACACTCAAATAAGGTCATTAAAAATTGTGATTTCGCTATTTTAGGTGAATTTACAACTCTTATTATTATAACATTCTTTATATTAAAAAAACATCTCTATTTTAATCATTCAGCTACATTGAATTTCTTTTAATTGACTAGGATCAGCTTTCAGGCCAACTGTATATTTTATATTAAAATTACATGTAGGAAAAACGGAAAAGTAAGTAAGTCCACTTGATAACTGCTTCATTTCAAATTTCTTCAATCCAAATTTTTTTATTTCAGTGTTTTTCTTGCACAGTTAAGTAAATTAATTCCTCAATAATTATTATTTTTCAGAGAATAAAATGATTTATTTCAACGTCTTTCTCGCATTGTTCCAGTTGGCAAGCACAACTCAGTGAAAGTTTGCAAGCTTCCTGGCATGAGTTGGGTGTCATACCGAAACTGACATTCTTCATATTATTATTTATTGTCCTTCTCTATCAACAGCTCTCGCTCATTTCAATCATTCCATTTCACTCCCAGCATAAAATTATGCGCGCACGCAAACCAATACGCAGTATTGGCTGGTAAAGGACTTCTTTTACCACCTTTCTCAATACTCATTTGTCTTGGGAAATAACAATGACATAATAATAGAAAAATTGAACACGATTCATTCCAACTTATTTGAAATTCTTGGCAGGAATATCAAATATCCTCGTGACCCACTATTTATTATCCACTCGGCTCCAAGTGGGTCTTCAATAAATTAATAGCCTGAGCTGCTTGAATTTTTATACAATAGCATTGTGATATTGGATTGGCAAATCATTTTGTTTATACTAGGTACGTTTGATGCCGATTTTGAAATTTGAGACCATAATTTCTCTTTCACGAAGTGATTTTTTCAAAATCAAAAATTGAGTAAGAATAGATTTGCGTTAGATGCAGTGGCGTAACAGCCGGGCCCGTAGGGCCCGCAATGCCGGGGGGGGCCGAGAGCCAGGGGGGCCCGCGAACCGGTGAGCTGGAAATCACACTGAATGTGAAGAAGATTTCACCATAGATTTTCCCCATCGAATGTTAGGTTTTAGAAAGACTCTACAATCAGAAATATCAAAAAAAGGAAACAGTGAAAGAAATTTGTGAACTTCTATTAATTGAGTATTATCAGTGAATAAGGAAGAATAAGAATACCAGTAAGGAGAGAAACCATTACTCTATTGCTTGCAGTGTCCCAGATGTAAGTTATACACAGCATAAATTTTGTTTTCAACTATACCAGTAGCGGTAGATTCTGCTGAAAGGTCATTTTCAAAATTTAAATGGATCAATAATTATCTTTGAAGTAGACTTAGTGGCCTCAGCTCAGTATTGGAAGTAAGTGGCTGGAGAAATTGATTCGAAAGAGACCTTCCAAGCATTAGCTTCTTACAACTCAGTAAGATCAGCAAAATTCAGGTAAAGACATTCATTTCATTTTTCTAGTTCTACAATAGTTTTGTCGTGTTATTAATTTTTTTAAACAAAATATTTTTATGCTCTACTACATGTTTGTTTAATGGGCCATCGTTACTCTACCTAAAGATTTGTAGTAAACCAATGTCTTATTTGTAATGTAGCTCAACATGAAACGTACAGAAATAAAATATTTTAGTGTATGGTAACTGTACAAAGACCTTCAAATCAAATCTACTCTTGTTGTTCAAATTTGGAAATTTACTACCTACTGTATAACCAGTGGCGTAGCCAGGATTCGGGGGGGGGTCCAAAGCCAATGAGGGAGGGGGTTTGGGGGGACCACCCCCAAAGAAAGGGGGGTCCGGGGGGTCACCTCCAGGAAAATTTTAAAATTATGTAGTACAAAATACCGTTTTAGAGCTATTTTTTCATTAATACGAAATTGGGGATAGAAGAGGTTTTGGGCGATAGCCTGCTTTTTATTTCCTCATCTTGTAGATTTTTGTACATGAAACAGATAAATAAATAAATTTACCTTATATGGTTCAATCCTCAACATTATTTAATCTGGTTAGTTCAGGGAACTTTTAGGCAAATTTTTGTGTCCAAAATAGCATTGTAACAAAATTGTCAAAGAGAAATTAATAATTAAGATTCACCCTTTATACAGCTCAAAACTCAACAATCGGAATATTTTGAGCATCTGTTGTTCCTGAGCATCAAGAGTTCTGTTATGTGTGCGATTTTTTGTGTCCAAAGTATTTTTCCAAGTTTTGTAAAGAATTCTATATCGTTTTTAAATCTACCATGATAGAAAAGCATTGTTCACAATACAGTAGAGCTTTGATAATTCGTAATAAATTAATAGGACCAAATATTCATTACGAATTATCGAAGCTATGGATTATTGAATATTACTAATATTGCTTTTACAGTATTTTCATAAATCAACTCCTCTATTTATAAATAAGAATGCATTGTGCAAATAAATTAAGGGACTAAGCTTTAACTACGAATTATACAGAATTACAAATGATTATAGAGGTAGGTAAGAATAATAATAATAAATCGAAGTTCTACTGTAGTAGAATGATGCAAATGACTCTTTTCACCGTGCTATTGACAGACAGGTCTGGATATCTTTTTTTATATTCATATCAAAATTTTATTTTAGTTATCAATGAAAGCTCTAAATTCACTCTAAAAAATATATCCACTCTAACTGTAAATGGATAAAGATCACTTACTTTTTGCGAGGATAGCTTCGTCACGCCTTCATCTACTATTGATTATTTGATTATACATCATGGTAACTCCAGCTTGAAATTCATAGGATTCGTAACACCTAAAAGGGGAGAACTCCTGATTGAAATATAAAAATTTGAGATACTGAACCTGTCTAAAAAATATATAATCATACAGTTATCAATAAATTAATCTTTTTAGACAGTACCACAGCCTTATAAAAATACTAATAATTCTATCGTATTAGTGTATTCCTCCTCAAAAGGGAGCAATACTGGTAACAATAAAATTAAGCATCTATATCTTTTCTGTAAGCTCACATTTTTTTATATATTCACAGACACAGCAAATTGACATTAAACATCAGAAATAGCTGATATTTGATTGAAAAATAATTATAATAAATATTGAAGCATGTTTCGAAAAAAATTTTTTTCAATTACCTTTACAGAAAATCTGTTGAAACAAGCAGCATTAAATTCTGGGGGTGTATTTTACATATTATCCATATTTTTTTAACCTTACATTGTATTGAAAAGTCTATGGTGATAAAAAATCACTTTTCCATGATTGTGCACTCTTTTAGATTTTTTATTAGGTCTACTCTGATGCGATTAGAACATATCATGATGTGATAACGTGAAGAAAAGTGTCAAATGAACTGGAGAATAAGAATAAGAATCATTTTTATTGTCATAACTCATGTATAAAAACAAAAATGTTCAAGTTTAAAAATAAAAATAATTACACTCATTGTTAATAAAGAAAACATATAAAAAACAACAGAGTTATGTTAGAGGCGCTTAAATCTGATTAAATTATGCAGAACTACGTAACTGTGACAATTTTTGCACACCAAGTGTAAATTTGCAAAAAATCATGCTTTTTTAGAAGCGTTTCTCTGTTTTTTATTTATTTATTCATTTTACAGAAACATGTAAACTTAATGGTTAAAAACACAGACTATTGTCCGAAACGTCTTTATACCAAATTTTCATTAATAAGTTTGAAAACTAGGTTATATTTTTTCACAGCACTTCAATCAAGGATTTATAGTCCAGGAGAAATACCGTAGTACAAAAATTTTGAATTTAGAGCAACAGGATATTCCAAATTGAGCAATTCACCAAATTTTCCACACAATTTCTTATGGAAAATTAAAAAACTTGAAAAATTTTGAGCCACAATAAAAACACTAACTTAATGACTCGTTGTACTATGAGTGATATTTTTATATAATATATCAAATTTTGATGATATTTCAATAACTATTGTATCTACACTCCTTAATTTTATCTCAATCGATTCCTTAGCTCAATATCCATAAAATGACACCAAATTCTTCTAGGAGCTCCATAAAAAATTATAAAGAAATGATTTTCACGGGTTTGATGATTTTTTACTCAATAACGGTGCATTTGCGGACCATGGTTCATCAGATGTTCCTATCCTAATTTTCTCTGAAGAATCATTTGCGTTCATTTTTATTCAGTTATCTCGAAGTTGCAAAATTTTTTAGTACCGTTCGCTCCATTTAGTCCTTTTCAACGAAAATATATCACAATAGTATCGAAGGAAGAACATCAAGTAGCTATTAGTCGACATGCATCGACTGAAAAACTATTGATGTTGTGTGAACTCGAAGTCATAGTTCGTCATTTCACTGCTAGATGGTAGAGGCTGTCTTTTTAACAAACCTACTTGTTTATCAACCTGTTTGGAAACCATATCGAAGCGATTTGATAACCGCAAAATTTTGAATTATACTGAAATTCTGTGCAGTTTTATCCTTTTCATAGTTTATTACATACCATATTGTTTTGAATACTTCTGATGTTTTATTCTTAAATCATCACTCTCTACATAGCTTCCTTTAATAGAATTATCCTATTAAAGGAAGCTATGCTCTCTAGCATTAGGCCTTTACTGGAATATTTTCTTCTCCAAAATGAAAGATAATAGGCTTCTTCAGTTAAAAAATCTATCAAATTGAAAGTGATTTCAACTTCCATTTTAAAATGATACTACGATAATATTTTAGGCTACTTCAGTTCAATAATTACTAACTCAATATACCAAGCTCAAATACTAGAATCATGTTCCTGTTTCAATTTTAATAGTTCAATATAGAGAAGGAAATTGCGAATTCACTATGGACACATAAGTTGATAAATTATTAATATAATAGTAGGCCTATGATGGAATATTCGTCACGTATATGCCTACTGTTCGACTGCATTTTCTTGCATTATAGAACTTTGAAATTTAACGATACATTGTCATACCATTGATTGATTAAAACTTTTAAATAATAACAATCAAAGTACCCTTCTTAAAAAAATATTTTTATTTCACACATCATGTTTCGGTGATTTTTAAAGTTTTAACGAATACAGTAGCCCTAAAAAGTAATAGTGGTTAATCATTGATTGATTCTATTTAAGTTATTCAAATTTGGAAAAGATGAATTAATATATTGTTTAAATAAAATTATCCAAAATAGACTATACGATAATAATTATTATAGTAGGGACATTGTAGACTATACTATACACCACTGTACACTAACACTATACACTACACATAGTACACTACTATACATACCTACGGTACAATATACTATACTATTATTATGGATGTAGGTACTATAAGCATATACTTCTATATTTGCATCTAAGAACATGATAATCTATAATCATGTAGAATCATGATCATGTGTAATCATCATGCATAATCATGAGTAATCTTCATGATTATCTACTTGTAGGCCTATATCTCAATTTCCATTCAGGAAATTATTTTATTTCCTATTTCCATAATTTCCATTCAGGAAAAATTCACCACAATATGGTTCTTATTAACCGGAGAAGGTTTTTCAGCAGGTTCCTATTTCACAAACATAAGGGAAAAGCACTAGTAGTGGCCACTGTTTCAGTAGTGGCCACTTGAATGGTTTTTTCTTTAAAACACGAATTTGATGCCTTCAAATGAGTTCTAAGCCTGCTAGAGACTTAGCTTACACTATTTAGCAGCTATTTCAAATAGTTCAAGTAGGAGCTTGCAGAGCATCATTAGAGATTTTTGAGAGAGATTCATTGTCGCTATTTCACTTGAATACGTGGTTTCAGTAAGAAGTTCAGTTTCCTCTTAGTAGTTTCAGTAAGGAGGCATGTATACAAATTCTTGTATTATGACTAGAAAAGTCTGTAAATTTCGCTATTTCTGGTGTTATAATCATTCCCTAGAATGTCTAGACAATTTTTAGAAGGTTTTTAGCCGAACACAGATAATATTTCGGCGTAAAAGCAGACTGGCCACTACTAGAGCAAGAAACCGTGAATAATCTAGTAATGGCCACCCAATAGAAATAGTTGTAAAAGTTGTAGATATTGTTGTAAAAGTTGGTGTAATTTGAATTTATGTTCTCCTTAGACTGTTTCAAATAGGTTACAGAGGAAGAATAACTTTACAATATCTATTTTCTGGTTTAACCTCACTTTTCTAGTGGCTTGTAACCAACAACAATGCATTACCAATTCAACTCATTTTAATATAAGTTACCGGTAACCTATTATTATTTCTGGCGTTATAATCAATGTCTGGAATGAAAAATTAGCTTACTTGAATAACTGCAACAAGCAGCTTGAGAAATTGACTTGTCAATGAGCATAAACCATCATGTGGCCACTATAGAATCAGTGCCTGGCCACTATTGAATCATAGTGGCCACTTTAGAATCAAAATTGAGTTTCATGAAAATAATTAATAATTCATTTGTGAATTGACATATTCGCCATTTCAAGGAATAGGTCAATCAGGAAGGATCTGGGCTACATTCTTTTTGAGTTTTGGATGAGATAGCTGATAGTAATGGTCTCACAATTCGGCATAAACTATGAAACATCCCAAAACCTAAATTCCATAAACTATAAAACATGGCCACTACTGGTGCTTTCACCTTAATCAGTTTAAAACAATGTTGGAATCAAATTTGGATTCAAATTCGAAACATCCAGATTTAATTTTTTAGTAGGGGGTTTTCCAATATTTTTCTTTTATAAATGCTTTTCCGTACTCTAGAGTCTAGACATAACTTTTCAAAATCTATATGATCACAATTTATATTTTTTGTACTGATTCTAGTATTGAATAGAATTGAATAATAGTATGCCTATATATCAACTTTTTCTCCTTCCAAACCACATGAAACACTCTTCAAAAAATTACAAAAAATTGGAATAAGAGGAATTACTTTAGATTTATTCAAAAGCTATTTACAGGAAAGATCACAAATTTTGACCTTGAATTAACAAAAGAGCAACGTAAATCTAACTGCTTATGGTCTACCACAAGGTAGGTACTGTTTTATCACCTGTATTCCTAGTTTACGTGAATGACCTCTTAAAATTGAAATTGAAAAATGGCAAGATTGTGTCATTTGCTGATGATACATAGCAATAATTTTCTCCAGTGCTAATTGGTTAAACTTGTTCAATGATGCAGAAAGTGATATAATAACAATCAAAAAATGGTTAGACTCGAATACCATGAGCTTAAATGTAAATAAAACAAAATATATAACATTTTCTCCTAACTCAACTGGAACTCCTGAAAATCATTTCAAATTGAGACTGCATTCACATTGCTCTAACCAATTAATATGTAACTGCCCAGAAATAGAAAAAGTGAATAATACCAAATATCTTGGGGTAATAATTGATGAAAACTTGAAGTGGCAACAACATATATCATTTCTTTGAAATATATATCCTATAAACTCTATAAACTGAACAAAGTATTGAATATAAAAACTTGAAAACAGTTTATCATGCTTTGTTTCAATTAGTTTTACAATATGGATTAGTAATATGAGGTGCTGCATATGATGTACACATAGAGAATCTTTTCATAATTCAAAAAAATATCATAAAACAATACTAAATAGATCAAGTTTATACCCAACAAACTTAATTTTCCAAGATTTTAATGTTTTTACAGTGAGACAGCTTTATATCGGGGTGCTACTGAAATACATAGTGGAAAATAAAAATAAATTTCCAAAACTGAACAAAAACATTTATGATATTAGACCAAATGTAATAGAACAATTTCAAATTTATATCACTAGACTTTCATGGATCAGAAGACAACTAATTCACACAAGTAGCAAATTGATTGATACAATTCCTTTTGATCTGGATCGCAAAATTTCCAAAAAGAGCATAAAAGAATGGATGAAAAGAGAATATTTTGACACCCTAAATATAGCAATTTGATGTTTTTACTTTTACATTCTATTCCTATTATTTTATTTTATAGCGCTTCCTTTGGTGGCACTATAGTGTGGGTTGTCATGCTGTGATAAATTTATTGATGAAAAAGTGTCTAAGGTAATTGTTCTAAAATTATACTGTAATTTTCTACTGAAATTGAGCTACAAATGATTTCTTATTGTTATACTTTTAAATATTATGATTAACTTCAAATATGTTTAAATAATGTTATGTTTTGAGTTTATATAATTTTTTTTCTTGCAACAGTCACCAGCGGGCAAAAATATTCTTTTTGCTGGTGAAGCCTAGACTTTTTATTCATTTTCTTTAATATTTCTTACATTTACATAATCATATTGTATTTATTTTCCTTAACTCTATTTATGTAATTATGAAGACTTTGTAATATGTACTGTAACATTTTATACTAATGGCAATAAAAATACTGAAATCTACATGAACACTAATGTAAAAAAAATTATTCAAGTGGTTAACGTTTTTAAGGTAGCTTATGATTAAATAATTTTTTTATAAGAACGAACGAATGGAATCGATGGAATATTTAGCTCGAATATATATTTCATTCCAGCATTTCCAACTCCCATTTAACTAGAAATTTAAACCTGTTAATTTGAGAAGCAAGCTTCGTCTTATTCTAAATAATATGATAATAATTATTCTGTAGTTGAATTAGTTGCAAGTATTGGTTGCGGGAGATCATCATGAGTAGTTCCACCTCACCATGTTAAGGGAAACGTGGTAATCCTGTGTGGACTTCAAACCACCAGGTAAATGATAATAAAGCAGACTGATCGATATTAGCCTATGTCCTATATTGTGGATGATGAGTCTTATGATTATTCTTGACAAGAAAATGTAAAGGAAAAATAACAGGGTTCATGACACAGAAAATCGTTTTAACTTTTGAAAATCATTTTATTACAAAAATACTCAACAATCAATATTTACAAACTAGTCAACGAATCAATAATACTGTATACTGTAAATCGTATTATAAGGAAGGATAAGATTTAATGATCAAAGGAGACCCCAGTTAATTATTTTTATAATACTCTACTAATAAGAAGAGTCGATAAGTTGCATAGTATCAATACGGCTCGGTAAGCTGCATTATACAGTATTAATATAGAATTTTGAAAGAATTTGTAGAACAGTATTTTTAAGATTGAAAGTTCGAGAACAATTGCTTCCCATAAAATTAACAACTAAAAATCAGTCTTTGATGTAAGCAACATTCAAGCAAAAAGCTATCTCGAGATGATAATAAGTGATAATAGAATGAACAAATAATTAAAGCTCTAATAAAACATTCCTGATTCGTTTACAAATTCATTGAAGTAAAAACAGCAGGAAATTAACAAAAAACACCTAAATATTAGATGATTCTCTTGATTCTTGATCATATCTCCATGACGAAGATGATGTTGTTCATAATGCTGATAAAGGAGGTAAGTTAGAACGATGATGAAGATTTATCATCTCTCTTGAAGGGATATAGCAGATTATTTTCAGCAATCTCAACATTAATTTGGTACTTTCATCTACTACTTAAAGGCTATATTTCAAGCTATTTTTTGGAATTGATCAACTTTTGCCATGTCTATCAGAATGGTTCAATGGTAAATAATTTCTGCAGCTCTCTTTTATTTGTCGTAGCCACCATGATGTTCATGATGATCATGACCACCACTGCCGCCTCCAAAGGAACCGCCTCCACTGTAACTACTGCCTCCACCAAATCCACTGCCTCCGAATCCACCTCCATGTCCGCCTCCAAATCCACCTCCTCCGTGACCACTGCCGCCTCCGAAGCTACCACCACCTCCAAAGCTCTCAATGTGGTTTCCTCCATCGTGACCGCCTCCATGTCCACCTCCGCTGTAGCTGTCACCGCCTCCGTAGCTGTATCCACCTCCGGAACTGTATCCGCCGCCGCCAGAGCTGTAACCACCGCCTCCGTGACCTCCCGAGCTGTAACTGCTGCCTCCAGAGCTGAAACCACCGCCTCCATGACCTCCCGAGCTGTAACTGCTGCCTCCAGAGCTGTAACCACCGCCTCCATGGCCTCCCGAGCTGTAACCGCCACCTCCGGAGCTGTATCCACCGCCTCCATGTCCTCCTGAACTGTATCCGCCGCCTCCACTGCCTCCATAGCTGCTAACTCCACTGTAGCTGTCACCTCCTCCATGGCCTCCACCAAATCCTCCGTCTCCGCCTCCTCCGTATCCACCTCCACCGTGACCGAAACTGTCTCCTCCACCGTAGCTGTAGCTGTCTGAGCCTCCTGCAATCACGTACAGTTGATAATGATTGAAGTTGAAAAAACGAAATTCAATAATAAATCATTATCCTGAACAATGTTCTTCTTGGATGATGAAGCGTAAAATGAACTATTGAAGTTGTGAAAAACATAATGAATACATAAGGATTAAGTGATTTAGTCAACTGTAACAAACAGTGACTACATTTGGTCACGACAGCAACAACTTCTATCACAGATGACTAAATCCTGGTGCATTTATTATGAATCAATATCACTGCATCTCAATAGACACTGTCAGAAGTGGGAAACTATATTCCTGCTCAGATTAGGAAAATATGGCATGGTATAGAAACTCATTTCCCTCCTTTGGGAGATTGGCTTTTTGTTAGTGAAGATAGTCAGTCGTTCCCCGTCTCTGTAAATAGTAATTGTTGCATTACACTCAACTGACATAGAAACGCATTGAATTAGGAAAACTATAGATGTACTTGAAAATCTCAACCGCTTCATAATATAGAATTCTAGAGCCTACAATACCATACATACTTTTGATAAAACTAGTCGTTAAAAAGAAAAAACGTACGAGAATCGGGCGTATCGTATTCCTAGAAAAAGAATAACAGCCCGTTTTCGTATGAAATTTTGAAATCCAGCTAAATATGTCTGTCAAGTTTAAATGTTATTGTTGTGTGGTTCAGATCTAGTTCCTTAATTGATAAAACTGTGTTTTATTTAGATTGTAGTTGGTTTATTTTTATTCCAATAGACTTTGCCTTCTATGGCTGCTATAGTATCTGCTGCAATAACTCTTCTTCCATATTTTCTAACATTCAGTACAGTAGCCTACTTTACTCAAATAATTTTCGTACCACCATATCCGCCACCTCCACCGAATCCGCTGCCTCCGAATCCACCTCCGCCTCCGCCATGATGATCATCGCCTCCATGATGGTCGTCAAAACTGCCTCCACCAAATCCACCGCCTCCAAATCCACCTCCGCCTCCATATCCTCCACCTCCATGTCCGCCGCCTCCAAAACCACCGCCTCCGCCCGAAGAGATGATCTTTATAATCTGAGAACCGCCTCCATGACCTCCTCCGCCACCTCCAAATCCGCCTCCATGTCCACCGCCACCTCCATATCCACCGCCGCCTCCAAAGCCGCCGCCTCCGAAGTCACTGGAGCCATGGTCGTCGTGATGGTGCTCTTCTATGTGATGATGCACTTTCTTCTCGTGATGTACTTCTTTGACAACGGTTGGTACGTGCACTTTGATGTGTACACTAAAATAGAACAATAATACATTACAATAAAACATTTGAACAAATAGAAGAATATATTAGTACAATTATATAGTTCATGTTGAAAGGATGATTCATTTGATTATATTTTCATGTATTGGATAATTCTTATGAATAATCGTTTCTTTTCCTATGTGTACACTAATCAATGTGTTCAATGAAACAATAAATAGATTCATTGAATTAATACAATAATTAATCAATTATCTTGGAGTAATTTGGGATAGAAGAGTGTTTTATTCAATTATTATATTTCTATCCATTGAATAAGGATTATTTTCTTAATTTTAATAGAAGTTTGGAGGTGTCATTAATATGAGCATTATAGTTGTAGGTAAGCATCTTGAAAAGTTGAAATTTTATCTATAAATGCTCAATCAAACTAGATTGAAAACTATTGAGTCTAAATAATAAAAACTTGAATGGTTAAATTTTCTAATTAAATGGTATGAATAAAACAAAATGGTATAACAACAAAAAAATCAGCAGACCATCAATTCCTGTCATAATCTCAAACAGTTATAGGCCTATTTAATTCTAGCAAATGGGTAGAATATTATTTCAAGAGAAATAAGTATGACAAGTTGGAGTTTGATAGACATCTTTATTACTTTATTACTTGATGTTATTGCGATATTAATAAAACTGGAACGTTTAATGATCACAATAATTAGGTCTAACTGAATCTAATTACTCACTGTTCCTTGCCGAAAGTTGCTTCTGATATCCTTGAAAGAGTGGCTATCACCAGACAAATGGCCTGAAAAAAGGAAGATGTTAAAAACTGTAATGATGAAAATCTTGATAATGAGAGTCACAATGGAATCAAGTAAAAACTAATTGATAGAAAAGAAACCCTGGACTACTTAATCTAATAAAAAATGTTGAAAAAATTCTGTCATTTCATGTGCTTTCATTTCAAGAGCCTTCAAGTCAAACTAAAGACGAAACAATCATTTTCACTATAAACAATTCATTCATATTTATTTTGTAATCCTTGTTACTCATTAGATTGATAATGGTTTGTGTTGGGTACTTTGATAGAGATGATCAGACTGTTGACTGTATCGATTTCAATTTTTTCAGAGAGAGGAGGCTTGTTAGGTTTAAAAAAGAATTCCACGCTATAGCATGAGAAATCGAAATAAAATTGTTCCCCATCAATCGTTTTTAACCATCAAATTAATGAGTCAATTAAGTCTAGCTATCTTGAAAAATCACTCAATCAACTGCCGGTATCACAAACCACTGATGGTCCAAGATGAGGTGCTGAAGTTATTAGAGAAGTGCAAGATCTCATCAAAGATTAATCTGTCTCAAACGGTATTTACTAATGAGTATGTTGAGATTAAAGCGTACATTGGCTAGCTCTTCATGACCGTGTTATATGGATTGTGTGACTGAATGTGACGCTAGGAATTTCAGAAGTTTCATCAACAGAGTTATTAGCTGAAAAGTGAAGCTTCGCTCACTCTTTTAATCCAGTAATTAGTGAGAAGGCGTGAGTGCTCAAGAAAATATGCAGACATGAAAATGAAAGCAGAATATATTGTCAAGATGTTGTCCAAGAAAGGAAATTTCACGTATTTCGAAATATTCATTAACAGAGAAAATTATTGTGGATACGACAAGTGGATGGATGAAATCGAAATTACTCTCTATTCGAGTTCAGTATGTGAACTGAACTTGCATTTGTATTACCGATACATCCAAACCTGCTCAGATCCAGTTCCAGTGCCCGAATGCCCCTGCTAATAAGCTTATTTCAAACCAACTGCCACTTTCTCTTTTCCTCGAAATTGTAACATTTTCAAGATATTCTATGAAATAATTCACTTCACTTTCGTTTTATTCACTTTTTACGCAAGTCGTTAGTGACGGTCGCAGACGCGTTGTGCATTCATTATTTGGCATCTATTATATTCGTATGTTTATAGTTTTCACCTCATCTTCCATTTTCCAGTTCAATATATTCTGGAATCATTCCAACTCAAATACGGAGTTTCACTATTCTAATAACTGTGGTATCACCAATTTGGAAAGGGCTTTCTTCTTATCGACAAGTTTGTTTCCTTTGTAATCCATTTTACGCTCAACGGCAAGAGTAGCCTATGTTATCCTACTAAGTACATAATTTCAATCTAATCATAAATTTAACATGAGCATTGAACAAATCTGAACCGTTTCTTCAAATCATAAATCCTCGTTGAAGCTCATTAGATTTACTAAGGAAATTTGATGTGGAACAACTTCTGAGAGACACAATGATGATTGTGTAGCTTATTGTAGAATCCAGAAATGGAAATCGAGTTTCAATTTTTATACTCTATAAAAATAGAAACATTGGAGAATTTATTGAAAGCGACCACCTAGCTATGTTGAGTTTGTAAATCTGGCGTGGATCTCAGGTACGTGGAACGTAGGTAGGGATCTTATATTATTTCGAAATTTTAAATCGTCTTTGATGGTATTTAAACCAATTACATGAGTACTTCTTTTCTTCTAGGGCTACTGTATTTTTTTTGAAACTTCAAAAATGATTAAAATCAGAGTACCAATGGCAAATTAGCCTAAACATGTTGTGTGTGAAATAAAAAATATTATTTTAAAGGGTACTCTGATTTTAATCATTTTTAAAGTTTCAATTACATGAGTGATGGTGTTCATATTGGAAGCGGATTCGCCTTCTGAAATTCATTGTAATAGTTCTGATATAATAATTGAAGACCAATATTTAGAGAATTACCCAAACACATTAGTTGAACGAATGGAAATGAATGAAAGCTGATTATTGAAATTTTTGGCTTATTCATTCCTACATTTGAAGGTTTTCTACTTCGTTCCTTCCTGTTACAGTAATTGTAAATGTACTGATAAATCAACATTTTCAGGATAATGTGAAAGTTTTCAATATAAGCTGTTGTGCATTATAGTGTTATCAATAATTATATTTCCTAAGAGTAATTGTCAAGTAAAGAGCACTTATGCGTAACCTCTCAAACTCTTGGGAATGTTCAGCACTTAAGATAAGTCTCAACAATTATTTTTGAGTGGAAGCACTCATAAGTGTAGAGCACTTATGAGATGACTTAACCCTTTTAACAATATTTTCAAGTGTGTAGTAGCACTAATTGCGCGATTATGTGAGCACCAAGTCCGCGAAGGAGGCTCTTAAAAAGCAACTCCAGGAAGTGTCTAATCTAAAGTTCGATCACCACCGTTGATGACCACATCCACTCTATAATTATACGTTTTCGGTTACAAATGCACTCGATGGCGTTTTTCTGTCAGTCCAGTTAATGCTAATGAGCGGGACGTTTGTTTATGCGTAACGGGAGAAAGTTGGTGGCGCTTTGAGAGTTTGAGACTGTCATCGAACACGTAAAAATATAAAATTAATGTTTATGAGTGTGTGGAGAGACATGAGAAGATGTGGATGATGATGATGCTGATGAAAGTAAAACTGGAAAGGTGAATCTGAAGGACGCGAGTAGAGAATGAACTCTGGGGTCACCACAGTATAGAAATAGTAATAATAACGGGTTCAGTAGCAGTGTTATTTCTCTCTCCAGAAGCTCTTTCAGTTCCTAGAAATTGGTATAGTCTGGCCAAGAAGACATTCCGGCAAGATGGCAAAATTACTCCAGCGTGATTAATATTCATTCGGGAAATATAAATTTGATCCCAAATTGTAGAAAACTTTCTGATCTACAAATTGAAACCAAATTTAAAAGTTTTGAACTAATATTGACCAGACTGGAGTTTTTTTCCATTTTGCCAGAATGTCTTCTTCGCTTGGACAGACTATAGAAGCTGAGATTTGTTGGGGAAGTCCTTTCTCAACTTATACACCCACGTCTAGACTTTGTATTCACTCTCTCTTTCTCTAGAATCTCTCTATCTCTCAAATCTCTCTCCCTCGAACACTCTTTCCTTAAGGCTCATTCCTCTATTTTTTATGCTGCGCGCCCACTGAATGCACAATTCACTCACGTCGGCAATACCTCTATGTTATGTATATTGCAGAGCTGCTCACTTGCGTCCCGCTGAATTGCATTAGCTTTGGAAAAAAATCAAACAACTTTCATAGTGAAACCGCTTGAATGGTGATACAACTGATATAATACTTCAAGATATCACTGGAATTGAAACTTGGGATGAATTTCTTACACCTAAATGGTCTCTGCGGTTTGGCAGAATAGCTTCAGAGCAATCACTATAAGCCAAGAGTTATTTCAAAATTATTAAAGTGTTATTGAGATTATTACAGTGGTACGATTGGAATGGCTATTTTTGTATCTAACTGAATTATCAACAAGATAAGATGTGAAATAATTTACATAATATTATAGAGATTATGATGATATTATAAAAGTGAGAAGATTTGATTCGATTGGAATTGTAGCTGTTCTTACCTGGAAAAATCTATAGACTGGCGATAAAGAAATTATATTATTATAGTTATATGTATTATGAATTATGGATGTTTTAATTCATACTTTAAATCTGAAGTGTATCGGGTTTGTTTCAAGATATTATTGAGAATATATTTAAGGTGGATGCATTTTTTACTATTTAAGAAGTTGAAATGAATTTTATAAAATGAGAGTTTTTTATAATATTACTGTATCTTGAATCAAATCCAATAATCTAATATCAAATGTATTATGGAATGTGGTCCATGGAAGGGATAAATGTAATGTCTTCTTCTTCTTTCAAGGATTTGGCGTTTGCCTGTTTCGACTCACAACGTAACACTATTTTTATTTTATTGACTATTTTTATTTCATCTACCAAAAATTCGATCATTACTTCATGTGATTGCATCTTATTCTCATTGCCATCTCTTTAGTGCTCTCTCTACATCTCTTTTCTCAACTGGCCTGTAGGCCTACAAAAGAGTTTAAAGAGGAATTCTTCCTGATGCCATACTGTGTATGGACCATGGCAGAATAAGTGTTCCAATCAATTAATTGTAGGTGTATTCTACGTTATTGTACGTTACTCACGTTATTGTATAAAGAAATGTGATCAATTATAGTGAATAACTTTTAAACAAACGCCCAAATAAACTAATAGAACTATCGTCCTTCTCACCCTCAGATAGAATTGGAATTTCGGAAGTGACTTCTATTGCTAGGTACAAATTTTGTGTCATTACTCTCTGGGTAGAGAGTTAAACACTTTTCAATAGATTTTAAAATTACAGTACTCACACTTTAAATGTATATATTGTCATCAAGTTAAAGGTCGAAGTGTTAAAATATCAATAAATCTTGAACAGACCTTTCCAATTAACGATTATACAACAAGATGCTTTCACGTAATACTCGATAACATCAGCGGAGAATGAAGACTTGCCCTACATGGCTATATTGAACCCGGAACAATAGGTCAGAGATGGATAGTCACGTATTAGTATTTCAGTAAATCACGAAGTTATAATTGGTTTCTTAGTTATGGAATTTGATAGGATAGTAACCCATTTATTATATCAGTGTATACCTATATTTTTCAAGCAGTAAAGCCCCTTCTGTTAGGATGTATTATAGCTGAGGCTTAAACAGTAGCTGAGCTCTGTGGACTTTAAAATCTTGTACAGGTAGTTAAAACTTGTTTGGTGATTATTAGCTAATGACTCAATCAACTCGTGACTCAACCACTCTATATCTTGAGCAGTCTCTCCAAGAACAAACATGAACCCAACAATAATAAAAACTCTATTTTGATCATTTTACCAGCTCTATAGTTTTAGATACTGGGCAATATATCGATTACAATTTATTATTCAAATTAATTTCATATCAGAATAGAGATTTTATCAGAATTTGATATTTATTTCATTCATGGAATAGTAACCTATTTATTATATCAGTGAATACCTATATTTTTCAAGTAGTAAACACCCTTCTTCTGTCACATCAAACAGAGATACAATAGAGCGAAAATTTCCTCAGACAACACAACTATAGAATCTTAATAACAATTTTATTAAATTCTATGAAGATGTTATTAATTACTAACAAAATAAACTTCAAAGTAGAGCGAGATATACTTCAACTCACTTTACTATTACTATCACCACTATTATAAATTAACTTGTATCACTATCAATACCAAGTATTATACTGAGGTACTTCGTTTACAACAAAACTAAAATTTCAACTATGACAATCCTACGGTTCTGTGAGGGTGATCACAATTGTTATTCTATTTGAATAGCTTTGCTTTGATTTGAAATTCTTGATACTCATAAAGAATTTGATGTATGGAAAATACCATTCATTGCATCCAGTACATAGTAAAATGAAAAATCACTGATTGTTCATAAGATATTTCGTTTCTTGAAAAGAATTGTATAAGAATAATCAAAATTCACCGTATTAGAAAATAATAGAATATAGGTATAAGTGTCTACTAACGATAGGTAACAATAAATAATGTACTGTACTTTCAAAGAATCATGAATGAGGTATCATGCAGCACAGTATGAACTAGAACAAATAAAGAACAAATACTCAAACTGATAATATTATGATTGAGTAACAATACAAATTATCTCACAACCACTATTCACTGAATCAATCCATTTAGAAGCGAACAAATAATAATTAATTTGTAATAAGCAAAGCATAAGTATACTCACAACTGCTTTGGGAGCCATGTCTAATCCTTTGGCCCGGTTCAGTACAAATGCCGGTATAGAAACCGAGAGCAGCCGGTATATAAAGCTAACATCCCTCTACCTTATACCGGCGCCCATCTCTCCTTACTCCATCCTTCATGTGACAGTGACCTCCACTTTCTTCTTCAGGACCTCTTCTCTTCTCCTTCTTCTCTTCTCCTTCTAATCTTCTCCTTCTTCTCTTCTCCTTCTTCTCTACTCCTTGTTCTCTTCTCCTTATTCTCTCTTCCTTGTTATCTTCTCCTTTTTCTCTTCTCCTCCTACTCTTCTCCTTCTTCTCTCCTCCTTCACCTCTTCTCCTTCTACTCTTCTCCTTCTTCTGTTCTCCTTCTTCTCTTTTCCTTCTACTCTTCTCCTTGTTTTCTTCTCCTTCTTCTCTTCTCCTTCCACTCTTCTCCTCCTACTCTTCTTCTCCTACTCTTCTCCTTGTTCTCATCTCCTTGTTCTCTTCTTCTTGTTCTCTTATCCTTGTTCTCTTTATCTTTTTCTCTTCTCTTTATTCTCTTCTCCTTGTTCTTTTCTCCTTGTTCTCTTCTCCTTCTTCTCTTATCCTTCTTCTCCTCTCCTTCTTCTATTCTCCTTCCAATCTTCTCCTTCTTCCATTCTCCTTCTACTCTTTTCCTTCTTCTCTTCTCCTTCTTCTCTTCTCCTTTTTCTCTTCTCCTTCTTCTCTTCTCCTTGTATTCTTCTCCTTCTTCTCTTCTACTTATTCTCTTCTCCTTGTTCTCTCCTCCTTCTTTTTTTCTCCTTCTACTCTTCTCATTCTTCTCTTATGCTTCTTCTCTTCTCCTTCTTCTCTTCTCCTTCTTCTCTTCTCCTTCTTCTCTTCTCCTTCTTCTCTTCTCCTTCTTCTCTTCTCCATCTACTCTTCTCCTCCTACTCTTCTCTTCTACTCTTCTCCTCCTACTCTTCTCCTCCTACTCTTCTCCTCCTACTCTTCTCCTTCTACTCCTCTCCTCCTACTCTTCTCCTTACTATCTTCTCCTTGTTCTCTTATGCTTCTGCTCTTCTCCTTATTCGCTTCTCCGTTTTCTCTTCTCCTTCTGCTTTTTTCCTTCTTTTTTCTTTTGCTCTTCTTCTCCTTCTTCTCTTCTCCTTCTTCTCTTCTCCTTCTATTCTTCTCCTTCTTCTCTTCTCATTCCTATCTTCTCCTCCTCTTCTCCTTTTCCTTCTTCTCTTCTCCTTCTGTTCTTCTCCTTCTTCTTTTCTCCTTCTTCTTTTCTCCTTTTTGTCTTCTCCTTCTGCTTTTCTCCTTCTTCTCTTCTCCTCCTTTCTTCTGCTCTTCTTCTCCGTCTCTCTTTCACCTTCTTATCTTCTTCCGTTTCTCATCCTTAACTGCAACTGGCCATCATCCAAATCTCACAAGATTGCTCAACAATCACAATTCCACTCATCTCTCACTGCAATACATTACACTATCATGCAGTCTAATCATCTACTTTAATAGTGAATTTGGCCTTTGGGTGATTGCAATGCTTGAAATTGCACTAATTTAATACAGGGTGCGGCAGAGAAGATGGACGTTTTTGAGAAGGGCATTACTCATTTCCTCCGTCACCGAGAGTGGTGAGGATGGTGGCGTTAGACTCGTGTAATCTTACCATTTTTTTTATTATAGTTCCAGTAGTCGCCACGTAGCGTTGGACGATGGAAAAACGCGTTTTCCCTATGATTGTTTTTTTTTCTAAATAATGAGTCAGTTGCCGTCGTAAAGCTTAACTTTCGACACCATTCATCAAAATCCATCAACATTCATCGAGTAGGGCTGTTCCTTCTCAAAACAACATCCTATACGATAACAAGCCCCGAACTCTGAACAAAATTAAGGACGAAGTCGCCCAAGTTAAGAAAGCGATGTTTTAAAAATTGAAAAATGATTTCTTGTTGGGGGAAATGATGTTTCAGCCCTAAATATGTAGTAAAAACGTGTAAAAATTGAATTTCAAAACAAATATCGTTTACTTGAAGTTTTTATCACTGATGATTCCCGTTCTTTGAACGCTTCTATGGAATGCAACATCCACCATTTTGAATCTGCCATTACGTGACCCAGTCGTGAATCTAGAGTAGCATCAAGTGGTTATGATATCCTTAGATACACTAGATAACGAAATATTTGGTTCTGCTGCTTTCTTCACGAACCTTCTCACGGAAATAAACAAGGAACCCTACTGTTGAAGAGTCTACAAAAAGGGCAAGAATGCAAGGACGCACTGTATCAACGATTTCGGCCACCACATGCCTGATGTGATTTTCCATTCTCGATTTTCTCGAATGGTATTCCCATGCGAGCATTTTGACACCAATAAATTTGTTTTTGAATGGGAACTAACAAATTCATGATATTTTTAAAATCGTTCATCTTTACTGCCGCACCCGGTATATCCCCAGTCGAATATTACCGATATAATGATTGATCTCAAGGCTACTGATTGGATCGGGAGTAGCTCGTTAGATTATTAATAATCATTCCACTATTACAAGTTACAGTTTTTTAGAGTATCGTTGATTGAAGAGAATTATTGAAGTATATTTTCTCAAGAGAGAGTAGACTACCCTATATTAATCATTATTGACAGATCTGTATTCTCTTATTCAAACTATTAATTTTTGTTAGACTATGAATAACTAGTAAGCCCCATGGGCTGAAGAACTCGCGTGTGAGCCCTCAAAGTCAACTTATGGCTTTAATTATTTAAAAATATGAACCACAAATCATACTGACACGATACCAAGATTTATTGAATACTGATGAATGATTCCTTTTTGTGAGGATATAGTTATGAACGGTATATTTTGATCAATCGTTTGATCATATTTTGATACATCATAACTGCCGCCAATGCACCAATAAAAACGTAGGCCTACTTGTTCAAGACGACTTGACTGCAAGTATTCAGAGTAGACCTATTAACTGAACATTGTTCAGTGAACAATTCTAACACATTTACAAATATGGATGTAATAACTTTCCCTTATTTTTTCTGAAAACCATACATACTATTGAAACTTCGTGTAGAGTCTATCCATTATCTAGATATGATGAAAAGTCTTAAAATAATAGAAGGGCGGATTAGAGGAAAACTAAGGAGAATTCGGTGTTTAGCCAATGATATGTTCTGTTTTTTCAGCTCGAAGAACACCGTGATAGTACTTGAGTTAGTTCTTTTCGGAACACTCTGTAGAGTCATATTGATCGCCTCTTGTTCTAAACTCAACAGAATTTGAAAATTATTTAGTGTATCAAATTGAAAACAAACATTGTGAAGATTCGTTCAAGAATGGAATTTTTTGATAGTTTAGTATTTCCATTCGGATAAATCGTATAAATTATTAGAGATATCTTTAATAGCATTCTTCAAATCCCGTAGAAATGCACGGCTGACTTATTTATTAGTCTTACTTATTAAAGCATGGGGATCAAATGGAACAACAAACTTCCTTCAACAAGAATACTTGAAAAATATCCAATGGTAAAATAATTCAAATTTGCCGCCTTTTGTCAGCTGTTTAAATAAATAGACTCCTATCACATGTTTAAACTTTGAAATCAAATGACTCCACATGAAAAAATTTATTGATTTGAGAACATTATTATTTCTCATGATAATATTTTCAAATTTGCCGCTAATATTCAATCAGCTGTTCCACTGTAATCAGATTGATTCTCAAAAAAAAAATTATTCAAGTTCCTTATGACATTTTCCAGCCGTGATTATTGTGTTGAAATTGAATAGATGCCGGAGAATATATATAGATATATTGTTGCTGAGAGCTTATCCTTTTTTCGCCTGAAAAAGGATGAAGGAGTCGGTCGATTTCATTGTCCAACGAACTTGACCTGTATAAAAGTATGAAGAATATATGTTATGAATTTGAATTTGATTAATTGAGGCGTTCGAAAGTTATTGTCGAACATACAAACAAACAAACGAACGAACAGACGGACAACGACTTCGGGCTTGAGTCAAAAGTAAGAACTCGCTATCGCTCGTTCAACAAAATTTCTTCACGTTGAATATTGTAATTTATTATTGATGAAGATTAACATATTCATGTTTGTTAATGATGAGTGGATAGTAGCAACTGACTGCTACCGTTCTCTGCCCCCCCTCCTCATCACCAGACGAATGCAATCCAACATATTTAATAATTATAATAATATTCAAAGCCAAACATGATTCAAGCTTCCTTGCATGTTCACATTTATAATTTTTCTCATACATAAGCAATCCAAATGTTGCATGTGGTGTAATAAAAAGGATTATAGGGACTTGCTTATTGTATCCCAACATATTGTTTCGTATTTTTATGTATTGGATACGTGATAAGCAAAAGCATACAGGAATAAATACAAAATAACTATCGCCGGCCGGGCTGACCGAATGGACTGGGGCGTTACCGCTAGCGCTACCCGGTCGTGGGTTCGGATCCCACCAGAGGCATGGTCGTTTAACCACCTCATAAATCACCCTCGTACTTTCCATTACCCATGCACGAGTAAAATTGAATACTTATGTGGGCATCAGCCGCAATAAAGGCTATCTACATTGAGAAAAACTGTCACATTGCTTTTTTTTAAGGGTTATGCCCACATGGACTCTTGGGCCTGTGCGTGAGTAATGGGAAGGATGATGATGAGAGATGAATGGACCTACTGCTTTAGGTGGGTTAAGAACCACCGGGAAGCGATTTTTGAGGCTCATAAATTGAGTTCAGAGGAACCGGTCACCAGTACAACATGTGGTGGCAGAGGCACGTCGCTTATCTAATTTCACCGATTAGACGCTCTCTACCACTGGGAAAAACCGCTTCCCAACCGCTGCACCATACTTTATCATTGAAGTATTAAAGTTTAAATTATTTATTGATTAATTCTATTATTTTTCTTAGGAGCACATAAGGGAGGGAATAATAAATTTCTTAAAGAAAATATTGGGGATCATCATAGATATTCCATTACACTGGAGTTGAAGATGTTTTAACAAAAAATCGGAAACTCAATACCAAGCGAATTGAAGACTTCAGCCATTTTAACTGCTCTACCCAACTTTCTTGAATAACATTCTGAATAGTTCCAAATTCAGCCAGCAGATGGCAGTAACAATAGGGTGACTTGCTTCGACTTCCATTGGACATGCCTTCAAGCTCCGCCTACGATCCAAATGGCCGAAAACATCGCTTAGAAACGTTTACAAATCCAACCAGTAGGTGGAAGCAGTTGACGGGTGATGTTTCAGATTTGGCTTGGACACGCCTCCATGCCCCGCCTGCTCTTTTCTTATTGGTTGACAGTGTTTCGTGAGTTCTGTCCTAGAAAATGGCTGCTAGCAAGAAATTGATGGATGGTGTATCATACAAAAAAATACGCTGATTTACTATTGACGATCTTGTGCTTATATAATATTAATTTATTTATGTATTCAGGCTGGTAAGATTCTATCAAGTTAGTATTTGAAGAATTTATTTATAGAATTTGGACCTTAAATTTTACTTTAAGGTGTAACTCAGGCCAGTACTAGACTTCAATAGTTTTATGCTGTGTGAATTGAGATGAAAATGTGATTTTGCACTCCCGTCTTATACTTATCAACTTATTAACTTTTTTTATGTGATAAATCTAACGAAATAGAACTCAAACTATTCATGATCTAATACCGACCTCCTTCTTCTTTTTCTTGACCCCCTTCTGCCTTTACAGCGTAAAGGGACAGACCTCTTACTAGAAAAAAATTTGAAAAACTACAACAATTCGGTAAAAATATTAGTATTAAAAGATTATTATATGGAGGAGTTTTTATCGGAAACTGCCTTGTGTATCGACAGTATGTAAGGTTGTTGTCAGCCAACCATAGAATTAAATTAAGGAGGGGTGTTTCTTGGCTTGCTTCATTGCTTCATACATCGATACGATCACGGTTTTTCAATTGATCAATTCATTATGATGAATATAATAGTTTCTTGTGGATTCAAGTTGTTGGTAAAATGAGTTTTTTATCAAATAGTGGAAAAATTATTTTAAAAGTCCAATTGAAATTTTTGAAATTCCCGTTTTGCATCAGCCGCCTCGGCGCCCCTTTGGCCGTGGCGCCCTGTGCGGTAGCACACTCTGCACACCCCACGCGAGGGCCCTGATCAAACCCTATTCAATTATTCATATTATTATTAGCTTGAAGAATCTATATAATTCAAATAGATACAGCAACGATCTGAGTGATATTGTATCCTTTACTTAAATTATTAGTGTTTACCAAATACGGTGTACCGATCACATAGTCACACTACTGTGCCGCCAGATTTGCCAGGTGTGCCGCGAATCTTCTGACCACAGAAGACACTTAAAAAGTTATAAATAACATATTCAAAATGTAAGTTTCCATGAGTTTTTCTTCTATCCACTGAGTCATTCCTATTTATTTTTGCATTGTAATTTTGATATACTGTATGAAGTATTTTTCATCATTTTGATCTTGCCAAAATCTTCGTCAAGGAGGAATCGATAATTTCGTTATAAGAAATCGTTTGTTGAGAAAATCTATCATGTAACTTATCGCTTTCTGTAGGTTGCGTAGATATTGTTATCTGAAAGTCCTATAATTTCTACTCTAGATTCATTTTTTAACAATCAATTAATTGAATTATGAAGTGCATTAATCATACATTGTACATAATTTATAAATCAATGTATGATGAAAATTATTTCGATCGAAAAAGCCGTTCATGACAAACTTATCAAGTAAAGTAGAAAGCACAGAGATTCAACTTAGTAGAAGTCGATTTCGACCGACAAACTAAGTTATCTCATTAGCTATGTAACGCGGCCGTAATCAAATTATTCCAACAATTGTTATCTATGAGCGAGGAGCGGAATGACAAGATGCTATGCCCACATCATAATGATCAAAAGGGAAGCAATCCTGGATTGTCTGTTGGTATGGTGTGAATGGGCAAAGCGTAGAATAATTGGTTTATTACAACAGCGGCCTGCTATGATTGACTATGCCACGTTGGCCACAAATTATTAGATCCCCCATATCTGAAAAGATAATTTCAATTCACACTGTGGACTTACGGACACGATTTCACTTCCTGAGAAAGTTCGTTCGGATTGATTTTTACTTTGAAAATGCATTACGAACAAAGGTTGGGCTTCAAATCGAATGGGCATTATGTATTTGACTTTCAAGAGGAAAGGCTGCATCGCCAATTGCCTATCATACTTTCATACATGTACGATGTTCATGCGGTTGAATAAGACATTGTTTCCTTGAGAGAAGTTTTAAGTTTGAATTTTGATCAATGGAAATAATAATTTAGGTACTTTCATGGAGAATACTTAACGTATTGTGTAATAACGTTTTATTATTGGAATACGAATACTAATCAAATAATTAGCAAGGCATGTACGGTCCATGAAAACTATTGATAATTTGGAAATATACAATAAGATCTATGATATTGAAGAGCATTGTAGTAAAATGTCTCTAATATGAGGAATGTAAAACCCCTCTTCCCTACTAATATTTTGTCACACAATTTAAAAACCATTGAAACAGTTTGAAGTTCCTCAAAACAGCGAACTCATACTCATGCATAACAAATAATTATTGTGTTCCATTTCTGAATTTGAGACGAATATTACATGAGAACTAATGTTGCATTTTAATGGGAATACCATGTTTTCACTCAATGCAGCCGAAGTGCATTACTGCTAAATTTGATGAGCCTCCTCCTACTCCTCATCCTCCTTCTCCTCCTTCACCACCACCTCCTCATCCCCCTACACCCCCTCCCACCAAACAACTCTCCACCACTAAAGATGACCCCTGCGCTCATTAACCGCGCCGGAAAGACGTTGTTGTATAACAAATAAGCTGAGATGGGTGAAAGAAGTAGAATAGGAAGAAGAAAAAGAAGGAGAGAGGAAGTGAGTAAAACACACATGACTTAGATCAGGAAGTCAAGTCGAAAGTAAGTTGAATGTAGTCTATGGGTAGTCTGTTTTAGAAGCGTGCAGCCGAAGGGCGAATTATTCAAATCTCGCGGATGACCTATTACGTCAGGACGAGGGCTGACCGACTGCAAAATCTATACTACTATAACTATTTATATGTAATACAAGCCGGCAGCATTTCTAGACCTAATCTGGACCTGTTTATCAAATTTCAACATTTTCTACCTATTTATTCTCGAAAAATCCAAGAAAAGCTCCGAATAGAACGCTAATATTGAGCGTAACCTTTAGTTTAAAACTTGATTCAATATCTTATAAATCACCACATCTATAATCTCGCTGAACCATTGAATTTACAGTAAGAATTGGTCGTATGAAGGCGTAAGATATGCAACGGAATTCAAAAATATTTTAACACAACATTTCTAGACCTTATTTGAACCTGCCTACCAAATATGAACATTTTCTACCAATTGGTTCTCGAAAAAAATGAGAAAACGCTGAAAAACTGTAGAAAACCGTTAATATTTTGCGTATCCTTGTAACGTTTCTAAAATCCGTTCTTAGCGCGCATTCGGTTCAGTGGATTTTTAGTTCTGGTGATGAATGAATGAATGAATGAATCAGTCAGTCAGCGCCACTTCGCTTTTATAGATATAGATATACTTGAAAACTGCAGAACAATTGTTATGCACATAGCCTACTGCAGTATGGTTTACAGAAAAATGAAACACACTTCGTTATCACCCGTTTACAGCGTTTACTACTCCCGCATACAGTTCAAGACTGTATTTTGTTTTGGTATTAGGTTAGATGAACTTTGGTATTAGTAATCTGAAAATGTCTACTATGTATATAGTACACAAACTTGACTACTATGTAACGTAAAGTGAGCTATTAAAGCTCTACCAATATCAGAACCTCATCTACATACAGTATGTAGTGGATAAGTAATTGAACTGTTTTTAATAATTGAAGATTTCCCGCATACGGACGAGACTCATTAGCATTCGATACAAGTGAAGTGTTGAGATCAACTTTAGAAGTTCGAAACCCCTATACTGTTGTAAACAGAGAGAATAGCATTAACAATTCTCTGGTTATAAATGCAACACTAATGTATTACGTGTGATCGACATGGTGACTATATAATTTATTTCATGATTAAGTTCTACTCATGACAACTGAAGAAAGTGGTATTTGTGGTCGACATATTAATAATTATTGTTATCAATTTAAAAGTGTTCTTTCGGATTCCTATCAAATGAAAACCAATAGGATTGTATTTGAAAGCTTGACAGCACATAACCAGAATGTCCAGAATGAAGTAAAATACCTGTAAATGCATCGGTAAACTTGATTAAACCTCGAAGCGATTGAATTAATTTATTGGAAATTCTATCAAGAGGAAATAGAAGATGAAATCCGAAAGCGGTTTTGTGAAATAGTTGAACTGTTAAGAACTATAGTTTTAGGACTGGGCGAAAAAATATTGCCATTTGTATTGGATCAGGTATTCAGATAACATAGGCTTATCTCATAACAATTCGTTCGAGTCTGACTCTTTTCCTCAACATTTCCAAGGTTCAGAGGTCAATGCTCGCCCTCGCCGGCCGTTGCAGTCCAACCTATGCTCCGTGCCAACTAAACATGATGCTGTAATAATTGGATATTTACTTTCAAGTTTGGGCGGAAGTCCTTGTCCATACCAACAACCAGTTGGGGGATTATGATCTTATGCAAGACAAATTAAGAACCCGATTGTAGCAGACGCTTACGACGCTGCTATTGATTCTCAGAATCAACAATGCTTCTTCTCTCTCCAAATGTATGTTAGAAATCAGCTGTATTGCATTAGTTTTTTAGTGACTTTTTTGCCAATCAAACTGGTTTCTCCATTTCCGGCTGATTTATTGTTTCTTCTCCCATTTCGCAACAGCCGTCTTCCTTTTGATCCATAATATGAGTTATGAGTCATTCATGTTTTTGATGAAAGGAGTTTTCAAGTCGACTTTTCCTGCTCTACTAAGCAAATACTCTGCCATACTGTTACTGTATACGAAGTTACCCACAGAGGGGGGCTGTGTATATTGGGTGGAAGTTTGAAGATATTCGAAGTCTTAAACTTCTTAGAATGTAGTTTTCAATTGGAATTTTTTGAAAAATTTTCCGGGAGTAGCCCCAGAACCCCCTTTAACAGGTTTCACATTAATATTGATTATTTCTTTAAACCACTATTATTAATTTATTACTTCATTCTAAGTAATTGGTATTGGTCAATTGGTGCCACATTTTATAAAACAGTTGGTAAAGTTCTAATAGTAAGAAATTCCATGTGCCATGTGACATACCGTACTTGAATTGTAACAAAAATAGCTATCAATGATGGACTGAAAAATGATTTCTCCCGCCAGGAAAAGATTTTTCAGAAAAAGTCTTCTAAAACTATATTTTTTAAGAGTTTTAAGCCTGATTATTAGTTTCATTATTTGTAACCATACTTTATTAATTCCTCATTTATTAAGTATGCTGTATAATATGTGATCATTGTAAGCTTAAATCCGCATTTTAAACAAATAAAATTCATTCTCAACCAGGCAGGTGAACAGCTGATCACAGTTCTATCACCAAAGACAGTAATTTTGTTCAAGAGGGTTTGATTTGGGTTCAAATTATATCAATTATCAAACAGATACATTACATTCAACAGATATAAACTATATAACACAGTTTGTGTGGCCAATAATTGATTAGTAATAAATAGTAATAAATTAAGCTACTACTGCAATGCGATCTTAGTCAATATCATTCATTTATATAAATTATCCTGTTAAAGAATAAGGGGGCCGTGGGTCTACCCCGTGATTTTTTATAAGATGTACCATTTACAACATTTTTCGAGTTGAGTAGTGAACGCTGAGCAAGACAGTCTTTCTTGTTTGCTTCGTGTTGTTATCTGTTTGTTCAATAAGATCTGTTTTTGTGGAAGTTTAGTGGATTGAGCGTGAATTATTCATCTATGATATTCAGAGTATTTCAACTTTTCGGTCTTTGAAAACAGTATTTTAAATACTGTGCAAGCTGTGAGTGTTGAAGATGAAAGTGAAAAAGATACTAAAATTAAAGAAGAGATAGTAAAATTATAGAAGAAATAGGAAGATGAGGATGCAGGGAGTAAAAGAGAGAGTAGAATTAGAGAAGAGTTAAGAAAAGAAGATAATAAGAGAAAAAAAATTTAGAGAGAAAAGTATAAAGAGAGTGAATTAGAGATGAGAATGAGAGAGGAAATTGAGGGAAGAGGATGAATAGAGTGAAATTAGAGAAGAGATAGAGAAGAAAAGAGAGAGAGTAAAATGGGAGAAGAGAGAAAAAGAAGAAGATAAAGAGGGTTAAATGAGATAAGAGATGAAGAGGAGAGATAGGAAGAAGAGTATAATAATAGGTGGATTGAGAGAGTAAAATGAGGTAAATAATAAAGAGGCGAGGATGAAGAGAGTGAAAAATAAAGAGTAAAATTAGAAAACAGTATTAAGTGAGTAAAAGAAGAGAGTAGAATGAGAGAAAAGATAAAGAGAAAAGAATTACAAAATTTAGTGAGAAAGAGAGTAAAATGAGACAAGAAATAGAGAGATGTCAATGACAGTAAAAAAGAGAAGAGATCACGAAAAGAGGATGAAGAAAGTAAAATGGGAGGATGGATAGAGAGAAGAGGATGAAAAGGGTAGGACGAGTAAAATGAGAAAAAAGAGGATTGAAGAACGAATGGAGACGCACAGAAGCAAAGAAGACATTCAAGAAGGCAAGTTGGGAAAATGACTATAGCTCGATTAAAATTGCTTCAGAAATTATAAATTTGGACTTAAATTGTAGACTAGAATAGTTTATACAATTTGAAATTGTACTTATAATTTTTGAACCAATATTGACCTAGCTGGAGTCATTTCCCTATCTTGCCGTGATGTCTTCTTTGCTTGGACAGACTATTAATAGTACTATATTAGGCCTACGTCAGACGAGACAATGTAAACAGACATGCGCGTGCGTGGTGTATAGGCATCTCAGAACTTCAAAGGCTTTGATCTCTTGATCAAAACAATACAACTCACAGAGTAGAAGCGAAGAAAACATTCTGCCAAGATGGGAAAATGACTCCAGCTCGGTTAATATTGCTTTAAAAATTATAAGTCTAATTTCAAATTGTAGTAAACATTCTAATCTACAATGTAAGACCTGAAAACTACAAATCTACAATTATTCATTCAAATCTAATTATTCATCTATGATGTTCAAATTTAGGAAGAAATAGAACTGGCTCAGACTATTTTCTCTGTCCCAGTCTGGGGAGGGTGGACACTAGGAATGACTGTCCCACACCTGGCTGGAGTGCGAGTCAGAAGAGATAAGACGTTTTTTTCAAGCCTCTTGACAGCCGAGGGGGAACGTCCGGGCTTGAGAAGGGGGTGTCGCTGATTCGGACACGCACCCCTGGAATGGCCCACGTACCGCCGGAACTGGGTGCTGGGAACCTGGCCTAGCCAGGGTGACCCCGGCCCCAGGCCAATCTTCCGTTGAAACTGGCCGGGCGAGGTGGCAATAGTTAACCACAGGGAGAATCAAGGCAATGTTCTATGGTCCGCCTCCGTAACTAGGTTGGGAATCAAGGCGAGTTCTGGGCCTACCTCCGTAACTGGCTTAGTTTCAGGGGGATCCAGGTGGGTCCTACATGTTCCAAAAAATGGCACGCCTCCGTAACTGTGGTGCTAGCTCCACCTGGAGCAATGCTCTGGCATGCTAAAGCAGATACAGAGGGCTCTGGGTGGTCGGCCGATAGACGTTACCCATGTCCCAGTACATAATTATGTTATGATTTGATATTATGTCAATAATTAAATAAATAATTTGAAAAATATATATTTTCATTCGTTATATCAATATGATTATCATTTTTCTGGAACACAATATTTCATAAATCATCACATACTTCTGACTCGTTTAAAGTGACTAAAATATCATTTTATAAATAAATTGAACAGAGAAATCGAATGAAAATGGTTTCAGAGTCGCCTAAATATCTGAGTTTCAGAGTGACTAAAATATCAGTTTACAAGTAAATTGAACCGAGAAATCGAATGAAAATGGTTTCAGAGTACTTGAAATTACATTTTGAAACATGTTCCAGTCGATTTATCAAGCTATTTTACATAATACAGAAATATTTTGAGACCTTCATATTTCTCCATATCTCCAGAAAAAATAAAAATAGCATTGAAAATTGACATCTTTGAAGTGCTGCAGTTTGATAGGGGTTGATTTCTGGAAATAAGTTTATCATATGTTCCTATCCTAGATTTTCAAGATGCATATCCTCCCAAAAAAATTTTGATAAAATTATTTTTTATTTTTTTGGATGTTTTATTTTTTATTGGAAAACCAGCCTATTCTACGTTTTTGGACATGTTCTCAATAGATTTCTCATACTATGGTATCTAGTATGGTGGATCCTATGGTATTGTTATTTTTTCAAACCTTTTAACCCCTCTTAAATTTCAGGATAATCGATTTTAGATTTTTTCAAAGCTGTGCATCCTCTGAAAAAATCTATCATTCTGAAGCTTGTAGTGCGTCATAGTATATGAAAATGCACTGGGTTCTGGAGAATGAACTGTATGTATGTATGTATGTCTGGCTCAACAGTCCATGAAGGGCCTAGGCCTACCAGCTGGTTGCCAGTTTCAAATTCACTCTACTATACAGCCCGTCCAAGCCAAGAATACACCCCGGCACGACGGGAAAACGGCCCCAGCCCGGCCAATACTGGCCCAAAAGCCATAAATTCTCAATCAGAACTCACAGTCCCCGAACCAACACCGGCCGAGCCGAAGCCGCCCTCTCCACCCCGCCAGAATTCCCCCCCGGCCGGACAGATCATACAGCAAGCAAATAATCATCAACCAGGGTAGAGGTAGCGTGTGGTTAGCACGTTGATCCTCTCAACCATAAGCCAGTCTCCACAACCGATTGGCGGCGCAGAACTCCTCTGAATAACATGCAGTTAATCAGTTAGAGTGTAATGCAACAATTACTATTCCTCCAGAGACGGGAAACGACTGACTGTCTTTACTAACGATAGCCAATCTCCCAAAGGAGAGAATGAACTGAGCAATCGAATAAAAATAGTTTCAAGCATGTCACTTCCATGTCGCGTAGTTTTTGAGAAATAAATGTTTCAATGAGAAAACCATACAATTCCTCATTAGTATTTTGTGGTTTTCCGACAAAACTTGGAAACCACTGCAGCTAAGAGCTAGGAGCTGGTCTCAATCTATTCTTTAGGGAGTTTTTCATGATATTGACATTTCTCCTGACCATTTCAACTCTCACAAATTTTAAGATTATTGAATTTAGTTTTTTTTCAAGGCCATGCATCCTTAGAAAAAATCGATCATTCTGGAGCTTGTAGTGCGTTTAATGTTATGAAAATCGACTAGAACCTAGAAAATTAACTGCGGAATCGAATAAGAATAGTTTCAAGCATGTCACTTCATTAGTTATCGAGTAATAGATGTTTTAATGAAAAAATCATACAATTTGTCATTAGTATTTCGTGGGTTTTTTTAAATAACTCGAAAACCACTGCAGCTATGAGCTTGAATCTGGTCTCAATCAGATCATTCTGGTTTTCAGATCATTTCCTTTTTTTAGTACCTGACTAGCCAATCATCATGTCTTAATAACGCCAGGAAAAATGAAAAAAAAAATTTTCTTGAAACACTCAGTGAACAAAGTATAGAGTGTTGGTATTGGTATTGTTTGAAGTATTAATGAGGAATAAAAGAATTAAATACTAAATTAGGAAAAAAATGAAATTTTGGGCGATTGCCTGCTTTTTTTTCTTATCTTGTATATTTGTAAATTGTTATCTAATGAATAAATACTGTATGATGAAAAATAACCTTGAAAAAGTCAATTTCATCAAGTAAGCACCAGTATTTGTGACAGTTTCTTATTTAATTTTTGTCGCAGATGCTTCATATAACTTATTCATTAATTTAGTGTTTTAGGAATGGTTATGACATAACCTTTTTTGCTTGGTTTGTTTGTATAAATTCAAAAGGAACAGTTTTGGGCTATGAAGCCTGTTGTACTCTTAGATGTGAAATAATTACATATAAAATAAAAAAGATGAATAAAAAGAAAAGATTTTGAATTGAATTGAATTTACAATTATCAGTCTAGATGTTTTATTACAAAAACCATTTATCATAAAGAAGTTGATTCTATTTCTTTTAATTTTGTTAATTTTACCATTTTTAGTAGGTATTTATGTGCACATAATAAATACTTTATTTTGATGTACTGTTCCATGGTTTTTTATTAAATTGTACTTAAATTAAGATATCTACTCAACTGTGTTAAAATTTGTTCCGCCATGCTTCGTGAACCAAGTTTTTTTTAAATAGAAACAGGTGTTCACGAAATCACATTTTGATACATAATTTCGGTGCAGAATGTACAGACAAATTGTATTCCAAGAGCCGCACATTGCTATAGCAAGCCGTCAAAGAGATATAGCCGAGAAAGAATAAATCGATCGAAGAAATTCAACTGGAGATGTTAATAAATCGGAAAAATTCACTTCGAATTATTGATTTTCGGTCTTGAAATTCGTAATGAAATCATGTATCAACTCACATCTATTGCATCAACACCTATTATCACTTGAAAAATAGTGACGAACCCAATTTGGCGAACTTATTATTTTCCAAATGTTGAGATGATGTATACAATACATAGTTTCAATACGAGTTATTTCAAGGCAAAATAAATAGTGGAGACCGATTTGGTGGATTCAACTAAATTTATACAATCAATATATTCGTTAATAATCAGTAAAAATCACGATTTTATTGTCAAAGTGTTTCAGTCTTTGTTCAGAAATTACATTTTTGTTATTGGGATCTGAATTGTTTGGCATACCTATGTAAAATAGCAAGTTTCAACATTCAATTTGTCTTGAAGTTCTGCATTGAAACCATGTAGGCCTATCACATGACAACCTTTTCATAAAAAAATTATCTCGGATTCAATATTGCTATATTGCTGAATACATTTATAAGTCTTAACTCTTATAAACCGATTCCAAACTATTCTCTCACCCACTCGTCATCTTTGTAAACTCAATAATTGTATGCTTGGAAGGAGCTAATGCATATTAAAATGTAAGTTACTATTCAAAACACAATAATATAAATCATCAGTATAAGATTCAATCCATCAAACACTTCACTCAAGCAAGGAATCAAATCTCCTTGAAATATACGAATTGTATGAAAGCCTCCAACAATACAAAAGAATGCCTGAAAACAGGCCTGAATAAAAACATTTTCATAAATTGATTTCAGAAGAAAAATTCTAATATTGATCAATTTGCTTCCACTTCAATGTGAAACAGATATAAGTGAAACTTGAAATAGATATTCAAGTGACAGTTCCGACACTCGGAAAATTTTGTGTAGTATTGTGTACCGTATATGAATATGTGAATTATGATAAAAATAAGAAGGAATAAATGGATTGGAGGAAAAAACACGATTCTATTGTCAAAGTGTTCCAGTCTTTGTTCAGGAATTCCATTTTTGTTATTGGTATCTGAATTGTTTGGCATTATAGTGTTAGCCATTACTAAGAAAGCATGCTTCAAGCTCATCGTAGTCAAAGTATCATAAAGGTATTATAAGATCATGGTATGTAATACACTTAATATTTATATTTTTCTTAGGACCACTTATCAATGTTTTTTATTGAATATAATAATATTCAAGTGACAGTAACGGTATATTATATAAATCTTAGTACCCTTTTTAGAATGATGAATGGAAATCATTGTAAAAAGGGTACCTATAAAGATTTAAATACTATGTATTAAATATAAAATACTACACTTATTATGTTCTCCAGTAATTAATAGGAAACAAAAATAATATATTGGATACGGGGTTTGATATAAGTCCACTTTGAAATGATTTCTATTATGAATAATTTACCAATTTATTATCATCTCTAAATCCTGGCACAAATCTTCATCACATTGACCTAAAATATGTAAGTTTTATCAATCATAAAACGGTGACGCATTGGCTTGTCAACCTGGCAACTCATCGTCTTACTGTCCAATCCTATTTCTTGTAATATTCTTTGATATATGTATACTAACAATTTTATTTTTTATCTGATTTGAATTTAAACTTTGAGAGCTCCGTATTAACTGATCAATCATCCTCATCCTTGTAAAAACATAATAAATAGTTTTTATACTGTACGTGTACAGTAGTTGAGTGTCACGAAATTGAGAAGATTCAAAATAGATTTTTAAGACACCTTTTCTTTAAAAAATTCAATAACTTTTCAACATTCAAAAAACATTCAATTTTCCAACTAGTGAATTAAGATCCATATTTAAAGTTCAGTTGAAAAATAAATGAAAATCAGACACCCTTTTAAAAAACTTCAAAATTATTAGAACACAGACATGTTTTGGCACATTAGGCCATTATCAATGTGGATAAAATAATTAAATAAGTAGATATGGTTTACTTGTTTCATTATTTTATCCACATTGATAATGGCCTAATGTGACGAAACATGTCTGTGTTTTAATAATTTTAAAGGTTTTTAAAAGGGTGTTTGATTTTCATTTATTTTTCAATTATTTTAAACAGCCCTAAGTTTCAAAGTTCAGTCTTTGCAATTACGGAGATGGGAGATCATTAAATTCCCTATTATTGTTCTATAATATTTTGAATCATAGCGTCCATTTACCATATTTTATCAGCCTAATTTCCCTCAGTGTACCTTATGCTAGACCTAGAAGAAGTATATTAATATTCAGTATTCCTTTTGTCAGGAGCTTTGCGCCTATTCAACAGCTTAAATGAACATATTGATCCTATATCGAACCCATTCAATGTATATAAGAAAAAATATTTACTACATTTATCATAACGCTCGATTTTAATCCAAGTTTTATGTGTAATCTGGCTGGAACTCTCCTATAGTTTTCTCTCTTTTTTCTTGTCTTTTTTTTTATTTTATATTTAGTTTTGTCTTCAGGGGTTTTTATTTCATTTAAACTATTATTAAGTTGCTTACTTAAAACCCTTTATATTAAATATTCATATTGTATTTATTCTTAAATAGTTTTTCAATTGATTCAATTTATATTTATTAATTTAAATAATTTTCTCTATATTTATATTATGTAATCAATCTGATTATTTCTATTATGTTCAAGTTTTCGATTACTTTTTTCTCAAAATAGCAATAAGTTGATTCAAGTCACCTATGTGAATAAGGCTTATTTCAATGGAATTTCTGTGAGCCTTTGTATCCAATAGATAAATAAAAAATAATAAAAATTATAGTTTCATATCAGATAGGCTACTTTAAGAAAATATTCTCACATCAATTGATTTCTTACAGATTGTATTCATTTTTTTTTTAATTTATATAATTTTACAATTGTATTTCTTCAGTCAAAGCCAGAGCCGGCTAAACCAGGAATACAGATCCATCACCCAGCATGGAATTACATGAATAAATTTTTCAATGTGACAACACTGCATGGCTTTCGATACCTTGGGGAAAAGGGCAGAAGTCTTCTTGAAAGGTTATGTTGGATAATGAATTTCTTATTTATTTTTAGCCGGACAGTAGTTTTTAGTCTACTCAGGCAAGTAGCCAGGGTAGGCTACTTTAATAGAATCAACCACCCTCCCTCCTCCAAATTTATGAATGGAATTGGAGAAAAATTAGCATTCATCATTTATGGATAACTGTATAATTATAAAATAGTAATCATAATTTATACATGTATTAATTATCCTGTCAGATTGGCCGAATTAACCAACTTTCAATATGAGCACTGCTAGTCTGCATGGGTTCAAATCCCACTAAAGGCATGGACATTGACCATTTTATCAACTAGGTACCTCGCACACTTCATCACCCACGGAAAAACAGGAATGCTTATGTAGGGTATTTGATGTGAGAAGATTCTATATTTGCAGTTATTCCAATAATAATTATTGAAAATTGAATTAGGCAGGTATTTCATTCGAAATTTTTTTATAAATTTCAATTCATTAGAAAATTTTAGAGCCTGAATTGGTGAACACTCTGTATAATATATTTTTTGAAATCATGTAACTATTTGATAATTGAATGTCAAACGATTATAGAATAATATTGGTTTATGAGGCAGACTCAACCCTACCCGAAATCAAGTCCTGGCTACGTGCCTCAGTCTACCATTTTATGCTGTTGATAGATTTAAATATAAGGCAGTTATCGCAAGAAGAATTTGAAATTGAATTGGCAAATCAAACATCATTTTCCAATAGAACTATAGAACTAAGTAATGATGTGAAACTTAATTTACTTCATTATTTAAACTTACCTAATATTTTCGATTAAAATTACCCAACCAGTACAAATAAAAAATGTAACCAATTCTGTGAAATGTTTAATTTGCAGGCTATTCTGGTTATTCACCATAGTCATGGTGTATTTTGTGTGCGGAAAATATATTCTAGATACGTACGAGAAATGGATGAACGGTTCCATAGTCAGCACAATAGATCCCGTTCTTAGGGGTATATGGGAAATACCATTTCCCGCCATAACATTCTGCAGTGAAAATCAACTACGGCACTCGCAATTCGATTACACCAGTCAGTACAAGAATCGAACCAACAACAATCTTTCTGATTCTATGTGAGTGAATCTGAAATCGAATCAGTCATTTTAATTTGTTTCAAAAAATGAAAGTAGAATACATATTACATACATATACAATACAATACATATTACATACATATACAATACTTATTTATATTTGTAAATAAATCATTGTTGAAATAATGTCACATTTTGAATGAATAAATGCAATTTATCAGCTACTATAGCTGAATAGGTAACAGCTACAAATAATTCTTAGTAATCAATAAATAGTAAGTAATTATTATTGAACTGCTAATTATGAGCAAATAAGACAAAATAAGCACCTATCAGTACCAATAATATAGGTATAGGCCTACAGCATAGAATTATACAAGGTCATAGAACTATAACGTCCTCTTTGCCCACAGTGATCTCACTAGCAGTAGGAGCGGCTATCAAGTACCTATACCCTGGTGTTAAATCGTTGTATACAAGTTGACACAATTACTGAAAATTATGAAGAAGTAGAAACACGATTCCAGAAGTTTTATAAAAATTAGATACAGAGGAAGCTCTTTAAAATAATTCTTCTCATCATAAAAATATGAGAGTTTGGAGTGGTCGCCGCATTGGTCATGTAAATTAAGTTCCTTGTTTGATCTCTGTCAACAAAAATAGGGTCAGGGTACTCAAAACGTAATTGTTAGTTCTCAAATACAATCCTAGAGTAGGCCTACGTGCTAACACCATTTCGACGAGAAAAAAATGAAGTTCACTCACTATAACTATATTTACTAGTTCTTACTGTATCCAGTGGCGTAGCCAGGATTCGATTTCGGGGGGGGTCCAAAGCCAATGAGGGAGGGGGGTTTGGGGGGACCACCCCCAAAGAAAGGGGGGTCCGGGGGGTCATCCCCGGGAAAATTTTAAAATTATGTAGTACAAAATACCGTTTTAGAGCTCTTTTTTCATTAATACGAAATTGGGGATAGAAGAGGTTTTGGGCGATAGCCTGTTTTTATTTCCTCATCTTGTAGATTTTTGTACATGAAATAGATAAATAAATAAATTTACCTTATATGGTTCAATCCTCAACATTATTTAATCTGGTTAGTTCAGGGAACTTTTAGGCAAATTTTTGTGTCCAAAATAGCATTGTAACAAAATTGTCAAAAGAAATTAATAATTAAGATTCACCCTTTATACAGCTCAAAACTCAACAATCGGAATATTTTGAGTATCTGTTGTTCCTGAGCATCAAGAGTTCTGTTATGTGTGCGATTTTTTGTGTCCAAAGTAGCGTTTTAAAGCTCTGTCTTTGAAGATTACTAGTGAATAATTGATCATCCAGAGTATTATTTAGATTATTAACTTTATGCAATATTCACTTCAACCATTTCAACCCCCAGCAATGAGCTCTCCTTAACATCACTTGATCAGTTCAGGAGGTATTTCCAGTACAAGATTTTGAAGCTCTACATCATTATAGATTGGTTGTGAAGACTGGCTTAAGGTTGAGAGGATCGACGTGCTGACCACACGTTACCTCTATCCTGGTTGATGATTATTCGCCTGCTGTATTTTCTGTCTGGGCTGGGAGGGTATTCTGGCGGGGTGGGGGGTGGCTTCGGCTCGGTCGGTGTTGGTTCGGGGGCTGTGGGTTCTTTTGAGAATTTATGGCTTCTGGGTCGGTATTGGAGTCGTTTTCCCGTCTTGCCGGGGTGTCTTCTTTGCTTGGACGGACTGTATAGTTTGGTGAATATGAAACTGGCAACCAGCTGGTAGGCCTAGGCCCTTCATAGGGCTGTTGCGCCATTGACAAACAAACAAACAAACAAACATCATTATAGAGCTCCATTTTCTAAGATAAATTAATAATACAGATGCAGGCTTTATGCAATTTAACCCTAAACAATCTGCACTTTTTGGACACCACTAGGTCAGTTGACAAAGAAGTAAGACAAAAGTTTGCTCCAAGTGGGAAAACTGAGTGGAAGTTGGACCCCCTGGAACCCCCCCCCCCCTCCCATCTAGCTATGCTACTGGAACCCATGTTCTTAAATAGAATTTTTTTCATTATTCTGATGTATAAGGAATCAGCCTGAGAAGTTCAGTGAACACTTATGAACACTCTATGTGGACTGTATCAATTTCAGATTCAATGATAGTTGTATTTATGAGAAACTGTATCAATGAGAGATGCCCTCGTCTCTCATTCAGCGGGGAGGGGTCCGGACCCCCTGGACCCCCCCTGTCTACGCTACTGCTTCATACACTTCAACCATTCCAACCCCCAGCAATGAGCTTTTTTAACACCACTTGATCAGTTCAGGGGGCATTTTCAGGGCATTTTCATTACAAAATTGTAAAGCTTTACATCATTATAGAGCTCCATTTATCAAGATAAAGTTGAAATACAGATGCGGGCTTTATGCATTTCAACTCTAAACAATCTGCACTTTTTGGACACCACTTGGTCAGTTGACAAAGAAGTAATAAAGATGACAAAAGTTTGCTCCAAGTGAGAAAACTGAGTTGGCGGTGGAAGTTGGACCCCCCTCCCCTCTAGCCACGCTACTGGAACCCATTTTCATAGAAATTTTTCCATTATTCTTAAGTAGGGAATCAGCCTGAGAAGTTCAGTGAACATTACTGTTATGAACACTCTGTGTGGACTGCATCAATTTCTTAGTCGTCTCTCATTCAGAGGAACAGAGTTCAAACATGAAGGTTTGCCCAAAATTTCGGGGGGGTCCGGACCCCCTGGACCCCCCCCCCCTGGCTACGCCACTGACAGTATCTATTATATTATGAATTTCAGGAGGCAGAAAATGGCTGTGGCTGATATTGTCTGCAGAAGTGCGGAGGGTAGTGATAATTTTGTAGATCCCAATGTATTCAGCTATTTGGTAAAAGTAAGTAAAATCTGGATCACGATTTCATTAAAATTAAACTGTTGCTACAGACACTGTAATAAAGATAATTTAAGAAAGAATTAATTTTTATTTATTCCATAAGGTATTTATTCTCCTTCCTACTTGTAAGAATTGGAAGTTTATAACTCAAAATGATTCTATTATACTTTTTTAAATTCAACACATACAAATTCTAAAACTTCAAACTTTATCAATTCAAACAAAATATGGATGCCCCGTGCTCAATTTATTATATCATCCATCATGATACTGCAATAAATAATATTTTTAAATAACTGAATTAATAATAATTTCACAGCTATCCAATTTATAAAATATAGTTGAACATATAAATTGACAATTTATATAGTCTTGGCTGAATAGTATTATTATACTTCCATTTTTCGATTTTTTCTATCATTAAGAATACTACCTATATTACTCTCACAAGTAATTCACTACTACAGATACAAACACTATTAGGAGGTACTTCCTCTTCACAAATTCTCTCAGAATACATATTATTCTCATATTTCCACCCTGGCATTTTAAAAATTATTATCAAACAAACTTTTCAAACCCCTCATCATTTCTTTAATAAAATTCAATACTCCATTTTCAATTTTCATCTCAATCATAAGATTCAAAAATCAATAAGTTTTCAAAATATTTGAATCACAAATTCCTCTTTAATTACTTTCTAGGAACGATTTCCGAATATAAGTGACACCATTGTTGCTGCAATAAGAGTTCCGTTTCTGGAAAAGTCACTCATAAACCTTTTTGAGACCACTCTGACAATGACTGGAGTTTGCTTCACATTCAATTTGGTGCCTTTGAGAAATCTGCTCAGTGATGACTTTGTTGATGTGTGAGTAGGCTACCTAAGTTAATTACTGTTAGGAAGTTCACATTCTTTCTTATAATATTATAACAGTATGCGTTGATATGTAGGATTGTACATAGGTATGATCATAGAATAATAGGCTTCTAAAACCTAGAATCCTCTTTGGTATGATACACCTACACGTTACCGTACTTTATCATATACTAAGTTATTATTATTTATTCTTATCACACATTATTCTTGAAAGGAGGCCGAATGTGTAATTTAACATGCATAGAAAAATTAATTACAGGCAATATTAATTATTAAATAATACAAGATTAATATCAAATATAAAAAAATCATCGACTAATGATTGAATTATACTGACTGGATAAATTATTTGTTTCTATTATTCCTCTTCATCGATATTTTTACAATGGTTGATGTAATTAAACTAATAAATTACAACTTTCAAGAGAGAATTGTATTACGCCTACAGTATTAGACGTGAGAATAGTTTTATGATGATAAGGCCCTCCACATGAACTACATTGTTTAAAGGTTTTGTTGGTAAAAGTTTTTTTTTAGGAATTCCGCTCCAATTTTCAAATAATTCAATACATTGTATGGGCCACGGATACTAGAGCATGTACGGTATTCTAATATCCGAGGTATGAGCTATATGATTATTAATATATCAACTTGCAAACAATATCTACGACATACCATGATGATTAGAATACAGATTAGGCCTAATTTTAATCAATTCACCTTACTATTTACTCGTAGTATATACAAGCATACCGTACTTTAATAAAGTGAAAGAGTAAGTTCCAAGATATACTTCTCAAAAAGGTTTTGAAGAGTACTCAAATAATACGGTAATTTTAAAGTTCAGATAATTTTCCAGGTTTAATAACAAATTTTAACGGGTACAACAATTTTTACTTATTCAATCATTATTTCATAAAAATTCAGTTTCAAATGCAGGAAAAGGTGAGGTGAATTCAAAGATTTAAAATTATATATTCTTAATTCAATAATAGCCTATTCTTAGAGTTATTTTCAGTAATACGGTACCGGTATTATGTACTTATTAATACATGCCTATTGATGAGATGATAACAGTGGAATAACTAAATGGATCAACATAGGTACTTTTCTAATAATTTTCCAGCTTTCAGCGACTTACACATAAACAAATAGTTGAAGTAGATGAGTCTGATGTGTGGAATCCTGATAACGGTTATCCAAGTCGTGGAACTGAAAAAGATCTGACAGAAAATGGTCTGCATCCCGTCAGAATGTTCGCCGATGGTATGGCTGGCACAGTGGCAATAGTGCTCAAGTTCGATGACAAGGATTATGATGAAGAATGCAATCAAGGAGGTCGAGGATTCACGGTAATAAAATACTATAATTTGAAAAATAAGAATTTTTTCCAATAGGACATTTTTCTTTGAGGCTAAGTTTTTTCCTACTAGAAATTTATTGTAACATATTTTATTGGCATGATTATACAATTACATTATATAGACTTCACAGACAATATTGAAATTATCCAGAATTATACTCTTCAAATAATGTTAATTATGCACTTGAACAATGCAATAGCCTAATCTAAAGTAGGTAACATCGGTAGGCCGATAGTGATGATCGGTAGTCACATTAATCCGTCTAATGAATTCTTTGTTTAGAAGGCACCTCATTATAAACAATCTACAAATTTAATACAATATCATTTCTACTTAATAAAGGTGAAAATTCTATCATGTAATAACAAGTAAGTACCTTCTTACCTATCAACATTGAAGATGTATCAGATTAGGTAGAATTTATTTTGTTCAATATTTTTGTACTGGGTTTCATATAAGTTACCATAGATATCCAATAGAATATAAAGATAACAGTTTCCTTTGTTAAACTTACACCATTATCAAACTCTTGTGAACTCCATTAATTCAAATTGAATATTCCACGTAATGTAGGCAAAATTCTTTTACTTTATTGCTACAGTAATAAACTATATTATTTCACATTGAATGGTTTACCAGTGATTGGTGTGATAATGGCGTAGAAAACCCCAAATCTGAATCGATATATTTTTATGAACATGTGGTTATAACAATAATAATCAATCCTCTTTTCAGGTTTAAACAACAATAACTCTGTTTTTGGTTTGAAAGTTAGTGTTTTAGAAAATAATATTTCATCCCATAACATTCTTTTTGTTTTGTTTGTATGAATTCAAGTACCTACTGGCGGCTTATCATGCCCACAAAACAGGTGAAGTGCTGTACGGTAAAAGATACGAGGGCACTTCACCAGAAACAGTTTTGGGCTTAAAAGCCTGTTGTAAAAATACTGATGCAACAAAATTCTGATGTAAAAATACCAAACAAGATTAATCTTTTCAATTTCACAACTATCATTCACACAAGCTGAAAAGACACACTGTAACAATGTGGAGTGTACGGTCTTCTCAGCTTGAGCAAATAACTGCAGACAATTATTTTACTTGCTCGGGTACTTTCAGTTAGCAGTACACAGTCCGGCCGAGCTTCCCTCGTCAATCCAATACAACCAGATCCACTTGAAGACCGGCCACATGTCGAGTGTTTACCTGAACGCCGAAGTGGCGTCTGTCGACAAGTACATCACGGCATGGCCGCCTGAAAAACGCGGCTGTGTATTGTCAACAGAGCACAAGTTGTACTTCTTCAAAATATATACACAGAAAAACTGCGATAGTGAATGCAGTGCCCTAACTGCTTTGAAAATGTGTGGATGTGTCGCATTCCACCAACCAAGTAAGCATTATTCATCAAATTGTATGTAATATTTTGTATTTAAAATTAAAAATATTATGTTTGAAAAGACCAAACCTTCAAAATCCACTAACCAAGTACGGTAAGCATTATTCATCAAAGTGCATGTTATATTTTGTATTTGAAAACATTTTATGTTTAAAAATACCAAAATTTCAAAATCCACCAACCAAAAGTAAGCATTATTCAGGGTACCCATGTTGTAATTTGCATTTATTTTCAAGTTTAAAAATACCAAAAATTGAAATATACCTTCAAATAAGGTTAATAAAACGTCTCTCACTTATAAAATGTACAGAGTTATTGTTCCCTGGTTCCAAGACTGTTCAGAAAGCCTTGCCCAAGATTCAACTATAACGGTTCCAATTTTTTCTGAGTGTGAAAAGGGTATTGTTAAAATTTAAACTTTTTTCAGAGATGTTGTCATCCATAATTAAGGTAAGTGAAAACAAAGGTTGTCGGATCCGGAAAGTTTATTTAAAAACCATACTTAAGTTTCAATGCTCAGGGCATTATCATCAGTGAAAAACTGAGGCTTTGAAAAATACAAGCTTCAGTTTTCCACTGATGATGATGTCCTGAGCAATGAAACTCAAATATGGTTTTTAAATAAACTTTGTGGATCTGACAAACTTTGTTTTCACCTTCCTAAATTAGGGCGTTATTACTGCTTACTGGTATGATAATCAAAGTCTGATTCTGATAATAAGGTTCCTTGGGTTGGAGACGCCAATCTTTGACCGTAAACAGCCACTCCCGTTTTTCGGAGGAGACGTAAAGCCGTCGGTAACGAATGTCTAAAAGCAGTCATCTCTCATCATCAACCCTTTCACCCAAGCACATGTGGGCATAAAACTCAGTAAATAAAGCAAAACAATTATTAAATTCATTCCAATTTCAATATAAATATTGGAATTACACTTGAAAATAAATCTGATAAGGGTAAAGTATGAATAAGTTAATGTAGAACGTCTAACAATGTCGAACAATGTAGATTGGAATAATTTCTTCAACTAACAAGAAAGTATTCTCCACATTTAAAAATAATATCTTGACAATGTCTTTCAAAAACTTTTAGAGTTAATTTAATATTTACTTCTTTGACAGGGAATAATTCAATGCCCATTTGTGGCTCAAAGAAATGGTCCTGTCTTCTGTCGAGTTTCAGTAAGTTGAGTACAAAAATAGACTTATGAATTACGTAATAGTATATTCTATTCTAGTGTTTTTTTTTTTGTTTTTCAATTCGTATATTCCATAAGAGTTTAAAAATCATTTTACATGTCTGTGAAAAAGCAGAACAGTGAAAACAGTGAGAAATTTGTGTAGTGAACAAATATTGTAGTGTATTACAATGTAGAAAATGTAGGGATGATGAAAAATGTAAAAATGTAGTTACATGTCTGTGAAAAAGCAGAACAGTGAAAACAGTGAGAAATTTGTGTAGTGAACAAATATATCGTGGGCAACAACGCCTATTATAAGCATGGTATTCTTCAAGAATATCAGTAGGCCTACAGGAAGAAAATAGAATCAAGTTTTAGTGGACCACTATAAATATGAGTGAAGTAAGAAGAATTGATCATTTCTGAGTATTTCCAGCTTATTAGTGTTTTGTAGAGTGCGGCTTTTCAAAACAGTATATTACTTATTAAAATAAATTGATATTATCTTCACACAAAGAGAAAAAATTGTTTGATCCAAGTAGCAGCCTACCCTTTTCCAACCTATTCTAGTACAGTGTAAGTTATTCAATATTAATATTCGATCCATACATCTTGATTCTGGAGTACAACGACATTATAATTATAGTCTGTCCAAGCAAAGAAGACCCTCTGGCAAGATGAGAAAATGACTCCAGCTCCGTCAAAAAATATTGATTTGGTCTCAAATTGTAGATCAGAATGTTTCCTAAGATTGAGACCAAATTAATAATTTTTGAACCAATATTGATCGAGCTGGAGTCATTTTCTCAGGGCCTTCTATGCTTGGACAGACTATAACATTACATTCATTCTCGATTATTTTATTATGTAGCATAGTTTACTCTACTAAGATGCTACTCAAATCAGACCCACTTTTCTGTTCACGTGTGTACGTACAAAAGAAATCTACATAATATATATCATATCATATTCTAATAGAAACCAAAATCATAATTCTGGAATTTTATCTGGATATCTGAATGGATCCATGTATATTCAAATAGAATAAAATAGGCTATGCCAGAATATGATTTCGGTTACTACTGTAGCCTTTTATATAACTTAGGAGTGAATAATGAAGCACCTAATTATTAATTTAAAGCATGTTACTAAATTAAATTGGACAAAGTCCGTCTGAATAAATCTCAATATTTTTTAATGAATAATGATTCAAGTTGATGATTGATTGGTTTTGATCTCCACAGAGGTGTCTCTAGCGTTTATGAAGGAGTTTGACAAACTGGTGACAACGTGTTTTTGCCCTCCAGCCTGTTCCAGTGTTGATTATCAATTTACTTATGAAACACATGCTCATAACGTGCTGGACAGTCATTCAATGCATAGGCATCTCATTAAGAACGTTTCAACAACGTAAGTATTGATCATAATTTCAAAGCTGGCCAAACTGATTCTAATCAGTTTATGTTTTAACAAAAATCAAATTTCAATTTCAATAATAATTTGTTAATTTGTTGAGTGTTCGCGAATTTCAAATTGTTGTAGTTTTCCATACTAAATAAGAAGGCAAGATATTGTCAAACCACTGATTTTTTTAAAAATAAACTAAAAAAAATTAATCAAGAGGTTTAACAATATCTTGTCTTTTTATTCAATAATAATCCAACTTCAACTACAATATTTCATAAGGACTATGTTATTAAAGTATGCTTAGTAAGATCAAATACAATTATTAGAATACAAAATGACCTTCGAAGGAGCAAAGACAATTATTAGAGTACCTACTGTGTTATAATAGATAGTCAATGGTAAGACTATGAGATCCCTGATTTCTCTCAATGCATCCAAGGGTGGATCCAGGGTAGTTTATTATTATATCGCGAGGCGAGACCACACGGTTGGTAGGGGAAGTTTATGAAATATCGGAACTTCTATGGAAAATATATAATAATTGTGATGTAATTTTTCTATCAACTAGGTCATTCAATTTCCCATGGGTCTGGAATCGTTTTTCTAGTAACTACAGCCTACAGGGGTTACAAAATGCAATCAATATTAAATTTATCCTTCATTTTTCCTTACATAAATTATCATTACCCATTTCTCATTCAACTAAGTTACTTGACACAGACAATTTCTGTTTGATTTTCAGAACATCTTATTCTATCATTCATCTTGCGTTCAAAGTGAGACAAGTGTACAATTTCAGAAAAGCTGCACTTATGGGAGTGAATGAGTTCATAGGTGAGTTCACATTGCTCACTTTGCCAAGACATGAACATAAATAACTGTAATTCCAAAAGCGATAAGTAGGATACGGTAGACCTGTACTTTGTCCAAGTTAAGAAGACCCTCTGGCAAGATAGGAAAATAACTCAAACTCAGTCAATAATTAAAAAATAATAAATTTGATCTCAAATTGTAGGAAACAATTTGATTTACTATCAAGACCACATTTATAATTCTTGAACAAATATTGACCAAGCTGGAGTCATTTTCCCACCTTGCCAGAGGATCTTCTTCTTTGCTTGGACAGACTATTCAGTATTAACGGTTCAATTTACTTTCAAGATGATACACTAATCTATCAAAACAATTCAATTGAAAGAACTATCACGTTATTGAATTTTAAAAAATCTGTCATCTGACATTCTCGCAAAACTGACCTCTGAAAAAGTGTAATCTGAAAAATTGCTTATAATTTTCCATTGTCCTTCTTTAGCAGTACAGTAATTGTATTTAATTCACAATATACTGTACTTGCATACAGTAATTTAAAATTGAAATTGATTTTTGACAGCGGCCGTTGGAGGAATCATGGGTTTGTTCTTGGGGTGCAGCTTCTTGAGCTTCTTCGAACTACTCTACTTTCTGAGTTTAAGAATAATTGTTAATCTATGGAATGCTAAGAAAGGACGCAAAAATGATGTAAACTCACAAGACGACAACAAGCTACACAATTCAAATGTGAAGAATGCTTGGTAAATAGAAGCTTATAAATCATAATAGAAGTGATTATTAGTTCATGTCATACTTGTGTCGATGACCATGACAAATAAATAATAATTAGACTAATCGTAGATCAGGCCCAGTTATCTCAGCTATCTCTAAGGATAGACAGTCCTGGCATTCCAGTTAGATTAGAGCAATTTTTTTCTAGATCAAGTATTATAAAGTGTTATTGTGAGAATAAAAAAAAAACATTCAAATTCAATTGTCTTTTATTTGCATAAAAGGTATATTATACCTACAAAGAAATCGTGCTACAAATACTGATCCCAAAAAAACGAAACAAAATAAATCACAATAACTTATGGGAATCATATTCATTACAATATATTCTTCATAAAATCATTCACTTCTCTAAATCTATTAGGCTACTCAAGAAAAATAATTTCCCAACAATTGAAATTGAATCTGTGCCTTATGTTTTCATGGATAACTGAATTTTCCTAATGTCACTGTGAGACTTGATGCAAGACTTGATTAAAATATCAACGATAAATAAATCTTATTGTGGAAATGAAATTATTTTTTGCTGTATTGCTCTTGACAGTTCTGAGCGACGAGGGTACTTCTTCCGGGTTCGTGGATTTCAAGTCCTTATTCGTCTTCATAGCTCCTCACCAAAACTCCTAGTGAGTCCTTATCGATTTTCAGGAATCTGGGTGCCTGTAATAGAAAAAAAGTTATTTAAACATTTCATTCAATACGCTCAATTTCATGTCACATTCAAATATGAAATATTGTGCCATTTTATACAATTTCTGATCATTCTTTTGAAGCAATATTTGATAATAAAAAATGTAAGGTTCTAACATTAATTTTAACATTGAACATGTGACCATAAATTGAAAATGAATACACAGGAAGAATATTGTCCAATATTTGAATCTTGTCAAAAACATTTTTGAAGAAATAGTTATAATCCATTGAAAAGAAAATTTTCTATAGGAATATTTATTAAACACGGGAAATATCTTGATACATTGATATCTGAACCACTTGACCTGGCAACAATATCATCGATAGAAGTTTATTTACATAGATTTAATTTAGTCTGCTGAACAAATTTATTCGAAATTGAGCTAAATACAATTTTCTACAATTGATAAAAATTCAATACTATCTATCACAATAAAAAAAGATGCCGTTCTGCATTTTTATAAATTACAACAATAATTCATTTATTTTATACTCAAAGTATGACTGAAAATTTTAAAAATATTGGAAGTCGTCAATCACTAGTTCACGCTAAATAAATACTGTAACAAAGTGGAATATTGACATGATTTTCTCACACATTGGGTACTCTCACACATAACAATCTATAATACAATACAATCTATTGTATAAAACAATTGAACAACATATTGCTGTCAAACTTTAAAACAATTCCAGGAGCAAATTATACAATAGCAAGTCTAGTCTTAAAATTTAAATTTCTGTACTGATAACTATCTAGATGATTACCATATTTATCATTTGCGAATTAACACATGAATAACCCCATTCTGAGACAACATAATTAATTTGAATACAAGAGTACACTGAATAAAATTTAACATTTTGTCAACTTTATTTCGAGTAATGTTTCTTATAACATTGAAAATTACTTGAATGAATCTTATTATAGTGAATTATTAGAAATTAAATACTTTCGGATATCAATTACTGTACAATGAATTGAGATGGATAATCTTCAACATACACATACAATATATTATAATTTTAATATAACAATACACAATGATAATAATATTCGAAAATTAAAATTCACACTTAGGTCTATTTTAAAATTTATAGATAAAAAAAAATCAATTTATCACAGACATGTCTCGATGCTTAAGCTCATTTTCAATGTGATTGAATACTGAACTCAATACAATTTTTATCTATCAATACATTTGAAATATCCGTGTGCGGATGACACCTTTGACGATGAACTGATGCTGGAGAAGTACAGAAACCTTTACGCTCATCAAAGCTGGCTGTGATATGATCAATTAATACATTTCACAGCCACTTTGATGTGCATAACGATAACGCTTTATCTTGCTGCTGGCGATCCCCTTCAACTGACATCAACGAACCTGGCTCTAAGATGCACTATAGTGAAGAAAATTTTTTTAAACGAATTCAATTACAATTCACATCACAACAAATGAAAAGCTGAATTGATTAACATTAAAAACAAAAACTTACATACAATGAACAACAGTTAACAACGTAAGTCGATTGTGTTTATTGGAGTTAATGGCAATCATCTTCCACGTGAAGAAATTTTATTATAAAATTTCAAGATAATTGATTTGATATTGGAAAAACTATCAACAGAAGCGTTCATTACTCTAGTTTGTATAATTATATTAACAATGACAATTCTAACAACAATGTTTTCCACCATGAATGTAGATTTTCTACCTTTACATTCTATATCGTCTACAGTTAATCCAAGCAAAGAAGACATTCTGGCAGGATGGAAAAATGAGTCCAGCTAAGTCTATATTAGTTCAAAAATTGGGTCTCAAATTGTAGAGCAGAATGATTTCTGAAATTCAATACCAAATTTATAATTCTTGAACGCTTGAACCAATATTAACTGAGTTTGAGTCATTTTCTCAACTTTCCAGAATGTCTTATTTGCTTGGACAGACTATACTACAATGTACAATCTACAACTAGCATGATAAGAACTTCAAAACGCAACCATGGTATCAGTTCACATTGGGGTGTTTTCATAATTATTGCTGTTACGGATTTTGGAGAAACTAATTACAATGAGTAGAATCAAATAACATAAGACTAATCGAATTTTTAAAATACAAATATTTTTTTAGAAGAACTTGGCTATGAAATAAGAGTTTATTAGAAAATACAGGACGTGATGACTTCAGAGACTGTCTACTGGGAGTGTGGCCATTGGTGTTAAGTGCTCCAGAACAATATGATAAGATCATTATTATTTTTTCTCCGCCAGCCGGCATAATTTTCCTAAATTTTTTAATTCTGATGTGCGCTTATAGACCAGCACAAAATCATCAACTCCTTACTATTTATTTTGATTCATATATTATTGTAATGTGAATATAATGGGAGCTGGCAAGAGTATGGTCGATTAGACCGATATAACCAATCAAGTGTGACACTTAATGGCCACACTGTGAGTATACAGTCTCTGTATCATTAACAGAAAATTTCTTCATACTCATAAAGTCACATTCGATCTAAAGAACAACATCAGTTTTAAGGGTGGATGGTAGTGGACGGCAAACTGCCGAACGGCAGAATAAAGCCCAATAAAAACATTGTCATTTTTATCAATCTCTTGGAGCAGATAGAGCCTTCATTTATGGACAGAATTTCACGTTCTTCATGTCATTGGAAAGAGAATTCTATTCTCCAGGGACCTGATTTTTTACTTTTTTCTATTTCTAGTTTATTTAAATAATGATCGTATAATTAATTAGCTATAAGAGTATTGGACTCTAATTATTGAAATAAACTAGAAATCGAAAAAGTAAAAGTCAGGCCCCTGGAGAATTTATTTCTATTACCTATGACATAAATAACGTGAAATTCTGTACATAGAGGCTCTATCTGATCCAAGAGATTGATAAAAGTTACATTGTTCTTACGGGGCTTGATTCTGCCGTTCAGCAAATGGCCGACTACTACTGCCCAATCTTAACATGTTTTGGAGAGGTCATTCATTGTACATGAAATAAAAATGGACAACTATTCGTAAATTTTATACTACTAAGTCATTCTCAATTTATGAATAAGCTAGTCATGACCAGGGAGTTAAAAATGCAATTCAGTATAATGATAAGTATGTAATAATAAGTAATGTAATGATATGTATGTAATGATAAGTAATGTAATTCAGTATTCATGATAAGTCGGATGAGTTCGAAACGAAAACATTTTTTCAATGAAGCAGAGCTGTCGCCAAAATTTTTAAGATATCCCAACATTTAACCCACCAACATCTAATGTAGAGAATTTATTGTTTTCTTTGACTTTCAAAATACATAATCTAGGAACAGCCATAAATAACAAATCTGATTGGCAACATTATATCATGTTGGAGCAGGAGAAACTACCCAACTTTTTGGCGACAGGTATAATTCACGGCGCATCTTACCTACTATAAAACTTTCTTGGAATATAGTAGCATCATTATATTTACAAGTACTAATGACAAGCACAATATACCTAGGTAAAGTTATTGAATAGTTGTATATAATATTAAGCAAACTAAACACATTGATGATTTCTTCCGGAGAAGAGGGTGCAAATGAAGATATCAAGAAGGCACTTCGCTCATCAAAGCTGGCTGTGATATGAAATATAAACACATATGACAACCACTTTGTGAGTGAAGGACCAACCTCTCTCACTTGTTCGTCCATCAATCCTCAGAGCTGCGAGAAATGAAGATCTACGACGAATTTGCCAAGAAATTGGGTACGTCAAAAATGGCTGTGATATGGTAACTCAGAAACATTTCACAACCATTTTGACGTCGCAATGACAGGCTTTCTGGACGATATTCTCTGGTAGCTGCTCCTCCTTCATTAGTGACTAAGAACGGATCAATTATAAAACATCAATTAAAATAACAGAAATAGCATATTATAATGTACAACAATAGCCTAAAACTGTAGGTGAGTTCATATCTCATTATCATCATCCATTTTGTCAGCTTACTTTAGTGATAAATACAGAATTAGCGACTGTAAAAGAATCAATCAGAATCAAGGAAATAAAAATCTCACCAAGAAATCTTTGCTTTATCAAATAAATCACTACGATTACAGAAAAAAATAAATCGGTTTAAAATC